>CM048754.1:67150658-67568158 GCA_026315105.1 Locusta migratoria | reverse complement strand
GTATGTAGTATTGTACGTGGCCCATCTCGTGGTGAGCCACAAACAGCTCTTTCACAGTCACAGTCGTGCACTGCTTGATCCTGTGTCACATAATTTCATGTAGCTACAGCACCAAATACTGCACACACACATCGCTTCAATTTTCTAAGAGAAACACTGGCCTGTTCAGAAATTGCTTATTTTGCATACAGCAGCAGAAAGAAAGCCTTTGTGGATGTTCAAACTTAAAAAATTTTCTGCTTGTGTCTGTGATCTTCTTTCCTATGTCAACATGGATAAAACTGTCTACATCACTAAAACTGTCTTTATCTGTTATGATATTGCAGATCCAGCCATCATCAAATCTGAAATTAAGATGAAAGGAACACACGAGTGTTGGTTGTACAATATTGAGCTCAAAGATGATGATGATTATTGGTATTGTAGGGTGCTAAACAGCAAGATTATCAGTGCCTTTGCTAAGAACAGAAACAGATGATTACAGGTTGGGAATTGTTAAAATGACACACAGAAATTCAAACCACACCCTTACTTTGCAAGAATGATGAATGACCAACCCTCAAAAATTAGAAAACACACTACAATAAAATATCAGTACAAACACAATTAAAAGGTTGACAGACGTCTGCAGTTAGAAGTAATGGATGATTAGTCTCTCTGCTACATCTTAAAATACCACAACTAGTATTTTGTTCAGTAGTTCAGTCATCACACAAAATCTTAGGACACAAGCCACACTTTTCTCATCATAAGTTAAAATAGAAGGGAGGTCCCGTGGGAGACCCAAATCTCTCAGACGGGTCAAATAAAAACACTCAGTTAAAAAATGCCATACTGACAGTTGTGTTCCACTTCGCTCCTCGCAGCATAAATGGGGTATCGCGTTCCAGTGGGTGATGTCTTATTCAGAGGTGAGTTAGGACTACTACTTGAGTTGCCGAGGCTGGAAGGAGATATGCCATGAACACACAAAAGATTTCACTAAATGTAGGTTAACACTAAAAAAAATACAGCTCCACAGTGTCCCTAAAACTTTCAATAGCAGACTTTCCTTCTTAGAGTGATGGTGTTGATTATTTGGGAAAGACTCCAGCAGGATCCTATTTCTTACAGCAAAATGCATACGATCACAGGTAGCAAGGAATGATGCCTACACCCAAGCAACTACAGTCTCTTGAGAAATGGTGAGCAGGTAACCAGATGGATTGTCAAATTGACATATGTACAGCATACAATCTCACAGCATCAACTTCACAAGAAGATGGTGAGCATGAAGCTCATCGAAATGTTGCCACAAGACGACGCCATCACTCGGCTGATTACCTGAAAAGACTTCATTAATTAACTTCAGTCGTCAACACAATTTTAGAATGCCCAGCTCTCAGATTCTGAATTCTGATAAAGTTATAGCCATTCTTTTAGTTAATTTAATTATCAACTGTGTAGATATGGAAAGCCTATTAATAACGCAGATCAGGAAACGGGGAACTGATGTTGCTGTAGTTCACCATGTGTTCTGCAGATTCACCACGGATACAAAATGCTATGCAGATCTGTCACGCCACAGACAGGTTTACACGAGGCAATGAAAGGCACACATACCTGTATTGGGCTGTTCCACTTCATACTAAACAGCACCACATGCTGTACTTTACTAGAGCTTGATTTTGTCACCTGAAATTAATATTGTGTTGATATCTTTTGCAAACTTGCAGAATAAACGAGTGTCCCCAGGATCTTTTTAATGGTCAAAGTAATTGTAATTAAATAAAATCATGCTATTCTCAGACTCTTAGTCTATCACAGAATATTTTGCAAAAACAAGTTTTATTTAAATGACGCATTTTGCCCAGTTTGGGCATTTTCAGATATCTTGTCTGGTGTCCCTGTACCACAGAGTAGGTCTTCAACTCATTTATACGACATTCGTCGGTATTGCTACTGGTACTGATGTAGTGCCAGTACCAATACCGTATAAATGAGCTGAAGACCTACTCTGTGGTACAGGGAAACCAGACAAGATATCTGAAGATGCCCAAACTGGGCAAAATTAAATAAAAATTTTTGCAACCAAGACATTATTTTACTGAACAATTTGACTTAACACAGTTGCTGTACCACACCACGCTGAAAATGGAATGGGAAGAATTTTACAACCATTTTAAGTGGTACAAAAATTGTCGTATCATTCAGTATTTGATTTTATAACAATTTTAGTAAACAGTTTAGTGATATCTTCAATGGGGACCTACAGAAAAAATAAAAAGGAAATAAAAAACACAGACAAACCTATGCATTGTGATGGTGGTCTACCACAGTCTAAATACAGCACAAGTATGAATATTTATTATTTAATTATTTATTACATGTTTCAGACGAAATGAAGTTGATTAAGTCTGTTTTAGTTTAATCTCTATGGAAAAGTATTTATGCTTCAGAAAAATTATTTTGAGTATTGTTATATACCCACATCAAAAACATTCACTTCAAAATGAGACATACTTCGCCAGTATCTGAAATATGCTTCTCAAGTTATAGTGCCACGAGAGACAACCAACAGTGACTGCCAGCGTGGTGCAGGGGATAGCGTCATGGACTGCAGTGCTGAAGGTCGCCGGTTCAATCCCGCCCACTGGCAAAAGTTTTTTTTTTTCTTTGTAATTAACAATTCCACAATGTTCTACATCTTTTTTATGTTAACTGTTCTTTTAATTTCTGGTAAATTCTGTCTGTGTATAAATAGCAGAGCACACACTGCCTAAGAGGCAGTCAATGCTGTGTGTATGCTGAGTTCGTAATAAACATGCTTTCAGTATAAGTGCTGTGTTCAGTTGCCTTCGAAGTCAAGCCTGCTTCCATTTCAATGCGACAATATGGCAAACTTGTGTGCTCAGACAATAATGCGAACAGTACCAAATTTTTAACTAAAAAACAAGTGAACAATTAAGATTTTTTTCCTTTTATACTAATTGACAATTGCATAAATTATTAATAAGGTCCATTTTCTCATTCTTTGTCCCATTTGAAATGGAAAGGCTATAACAGCAGTATAAGTTTTGTGAACTCTGAAGACATAGCAAGTATAAGTTACAAGGAGCCTGGTGAAACATGTGGAATGATTACGTAATACAGAGCGGTCCAAAAAAAGACTGTATCCACTGTTTAAAAGTCAATAACTAGCAAACATATTGATGGCGTTGTCTCATTTTTGTTTTAAGTGTAGCTTCCAACTTGGAGATATCAGTGTAGGTGTTCAAAATGGTCACCAATTAACATCCACACACAAACGATGCAGCACGAACTACTGACTGCAACGTGTTCAGTTGGATATCTGCACACGAATGTACAATAGATTCTTGAAGTTCATCCAATGTGCGTGGCTTTTGTCGATAAACGACATCCTTTAGTGTTCCCCACAGGTAAAAATCAAGAGTAGTCAAGATCTGGGGAACGTGGTGGATACTCTCCGCAGCACCTGTACAGCCTATCCATCTTCCTGGTAGATTTTTGTTGACATAAGTCCTAACAAGATTTTGGTAGTGGGCTGGGGGCACCATCTTGTTGAAAGTGAAATCTTCCGTCTCCATGCAAGTCTTGCTCCAGCCACGTTAACTCTTAACTAGGTGTAACTAAAAACAAAACACTGCCTATCCAGCGACTGTAATCCGACAAAACAAAACAATGCAATTCAACGTTTGTGCGGCGATTGCCGGAACTACAAGCTGTTACACTACTACAGATGAGACAACTCCGTTAATTAGTTTGCAAGTTATGGACCTTTAAACAGTGGATACATTGTTTTGGACCCCTCTGTTGTAGTAGTAGTAGTAGTAGTAGTAGTAGTAGTAGCAGCAGCAGCAGCAGCAGAAGTAGTAGTTTAAGAATAAGGAGGAGGAGAAGGAGAAATAAGTAGATCAACCCAGTAATACAGCATCTGTTGTTCTGAAGAACTCCCAAGTAGCTCTAACTTACCTAACTACTTTCTACAGTTTGCTGTGATTTGTACAAAGCTTTCTAAAGCTACTGACACCTCTGTTTACCTGGGTTGGCACCCTCCTTGTAGATGAACGGCTGGTCCTTGTACTGCAGGAAGTACTGGATGTGCCCCATCTCGTGGTGCGCTGTGAACAGGTCTTCCATGTTGACTGCAGTGCACTGTTTGATCCTGCAGAGGTCATTCGTGGCAAACAAAGTGCGGTGCATGTTAGTAAACAGTCGGTAGTTAGATTAGTGAAGGAGCTACACTGGAAGCAAAAGTTCTGTAAACGGGACTGCCAGCTCTGCAGGACAGCAGTACACGCTGTTAGTGAAGGTTTCTGAATGACATTAATGTTGCCTTTTGACTATAATATTATTTACTTGCACAAATTCCAACTGCAGTTTTGGCCATATGGCCTTTATCAAGTGAAAATAATTGGCGTACGTCAGAAGCTGAAAACTTTCTCGTGTATGCATTCATCACCACATTTGTAAGTTGGGTGTTTAATTTTACCATTGTTAACATCTTTTATATTAATCACAACAGATTACAACTTGTGTACACTGGTGCCTGATAATATGTAAAAGTGCACGTGAGTAGTGATCTAATGCACTTAGTATCTCTTATGATTACCAAGTTGACAGGATGTTAAACCCCAATCATACTTCCAACTTTCAATGCAATTAAAAAGTAAATAATAATAATAAACAGCAGTAAAATTAAATACCTAACTTATGGATGTGGTGACAACAAACATGTCGGATGACTTTTAGGTTTTCACTTAGGCTAAAGTGAAATTATTTCCGCTTGACAATGGCTAAATGATTAAAAGTGAAATAGTGAGTTGTGCAAATAAATAATCTTACATTCAAGTAAAAACTATGATGTCATTTACAAAATTTTACAGACTAAAACCCAGCTGTGGAAAATTAATCTGTTAGTGAAGAGTTATCCTTACTTTCTAGGCAGGATTTTTCGTCCTAACTCACAGGTAGTGTATTTCAGGTGTTCATCCTGGGAAACAAATTTAATATAAATTACAAATGTGAAGTGTGCAATTTTCAGGAATTATTATGGTGGAATTATAATTTGATGACTGGTAGCAAAAGCTAAAACTAAGAACAATAAGTAGTGAGAATAAAATATGCTTATGCAGGAAAGTGTTTATAAATTTTAAGCTTTTATGGCTAAGGTTTTAATATTTTTTGAGTTACAAAAGAATATATTAATTTGGTGTGTTTATAAATGTGAGGCAGTATTTGGATAGCCATTCAGAACTTTGGAAAAGCAACAGAAGACAGGACAAAGTGCATAATTTGATATTGTAATCTGTTAACCATTTGGTGACCCCAAGTAAAAGTAGTTCACAAATGCAAATAATGGGTGTGTTTTGTTTATTTTATTTTATTTTTTTTTTTTTTTTGGTCACAGAAGACATGCCACAAGATTACTTAAGACTGGCAGAGAGACCCAGCAATTATAACAAGCGACTGAAGTTTGTACAGCAAGGACTGATGGAAGATAACTTACCAGCTTCAGCAATATCTTCAGAGCCAACCATCTTGTTTGTTTGATTTTTAAAGTACGAATTATAACTTAAGAAAATATTTTTGCCTACCAGAATATCAAGGAGGACCAAGAGCAAGATATATTGGTGGCCAGCAATTTAGACGAGAGGATAACCACCATAGTTACAGATATAATTCTGCAACCTCCCCATTGGAATGCCTACCACGCACTCAGTAACTGCCGATCACTCGCTGGACCAGTCATCCACCCCAAAACTCAGTGCTGTATTATGAGTGAAGAGACAGCTGACAGAACACCAGCAGAATTGTGCAGACGTTATGAGCTATGGCATAAGTTCCGAGAGCTGCTGATTCACATCTACTAGCAGCAGCTGTGGCCACAGATGCAGTTAACCCTTTAGCAGTCAAAAGTAGTTGCTGGAAGCTGATCGTGCATACGGTACAAACAGTAAGTGTAGCACCAGCAGTTACTGAGATCACACGAAATAATCGAGCACAGAGGTGGCGGACGAACATTGGCTGTATTGCACAGTAGCTCCGTATCTGAAGTGCCTACAGTGGCCGGACCTCATCAATATTTACAAATCACCTTGGAAAAGTTGCCCAACAAATTGCATGCATTGGAGCTTCAGATGGGTTCAAAGTGACGACCACAGTTGCACCCATCATGTTCTGCTTATCTGGTCGCTCAGGACCACGAACACTTAAGAAGCCACTTCAGCCATCACAGAGAGTTTGGGTCAAAGGCTGCAAAGTACATAAAGCCATGTAATTACCCAGATGACAGTTATGCACAATAGGTACTGATGATGTTAGGTGTGTGGTCACTGAAGAGTACATGATATCAAAATGTTTGTAATCTTAACTACTTCCAAGTATACACCCCTAAGGTGTTTTCAAACAGACCCATAGGTTTGAAATTGCCCTTGTGCATTATCTAACATAAGTCATATTATATGCATAAAAAATAAAGATTGTTTAACTTACCCAAAGCACAGGCTTGTTGACAAACACAAATAAAAATAAACACACACACTAAGCTTTTTCTACAAATGTCTGCCTTGGTGTATTTCCGTGTGTGTGCGCGCTTGTTTACCTGTCCTTTTCCCCCCTACGGTAAGTCCTTCCACTCCCGAGATTGGAATGACTCCTCATCCACTCCCTTAAAAGCCGCATCCTTCCCTCTTTCCCCTCCTTCCTTCCTCTTTTCCTGATGAAATGACCAATGATTGCGAAAGCTTGAATCTTTGAGTATGTGTGTGTGTGTGTGTGTGTGTGTGTGTGTGTGTGTGTGTGTGTGTGTTTTTATTTGTGTTTGTCAACGAGCCTGTGCTTTGGGTAAGTTAAATGATTTCTATTTTTTATACATATTTCTCCCACCAGGAAAGTTTCCATCTATAATATAAGACATATTTTATAATACGTATGAATGTACAAATCTTAGATTTTGTTTGTCCATGATCATTTAGCTAATACTGGACCAAAAATACATTAATAGTTCCTCAAAACGATATTCCGAAAAAGGAAAAAAAAAAAAAAAAACAAAAAAAAAAAAAAAAAACAAAAAAAAGTTTATGCACTTGCTAAAAGCGAATAAGGTTTCCTGCTTCTGAAAAATCCAGTTTTTTTTGTGTCTTTTGAACGGATGCAGAAATAAAACAGTAAATCTCAGATGTGGTCAAGCTTAATACTTTCAGTAATTATAGTAAGAGAAATGTCACACCTATTCTATAAAGACAGAAGCCCATTAATATTCATAACTGATCAGTAACATGGAAAAGATACATACTTCTGGGGAAAACCCCTGCCAGAATCATAGTATGCAAAATTAACTATACATTCCGAATTCAGGCCAGTGTTTTTTGCCATCATGAAAGAACAAAAATAATACACTAAGAAAGTCTATATTTGTGAATTTACTACAAAAATATGTAAATTAACAACATATACACTTGACACACATATGAGCTATAACAGGAAATGTGTGTATCAAATAGTTTATGTATACTTTTTCACTGCTTGATTACATAAAAGATTATGATGGTGGTGGTGGTGGTGGTAAAAGATGTAACCTCCCCTTACCTACCTACCTACCTACCTACCTACCTACCCCCCCCCCCCCCACACACACACACACACAAAATCTGAAACAGTAGGAGGCACATGAAAAGGGCATTCTAGGCAGTAGTAGAAAAAATGGAAAAGTCAATATAAAAAATAAATTGTACTTCAAAAGAGACAGATTGACTGACCAGTACTTACCTTTGCGCTGTGCTGCCGATAGTCACGCAGGGGAAGAAAAAAAATGGAAAAAAAGGGAGTAATAAGATTTTGGAACAGGGTTCCTTCATCAGGTGGGAGAGAAGGGAAGTTAATAGGAATGGGAACAGAAAGGAAAGGTGATTCACGACCTAGGTCATGAAGATGATATTTAATTAGTACTGAACCATTCATGGAATGGTTCAGTACTAATATACAGTATCTCCGACTTCCACACTCCTTAAACATTATCCTCATGACCTAGCCGGCCGAGGGGACTGAGGCACTCCAGTCACAGTCTGCACGGCCACTACGGTCGGGGGTTCAAGTCCCCCCTGGGGCATGGATATTTGTGCCTTCCTTAGTCTTAGTTAGTTCATAAGTATTTTGTAAGTTTAGGGACTGATGACCCCATAGTTAAGTTCCATAAGCTCTACAAACATTTGAACATTAGCTAGGTCGTGAATCACCTTCCCTTTCTGTTCCCATTCCTTTATTCTTCCCTTCTCTCCCACCTGATGAAGGAACCCTGTTCCAAAAGCTTATTACTCCCTTTTTCTCCATTTTTTTTTCTTTCCTTGTGTGACTATCGGCAGTACACCACAAAGGTAAGTACTGGCCAGCCAGCCAGTCTGTCTGTCTGTCTGTCTGTCTGTCTGTCTGTCTGTCTGTCTCTTTTGAAGTATAATTGGTCATCTCTGTGGTGAATTTCCATCATTAATTCAATATAAAAAATAAGTGGATGAAAGGAGATCATCTTATCAGCTGTGAGGTGTCAGGTTTGATTAATTATGTGCCTTAGAATGTTCTGGCATAAATTTACAATGAGATTCCACCAGCCTCCTCTGACCCATGACATCATCAATATGGCGTGTCTTCCCATAAACGTCTGTCAGATTCTGTATTAATGACTTGGTGGGTGGAAGAAGAAGAAGAAAGCTTAGGGTTTAATGTCCCAGACAGTGTCTTCATTAAAGATGGAGCTCTTGCTCTGATTCTGTGTGAATATATGGAAGGAAATTAGCCGTGCTTTTTCAAAGAAACCATTTCGGGTTTGTCCAGAGCGATTTAGGGAAATCACAGAAAACCTAAAACTGGATTGCCAGAATGGATTTGAACCACCGTCTTCCCAACGCGAGTTCAACATGTTACCATTGAGCCACATTGCTGGGTAGGAGATGAATGATATGGTTCTTCACACATGAGAGCAATTTGTGAAGTACAGAACTTTTTTTTTCCTCCACCAACTGTCACTATTAATTTAAATTGGCATTACATGCTGCCAATTGTTGGACCATCGAGGCAAAACTGACCAATTCATAGATAACTCTTCATATATGAGGTTCATTCAATAATTAAAGTGACAAATTGGTCTGGGGGAAAATAACTGTTGCTGGGTCAAGTTTGGTACTTTTATGGCTTTAAGTTGGCATCACTGGGACGAGCCCTGGGAAGCTGAATATCAACATTTTTTGGTTTATAGCCCCAAAAATACATTTCAAGATGCTGTGTCTGCTTGAAAGTTTCGTATTAGTTGAACAACATTCTGTTATTCGTTTTTTAATTGCTGAAGGCGAGAAATCAGTGAATATATAATGCAGAATGTCTAAGTTTATGCTGAAGGTTGTATGAATCTTGCCAGTTTTTACAAGTGTGTAGAGCAGTTCAAGAATGGTCCCAACTCAGTGACTGATGAACACCGTTCTGGCAAACCAGTTGCAGTTTCAACTCCCTCACTTGAAAGTCGAAATGACAATATTTGTGCTGATGTCTCTGTGACTGTGGAAATGATAGTTGATAGAGTTCATGTTAGTACTGGTAGAGTTAATATTATTATCTGTAACAAGCTGAAGTACCACAAAACATTTGCAAGATGGGTCCCAAAGGAATTGGCTCGGTTACACGAGGAAACATGTTTGAGAGTGAGCACAGAGCTGTGTTATGAAAGAGAAGGTGTGCACTTCCACAACAAAGTTTTAACTTGTGAAGACACTTGGGTTCACTATTATGAGCTTGAACCTAAAAGGCAAAGAATGGAGTGGAAACACACCAACTCGCCTGTCAAGAAAACAAAATTCAAAACCCATGCAGCAGCAGGAAAAGTCAACTGATTCTAGTTTTTTTGTGATTATCTCTAAGAACAGTGTACAATGGACAGTCAATACTACTCGGATTTGCTTTTATACAAGGCGAAGCTAGCCAAGAGACAAACATCACTGATCTCAGAGGTGGTGTGATTCTTCAACAAGACAACGCACGTCCTCGTATTGCTCAACTAACCTGTGAAACCATCGACAAAATGGGCTGGGAAGTACTACTTCATCCACTTACAGCCTGGAATTAGCATCTAGTGATTTCGAGTTATTTGGTGCACTGAAGGATGCATTGTGTGGGAAAGGATTCCAGGACAATGAGGACATGAAAAAGTTTGTGGGAGAGTGGTTGAAACATCTAGATAAGGAGTTCTTTGTAGCCAGAATTAAAAAAAAGCATTTAGCCCATGGGAACAAGTGCATAAATGTTCAAGGGAATTATGTTTAAAAGTAGAAAAAGTATGTTATGTACAAATAAAATGTTTTTCTACAGACCAATTTGTCTTAATTATTGAATCACCCTCATGGAACTATTTCAGTAAGTTGTGTTATGTGGTTTCAAAAGTAATGTTCAATGACACACATTTTGTTTTTGGTTGGGGAAATGTCTGAAAAAAGAAAATGATGGAAAATGTCTACATTTGTACACTCCAATGATGGAAAACCCAAAGCTCCTTCATCTTGAGAAAACGAGTAAAATTTTACATGTAAAAAACAGTTTAGACAGTCGATGATGATTCCGTGTGGCATTTATGGCCATTAGATCCCAACTGTGATTGTGTTCGGCCTCCTGGTGCAAGTCTTTTAAGCTGACGCCACTTCGGCAACTTGCATGTCCATGATGATGAGAGAACACAACACCCAATCTTCAAGTGAAGAAAACCTGTGACCTGACCGGGAATCGAACCCAGGTCCCTTGTTTGGCAATCCACCACAATGTCAACCAGACTATGGAGGCAGACAAGGGGTCAATGTTAAGTGTAGAAAACTGCCTGTGGGATACACAAACCAAATGCCTTATCTAGTTTGGTCACACCACAGTTGGGCTTAGTCCTTTAGCCACAGTTGAGCAGCATATTGAGTACGCCTTTCAAATGAGACACTAACTTAGAACTTTCTCACCTGAAATCCTTGGAATCATAGAAATCCCATGCTGAGGCATGGCATATCAGTTCTCTCCCTTCTGGCTTTTCAAGAATGGAATTCTTCCAGAATGTTTCGGGCATTGCACTCAGGTTCAGAGAAACGAAGAACTCTTCCGACAGCTTGAACATCCTCAGGGGAGTGTAGCCCTGAAATATAAATCATTTCATTTATTCTGTTGTTCAACAAGCTGCATGATCCAATTCGAGAAAATGTCCCTCGTTATTGTAATGAATGTACATTCCGACCTTTTGTCAACTAAGTAGATGTACGTGTAAATAAATATTATCAATGCAAGTAAATGAATATCTACTGTGTGGTACAATTAATAAAATTATCCTACCTGTTTAACCATTTCTTCTGTCACATCAATATTCTGCTTTCCAGGGAAGGGAACCGAGATGTCAAAAATGTTGTTCCATGTCTGAGCCCACATGTTACCTGTGGACAGAAATCAGATGTAAATACATTTTTGTCTGACTGCACTAAGAACCAAAACTTCAACAATGTAAATACAAGTGACAATCAAATAAATGAAACAACAGAACTTCCAGGAAGAATTCAACAATATTTTTGAAAGGACCTATATCTATGTACTCCACAATCCATCCACAGGTGCATGGTGATGGGTACTCAGTACCATTACTAGTTATTTGCTTTTCTATTCCACTCCCATACAGAATGAGAACCAAGGCAAAGATGTTAATGGTGGTGGGCAGGAATTCGTATTTAGCGGAGATTGAGACCAGGTGGGCAACGGGAGGAGAGAATAAGCTGAAGGGCAAGTTCCCATCTCCGGAGTTCTGAAAGGTTGGTGACGGTGGGAAGTATCCAGATAACCCGGACGGTGTAACACTGTGCCCAGATGTGCTGGCCGTGCACCGAGCTGTGTTTAGCCACAGGGTGATCATCATTATCAACAAACACTGTCTGCCTGTGACCATTCATGAGAATGGACAGTTTGTTGCTGGTCATTCCCACATAGAACGCTTCACAGTACAGACATGTCAGTTGGTAAATCACATGGGTGCTATCGCAAGTGGCTCTGCCCTCGACCGTGTACACCTTCCGCGTTACTGGACTAGAGTAAGTGGTGGTGGAAGGGTGCATAGGGCAGGTTTTACAATGGGGGCGGTTGCATGGGTAGGAGCCAGAGGGTAGGGAAGGTGGTTTGGGGATTTCATAGGGATGGACTAGGTGGTTAGGTGGGCGGCGGAAAGACACTCTCAATCAGATCGGTGAGCTTTGGGTAAGTCAAACAATCTTTATTTATACACACATTTTTTCCCACCACCAGGGAAGTCTCCTCCTATAATATTCATTTCATCCATTTGAACCTACAACATAATCATTTACTCTCAACAGGAATGGCAAGTTCACTGAGATTGTAATACAGTGTCTTCATCCTTTACGAGCCTATAAGCATGTACACCGACAGAAATTTATTTAAGAGATTCTAAAATAGTAATTTTTTATGTAATTAAGTCTTTGACTTTGAAGATGTATCTTGTCTGAAGATCCCAATTTTACACGAGAGGCTCAGGATATCACAAAGGATGCATACTTAAATTTATTTAATTACATTTTTCCACAAAAGTTTATTTCATTTTTGTATGACATAGGTTTCAGTTATAAGCCCATTTTCTAGTACCTTACTGATTTGAAAGTAGTTACACAAGTAAAAACAAATCATCACAAACTACAGTTCCCTGCTTTTCGACTTTAACACTGGAAGCTATTACTGTTTAGTAAGTAAATGTAATGGTTTCCTGAATTACTTGATAAACAGTAATACCTCAAGTGTGTAAGTCAAAAACATTGACATTTGTCTTTATTTGTCTTACAACTTTCAAATCAGAGAGGTATTAAAAAATGGGCAATTAGTGTTGTTAATTTTATTTAAATGGAAATGTTCCACCACGAACCGACAAAGAAATCAATCCATATGACTTACTTACTGACTCAAAATTGTTACACATATATGGATACATCTAAATGGCACAGCTGTGATCAGAATTGGCACTAGTATTTTTTATATTATCAATATTATTAATAAAGTAATTTTTAACTCTAACATCTGAAACTACATTCTCATATGATTAGACCCATCAAGTATCTAACAAAATTATCCACAACTTGAGAAACAAAGTTACAATATTAATCAGTAATGACATCTGAATTTATATATTAATATTTTATTGATCTACACCTACACAGATACTCAGCAAATCTGGCAGAGGGTTCATTAACCACTTTCATAACCTTTCTCATCGGTGCATTCTCTAATAGCGCGCAGGAAGAAAGAACACCTTAATCGTTCCGTTTTCGATCTGATTTTAATGGGATGGGAGTGCTACCAAAATATTTTCACATTCAGAAGTAAATGTCGGTGATTAAAACTTCGCAAACAGATCAGGCCGCAATGAATAACGTCTTTCTGTTAATGATTTCCACCCCAATTCGTGCAACATTTCCGTGCCGCTTCCTCTCCCCCCCCCCCCCCTCTAACGTGATAAAACAAAACCAGCTGCCCTTCTCTGAACCTTCTCAATGTCTTCCGTCAGTCCCACAAGGGGCAACAGTACTCCAGGAGAGGACGCACAAGTGTGATGTAGGCAGTCTCTTTGGTGGAGCTGGTGCATCTTCGAAGTGTTCTGCCAATGAAACGTAACCTTTGGTTCACTTTCCCACAATATTTTCTGTGTGTTCTCTCCAGTATAACATGTTCGTAATTAGGTAAAATTTATGACCTTAAGGTTTGACTGATTTACTGCGTAATTGAAGTTCAGCAGATTTCTTTTAGTGGTCATGTGTATTACTTCACACTTTTCATTATTTAGTGTTAATTGCCAATTTTCGCACCATGTAGAAGTTTTGTCTACATCGCTTTGCAGTTGCTGTTGATCCTCTGTTGACTTCACTAACAGATGAACGATAGCATCATCCATGAACAGTCAGCTATTCAGTTAGTCTCCAAAATCTTTTATAAACAAAAGGAAGAGTAGAGGACCTATAATGTAAAGTTAAAAATGTGCACCAGAAAAACAACAGAACAACTCAAATAATGCTTTCCGAGAACAATATAATACAAATAACAAGTACTACGCTTGAACATAAAACCTTTGTTGACGGACATCCACAGCTAAGATGATACATCTTTAATAAAAGGGTCCGCTTCAGCTGTTTTACTTTTCTAAAAAAGATGACCGGTTTCGCGACTTAAAGTCGCATCATCAGGTGAGCCGCTGGTTTTATGTTTTAACTGTATTTGACCTGAAGATGCAACTTTAAGTCACGAACCCAGTCGTCTTTTTAAGAAAAGTAAAACAGCTGAAGTGGACCCTTTTATTAAAGAAGTAATACACAGTTGCTGGCTAGTACTCTCAACTATGTGAAGCAGGAAATTTTTGTAGTGAACAAAGTTCACCCCAAAACAAGGGAAAGCGTCAGTACAAATATAAGTTGAAATAGCATTAGTCTAAGTTGTGAACAGTTAAAACAAATGCATCTCTAGTCAAGCTTAAAAAAAAAAAAAAAAAAAAAAAAAAAAAAAAAAAAAAAAAAAAAAAAAAAAAAAAAAAAACAGTGTAAAACTCCGAGATGTCGGGGAAATTTCCCCCCGATGAGAGTCCCTCTGCACACTATGTAGATACGATCAAACTTTGGATGAACTTTCTAGGCATGTCAGAACTACAGCCAACACAAGCAGTATATTTCCTGCCCGGTGTTACAGCTGGAACTGATTGGCCGTCTAAGTCGCTCCGTCACATTTCCACCACTCTTGTGTGGTTGTTTCCATTTTTATGCTGGTGAAGAGACGTCTGTGGACAATCTAAGGAACAGTGTTCTTGATAAATATTGTTCAGACGAGATAGGCAAGTACTGGCCAGCCATTCTTTGTGCTGTACCGCTTATAGTAACACAAATGAAGAGACAGAAAAAAAAGGGGACAGAAGGACAAGCTTTTGGAGCAGATCCTTTATCAGGTGGGAGAGAAGGGAAGAAGAAAGGATGGGAACGGAAGGGAAAGGTAATTCACGACCTGAAACACCACCTTCATGACCTAGGTCATGAATTACCTTTCCCTTCCGTTCCCATCCTTTCTTCTTCCCTTCTCTCCCACCTGATGAAGGAACTGTGTTCCGAAAGCTTGTCCTTTTGTCCCCTTTTTTTTCTGTCTCTTCATTTGTGTTACTATAAGCGGTACAGCACAAAGGTAAGTACTGGCCAGCCATTCTATCTCGTTTGAACAATATTTATCATCTCTGAGGCGACTTTTCATCATTAATCGGACAGTGTTCTTGATGCAACACACATTCAAGAGACCACGTTCATGACACCATGGAACCAAGGTGATGCCACACTTTTTGATGTGTATAGTTGAATCGATAATGGTTATTAAGCACCTTAAGAAATTACTTTTGGGAGAATGACAGTGACGTCCTCGGTGAGTGTGTGTTACCTAGCACGTGTGCAGGAATAGGCCCGCGGCGGTTGACGACGTCGTCGCCGTACTTCTCGTTGAGCCTGCGACGGACGTAGGCGTGCAGCTGCTGGTAGAGCGGCTTCACCTGGTCCCACAGCGCCTTCACCTGGTCCTGGAAGTCCTCCGCCTCGTAGTCCTTCAGCCAGTAGGCCGACGCATCTGTGAAGTCTGCAAAGTCGGGGTTCCTTATGAATATCACACACACACTATATATAATGTTAAAAGCACCATCTCTCTCCTCTCTCTCTCTCTCTCTCTCTCTCTCTCTCTCTCTCTCTCTCTCTCTCTCTCTCTCTCTCTCTGTTCAGTGCAAACGGCGTGTCCCTCAATGTCAAAAAAATTCATTTCATTCAATTTCATGCAGCAAACAAAGTAGAAAATGATGAGATAAAATGTGACGACAAAGAAATATTGCGAGTTGAGTCCTCCAAATTCCTGGCATTATATATAAACAACACTCTAAACTGGCGAGTCCCCATCACTGACCTATGTAAAAAACTTAGCTCAGCAGCATTTGCCGTTCGATCAATTGCATCAGTTTTCGACAGGGAAGCAACCTATTCCAATTTGGATACTTCCAGTCTCTTATGATGTATGGCATCATATTCTGGGGAAACCAGGCACAAGCAAATAAAGTTTTTCTTGCACAGAAAAAAAGAATCAGAATATTATGAGTAGAGTGCATCCCAGATCACCTTGTAGAAATTTATTTAAGCAGCTAGGGATCCTCACTATGACATGCCAATACATTTTTCTCTGATGTGCTTTGTTAATAAAAATCCTACAATATTCAAAACAAATAGTGCATAACATGAGCATGATACAAGAAATAAACATGATTCTCACAAGGTTCTAAAAAATCTCAGTATGGTGCAGAAAGGAGTGCATTATACAAGCATAAAATTCTTCAATACACTTTACTCTCATATCAAGTCAGCCATTGGGGACACAAAAAAAAAATCTAAAACATTATTTGTTACACACCGGTAATTCTTTTTATTCTCTACAAGGATTCTTTGATGTGTAGTGCTTCATGTAATACCCTTCATTTTTATCATTTTATGAAAGTCAGATGGCAGCAAGCCTAGATCTACTGTAGATGCTCCTGCATTTCACTTCAGTTTTACTGTGTTTCAACTTCATTGTAGGCTATGACATCTTCCACAAAAAGCCACGACGCAACTTTTCTAAATGAAAATTACTATATATCTAAAACTGGATGATTGTTAAGATAAAGCTGTCACGAACGTCCATTGGTTGGTCTGAACATGACTGGGTATGGACCAGTTGGATGTTTAATGTTCTTTTTCTCTACCAACCTTCTGAATTACTTATCCAGACTGTTCATTGTGGCTTGTTAAACACTGTGAAACTTTGCATTTTTTAGATTAACAAACATTTATGGAGCTGAAATCAGTGGTAAGTGGCAGATAGAAACCCTGGAAGTGGAGTGACACACACACACACACACACACACACACACACACACACACACACACACACACACACACACAGAGAGAGAGAGAGAGAGAGAGAGAGAGAGAGAGAGAGAGAGAGAGAGAGAGAGAGAGAGAGAGAGAGAGAGAGAGAGAGAGAGAGAGAGAGAGAGAGAGAGAGACTGCTGTCTTCAGCAAGCCCAAGAAGGTGTTTTGGAAAAAATAAAAAAATCCTCAAGTGTCCCAATGTTTTTTCATGCCTTTCTGCTACTCAGCAAGTTAATTTTATGGTGAGTAGCAATCAATCATAGCTCTTAGTAAGTATAAAAAATAAAGATTGTTTGACTTACCCAAAGCACAGGGTCACCGATAGAAACAAAAAACACAAATGAAAACACACACAAACATTCAAGTTTTCACAACCTAATTGCTTCTTCAGGCAGAGTATGGAAGGAGAGGGAAAGGAAAGGATGAGGGTTTTAAGGGAGTGGGTAAGGAGTCATTCCAATCGTGGGACAGGAAAGACTTACCTTGGGGGAAAAAAAGAGGGTAAACAAATACACACACACCCCACACATATACACACGCAAACACACCTAGGCAGACATACTGTAGAAAGCAAAGAAGTTGGACAGAGATATCACTTGAGGTGAGGATCAGTCCAGAGAACCGAGGCAAAGATGTTAAAGATGGTGGGCGAGAATTCTGAATTTAGCGGAGGTTGAGACCAGGTGGACAATGGGAAGAGATAATATGCTGAAGGGCAAGTGCCCATCTCCGGAGTTCTGACTCAAGTGGTATCTCTGTCCAACTTCTTTGCTTTCTACAATATGTCTGCCTAGGTGTGTTTGCGTGTGTAAATGTGTGTGTGTGTGTGTGTGTGTGTGTGTGTGTGTGTGTGTGTGTGTATTTGTTTACCTTCCTTTTTTTCCCCCAAGGTAAGTCTTTCCTGTCCCAGGATTGGAATGATCCCTTACCCACTCCCTTAAATCCCTCATCATTTCCTTTTCCCTCTCCTTCCCTACTCTGCCTGAAGGAGCAACTAGGTTGCAAAAGCTCGAATGTTTGTTTGTGTGTGTTTCCATTTGCGTTTTTTTTTGTGTGTGTGTATTGGTGAGCCTGTGCTTTGGGTAAGTCAAACAATCTTTATTTTTATACATATTTTTCCCACCAGGAAAGCCTGCTTCTATTTGTTTCATCAGTAGCTATTAGTAATTAATATGTTTTTGTAAGCTTGTTTGAATAAATAATTACAGTTTCAATAAAAATAATGTACTCAGCGTTTAGATACTCACTGTTAAGAATGGCAGCCTCGTTGCTGAGAGCGACATAGTGTTCAAACTGTGAGCGGACCTTCTCCCCCGACGCGTGCCTCCACTCCACCCAGATGTGGGACATCTCCTTAGGGTCTCTGCTCTCTGCTAGCCTCTCTGTCAGCTCTGCAGGCACAAAAAAAGCATGCTGTGACAATTATGTGGATATAGCAATCACACAACCATTAACTGATGAAATTGTAAATAATGACTTTCATAAAATTATTAAGTGACTCTTTGCAGAAGGACTCTCATTAAGAACAGAAGTTTATACACTCTGTATATTCAATGGTATGGTACCATTAATAAACATAGACTTTGAACAGAAATCTGTACCTTATGTAGACTATCGAAAATTTTTACGTGTGTGCACTGATGAGAATCTGTTCAATATATTTTCATTCATATTTTTGGATGGTGTCATATTTTTGGATAATTCATCATTGTGTAAAAATCTACTCGCTACACAACTGCTGGAGCACACCCAAGATCACGTTGCAGTTATTTAACGATCTGGGACTCTTTGCAGTAGCTTTACAACATACATATATTCATTTATGAAATTTGTTATTAATAATCCAACCCAATTCAAAAGTAATAGCACTGTGCATAGCTACAACATATACAGAAAGCCCACTGAAAGAAATGGTGTACGAATTCTTGCCTCAGTCTCAAACACCTGGCGATTTGAATTTTCTCTCTGTCACACTTAGCTAAATCATAGTGACGACCACGGCTCTATTTTTTGACTAAACGTGACATATGCCGCAATTCACGAACATTCGGTTTCTTCATATGTCAGTACAGGTGGCACAAGAGATGACACTGTGGAGTATTGGTGTCTATAATAGATGGGTGACTGCCTGCTACCTGTTTAAAATGTGGATGACAAGATGCTGACATAACCAGGCCCGGTGCTGTAAATCCCTAGCATTGCAATGTTATGTTCAGGAATTTATTTCTAACACGCAGTTGCAGATGATAGTTAAATTTGTACTCATTTCATTCACAATGCCTGGTATGTATCCTTACTGTATGCTGCATTTGGGATTGTATTCAAGTTTATATTGTATTTTATTTTTCAAAAGAGATAGATTGACTGGCCAGTACTTCTCTTTGTGTTGTACCACCGATAGTGACAATTGAAGAAAAAGAAAAAAGCCCGAAAAAGGACAAGCTTTCGGAACACAGTTCCTTCTTCAGGAGGGAGAGAAGGGAAGAAAAAAGGATGGGAACGGTAGGGAAAGGCAATTCACGACCTAGGTCATGAGGGTGGTGTTTCAGGAGTGTGGAAGTCACAGATACTGCTTTTTTCCTTCGTTTTTCTTCCCTTTTCTCCCACCTGAAGAAGAAAGTGTGTTCCAAAAGCTTGTCCTTTTTCATCCCTTTTCTTCTTTTTCTTCATTTGTGTCACTATCGGTGGTACAGCACAAAGGTAAGTACTGGCCAGCCAATATATCTCTTTTCAAAAGTAATTTATCATCTCTGAGGAGAATTTCCATCATTAATCTTATATTGTATTTTATTATACCTCTGTACTGATTTTGTGATTGTTCTATATAGCTTGAAGATACATTAAAAATGATCACTATGTGATTGAAATTGATCTGCTACTATAACAATACAGTATTAACGACCAATGCTGCATATTACATTTGGTTTGTTCACAAATATTATTGGCATAAGGGCTTCCTAATGACCACTGTGTTCACGCTGTCATAGTCGTCAGTTCCTGGCATGTGTGCCTTACTGTGCTCATCCCTATTGGTTTCGGACCCTCGGCTTTCTGTAGACTGACTCTCACGCAAGTTCCCCTTTTCTCTTGCGAGCTCTGCTCCTAGTAAGTTCTCTAGCCACTGTCAGCCTTATGTGCATTGTGGTGTTGTTTTCATGCGATGTACATTCTACGAAACGTCAAGGGTAGACACACGACACATTAAATTCCACTATTGCAGGTGTCTGGATGCTTATCACTGAAACAGTATTTTTTTTTTTTAAATATTTTATTTAAGAACTTCTTTCACAAGTGAAGTAAGTGTGTCGTAACAAAAAAACACTAAAGGTTCTAATGTGAGTACGAGGCATGTTTTTTAAGTAAGTACCGTTTTGAAATTAAGACATGCTAAGATATCTCAATAATTTTATTTTTACATGAAAGCCTACACCTTAATCTACTTTTCTACATAATTTCCGTCAATATTGAGGCACTTGTCATAACGTTGTACCAGTTTTGAATACCATCCTCATAAAAGTCTGCCGCTTGACTTGCATCACAACTGTTTTGACTTCGTCATCGCCTTGCTCGGCCACAATGCCATACAAAACACTGCGAGAAACATTGGGAAAGTCATCCCGCAAGGAGGAAATCGTAAAGCATCTGTTTTCTCTCACCTTAATGTCCACTTCCTGCACCAAACGGTCATAACTCCGTTGTTCATCGTACACATTTGTGCTGCCATCTTTAAATACCGGCTTGAAGTTAGCTTCGGATTCGTTTCAAGAAAACCATGCGGGCAATATAACTCTCAGGCGCAAGTGAGCCAAGAGAGAGTAGTGCCAACCTCCACGCTAAAAACCGACTATACGGCCAACAAATAAAGCGATGCGGGTTATTTTAGTGAAATGTAGCTTGCAGAATATTCAGAATCTTATTACCTGAACTACATAGACGAATCAGTAACCTACTGTAAAATATGAATTCCAAATAAACAGTAAACCATACACCACTATTAAGTAAATGGATACAGGAACAGTACATATACATTGCTTCCTTTCGAAGCACCAAAAATACTTCCTCTTGTATATTTGATAAAACATAAAAGATATCGAAGCTCATAAGCCTATTAAAAATCGGCAAACTTCGGTTAACACAATTCTCCCGTTTCCTACAACACTGAAGCACACAAATCCAATGAGGTGTTTACTGTCGTCATTTAACAGTCTGTAGTAGTGCAGCATACACATCCATGTATTGCCTGACAACATACCGACGCACATTAAAGAGAGGATCTCAAGGTACAGTACATAGGAACTCGGAAGAAGTTCTTTTTGTCACCGAAATGCCGTTCATAGTAAGCTCAAACGTAAGTAACGAAACTATTGTTAGACGTCGCTCATGACACTCTACCTGAGACATACCAAAAACATTCACGTCCTAACTGACAAAGTAAGGAAACGGATCACCGAGCAGATTACGACATAAGACTCTTAAGACATTCGTCAAAATTTCCGGCGTAGAAAGGAATTGCCTTTCCGTCCTATATTTTAGGCTGTGTAACTAAAGAACTACTAGCCGTCGCCACATGACACACTGTATAGGTATAGCACACACCTCCAAATACTACTTGAGAAAGTTTGAAAGCAGATTAACGAGCCGATTATGAGATATGATTTTTCGAATATCGTTAAAATTTCCGGCGGCGCTCCGAAATGTCTTTCCGTCCTATATTTAAGGGCGTGTAACCAAAGAACTACTAGCCGTCGCCACATGACACTCTGTATAGGTATAGCACACACATCCAAATACTACTTGAAAAAGTTTAAACGCAGATTAACGAGCCGATTATGAGATATGATATTTCGAATATCGTTAAAATTTCCGGTGGCGCTCCAAAATGCCTTTCCGTCCTATATTTAAGGCTGTGTAACTAAAGAACTACTAGCCGTCGCCACATGACACTCAGTATAGGTATAGCACACACATCCAAATACTACTTGAAAATGTTTAAACGCAGATTAACGAGCCGATTATGAGATATGATTTTTCGAATATCATTAAAATTTCCGGTGGCGCTCCAAAATGCCTTTCCGTCCTATATTTAAGGCTGTGTAACTAAAGAACTATTAGCCGTCGCCACATGACACTCTGTATAGGTATAGCACACACATCCAAATACTACTTGAAAATGTTTAAACGCAGATTAACGAGCCGATTATGAGATATGATTTTTCGAATATCGTTAAAATTTCCGGCGGCGCTCCGAAATGTCTTTCCGTCCTATATTTAAGGGCGTGTAACCAAAGAACTACTAGCCGTCGCCACATGACACTCTGTATAGGTATAGCACACACATCCAAATACTACTTGAAAAAGTTTAAACGCAGATTAACGAGCCGATTATGAGATATGATTTTTCGAATATCATTAAAATTTCCGGTGGCGCTCCAAAATGCCTTTCCGTCCTATATTTAAGGCTGTGTAACTAAAGAACTACTAGCCGTCGCCACATGACACTCTGTATAGGTATAGCACACACATCCAAATACTACTTGAAAAAGTTTAAACGCAGATTAACGAGCCGATTATGAGATATGATTTTTCGAATATCGTTAAAATTTCCGGTGGCGCTCCAAAATGCCTTTCCGTCCTATATTTAAGGCTGTGTAACTAAAGAACTACTAGCCGTCGCCACATGACACTCTGTATAGGTATAGCACACACATCCAAATACTACTTGAAAAAGTTTAAACGCAGATTAACGAGCCGATTATGAGATATGATTTTTCGAATATCATTAAAATTTCCGGTGGCGCTCCAAAATGCCTTTCCGTCCTATATTTAAGGCTGTGTAACTAAAGAACTACTAGCCGTCGCCACATGACACTCTGTATAGGTATAGCACACACATCCAAATACTACTTGAAAAAGTTTAAACGCAGATTAACGAGCCGATTATGAGATATGATTTTTCGAATATCATTAAAATTTCCGGTGGCGCTCCAAAATGCCTTTCCGTCCTATATTTAAGGCTGTGTAACTAAAGAACTACTAGCCGTCGCCACATGACACTCTGTATAGGTATAGCACACACATCCAAATACTACTTGAAAATGTTTAAACGCAGATTAACGAGCCGATTATGAGATATGATTTTTCGAATATCATTAAAATTTCCGGTGGCGCTCCAAAATGCCTTTCCGTCCTATATTTAAGGCTGTGTAACTAAAGAACTACTAGCCGTCGCCACATGACACTCTGTATAGGTATAGCACACACATCCAAATACTACTTGAAAAAGTTTAAACGCAGATTAACGAGCCGATTATGAGATATGATTTTTCGAATATCGTTAAAATTTCCGGTGGCGCTCCAAAATGCCTTTCCGTCCTATATTTAAGGCTGTGTAACTAAAGAACTACTAGCCGTCGCCACATGACACTCTGTATAGGTATAGCACACACATCCAAATACTACTTGAAAATGTTTAAACGCAGATTAACGAGCCGATTATGAGATATGATTTTTCGAATATCGTTAAAATTTCCGGTGGCGCTCCAAAATGCCTTTCCGTCCTATATTTAAGGCTGTGTAACTAAAGAACTATTAGCCGTCGCCACATGACACTCTGTATAGGTATAGCACACACATCCAAATACTACTTGAAAAAGTTTAAACGCAGATTAACGAGCCGATTATGAGATATGATTTTTCGAATATCGTTAAAATTTCCGGTGGCGCTCCAAAATGCCTTTCCGTCCTATATTTAAGGCTGTGTAACTAAAGAACTATTAGCCGTCGCCACATGACACTCTGTATAGGTATAGCACACACATCCAAATACTACTTGAAAAAGTTTAAACGCAGATTAACGAGCCGATTATGAGATATGATTTTTCGAATATCGTTAAAATTTCCGGTGGCGCTCCAAAATGCCTTTCCGTCCTATATTTAAGGCTGTGTAACTAAAGAACTATTAGCCGTCGCCACATGACACTCTGTATAGGTATAGCACACACATCCAAATACTACTTGAAAAAGTTTAAACGCAGATTAACGAGCCGATTATGAGATATGATTTTTCGAATATCGTTAAAATTTCCGGTGGCGCTCCAAAATGCCTTTCCGTCCTATATTTAAGGCTGTGTAACTAAAGAACTATTAGCCGTCGCCACATGACACTCTGTATAGGTATAGCACACACATCCAAATACTACTTGAAAAAGTTTAAACGCAGATTAACGAGCCGATTATGAGATATGATTTTTCGAATATCGTTAAAATTTCCGGTGGCGCTCCAAAATGCCTTTCCGTCCTATATTTAAGGCTGTGTAACTAAAGAACTATTAGCCGTCGCCACATGACACTCTGTATAGGTATAGCACACACATCCAAATACTACTTGAAAAAGTTTAAACGCAGATTAACGAGCCGATTATGAGATATGATTTTTCGAATATCGTTAAAATTTCCGGTGGCGCTCCAAAATGCCTTTCCGTCCTATATTTAAGGCTGTGTAACTAAAGAACTACTAGCCGTCGCCACATGACACTCAGTATAGGTATAGCACACACATCCAAATACTACTTGAAAATGTTTAAACGCAGATTAACGAGCCGATTATGAGATATGATTTTTCGAATATCGTTAAAATTTCCGGTGGCGCTCCAAAATGCCTTTCCGTCCTATATTTAAGGCTGTGTAACTAAAGAACTATTAGCCGTCGCCACATGACACTCTGTATAGGTATAGCACACACATCCAAATACTACTTGAAAAAGTTTAAACGCAGATTAACGAGCCGATTATGAGATATGATTTTTCGAATATCGTTAAAATTTCCGGTGGCGCTCCAAAATGCCTTTCCGTCCTATATTTAAGGCTGTGTAACTAAAGAACTATTAGCCGTCGCCACATGACACTCTGTATAGGTATAGCACACACATCCAAATACTACTTGAAAATGTTTAAACGCAGATTAACGAGCCGATTATGAGATATGATTTTTCGAATATCGTTAAAATTTCCGGTGGCGCTCCAAAATGCCTTTCCGTCCTATATTTAAGGCTGTGTAACTAAAGAACTATTAGCCGTCGCCACATGACACTCTGTATAGGTATAGCACACACATCCAAATACTACTTGAAAAAGTTTAAACGCAGATTAACGAGCCGATTATGAGATATGATTTTTCGAATATCGTTAAAATTTCCGGTGGCGCTCCAAAATGCCTTTCCGTCCTATATTTAAGGCTGTGTAACTAAAGAACTATTAGCCGTCGCCACATGACACTCTGTATAGGTATAGCACACACATCCAAATACTACTTGAAAATGTTTAAACGCAGATTAACGAGCCGATTATGAGATATGATTTTTCGAATATCGTTAAAATTTCCGGTGGCGCTCCAAAATGCCTTTCCGTCCTATATTTAAGGCTGTGTAACTAAAGAACTATTAGCCGTCGCCACATGACACTCTGTATAGGTATAGCACACACATCCAAATACTACTTGAAAATGTTTAAACGCAGATTAACGAGCCGATTATGAGATATGATTTTTCGAATATCGTTAAAATTTCCGGTGGCGCTCCAAAATGCCTTTCCGTCCTATATTTAAGGCTGTGTAACTAAAGAACTATTAGCCGTCGCCACATGACACTCTGTATAGGTATAGCACACACATCCAAATACTACTTGAAAAAGTTTAAACGCAGATTAACGAGCCGATTATGAGATATGATTTTTCGAATATCGTTAAAATTTCCGGTGGCGCTCCAAAATGCCTTTCCGTCCTATATTTAAGGCTGTGTAACTAAAGAACTATTAGCCGTCGCCACATGACACTCTGTATAGGTATAGCACACACATCCAAATACTACTTGAAAATGTTTAAACGCAGATTAACGAGCCGATTATGAGATATGATTTTTCGAATATCGTTAAAATTTCCGGTGGCGCTCCAAAATGCCTTTCCGTCCTATATTTAAGGCTGTGTAACTAAAGAACTATTAGCCGTCGCCACATGACACTCTGTATAGGTATAGCACACACATCCAAATACTACTTGAAAATGTTTAAACGCAGATTAACGAGCCGATTATGAGATATGTTTTTTGAAATATCGATAAAAGTTCCTTCGTAGCTCGGAATTGCCATTCTGTCCTAAATTGAAGGGCGTATAGCTAGAGAATTGGCTTTATTGTTGTGTTAACGATAAAGGAATATTTATATAGAAAATGAATTGATCTTCCTAATCCAGGACCTAATATCTCGTTGGGGGGGGGGTGCGTTGGTCGCAATTTGGGCTGTAATGAGTCATATACCAAAGGGGTTGGGGACACCTCTGCAGAACTGTATGCTCTTATTGCTTCTGCCTCCTTTGCGGTTAGATTCCCACTTTGCTTTGTCGTATAATACTTAAAATATCGATACGACAGTACTACTGACGACAGCGACAACAAAGTGCAGGCTGCAATGATGATTAACAGCATTAATACGATTATTGCTTCTGCTGACAATTGTATGCACCTGTTGTTGGACGAGTCCAACTGTTGGTCCCATGAGCTAGTGGGTTGCGAACTGGCTACACTGATACTGATTATTTACAAATCTGCATTAACCGTTTGACTGCTGGTGGCATGCTTACTGTATGGGACGCCGCGGCCTGCTTTGTCGGACACTAATCCGTCTACCTGTGCTGAGCGGTTTCCGGCTGGGCCACCCCTTGCCTGAAAGGTCAGCGTGGTCAGCTTCGCCGTGTGCTCAGGCGTGCGGCAGCGACCACACCCTGCAGATTCTGGTTGCCACTGAGGTGAAGTGAATTCTCACACTGGCGCATAATAATATCGCTTTTATATTTTCTCTGCTTGGTAGCTTCTTCAAAGAGACATTAAAATTATTACTGCGCTAAGAATTGTGTATTTTCATTAATTTTCGACAAGATTTTATTAGTTACTTGTAAAAACGATTTTCATGGGTCGAGTAGTTCGGTTTTCATTGTTAGCTACCCACTCACAATCTACTCTTTTCTAGTTGATAGTTACCGAACTGGTTGTCTGATTCATCCACTTTTCTGTTAAAAGGTCTTGAAACTTTTAGAATACTTCTAATTTCTATCTGACCTTATGTGAAACTGATAAAGAACGGGTTCGAAAACCACTGTTCTTCCAGTGGAATACATCTTTAAACCATACTATTTTTTGAAGAGTTTGTTTATATCTTCAGGTTCTTCGGATGCTGAGTTATTTTTCACTGCAGCCCCCGAAGAAGTATCAGGCTTGTGTGCTATACCTGCTGTGTTCAGAGCTCAGGAATATTCGTGTCAGATATTGCTGAGGAGTCATCACTAATACATCATCGAGGAATTCATCCTTACTGCCCCTTCAGTATCTACAAGCTTTCGTCATTTCTGCAGTCTTCTCTGCATAGAACAGAACAGTTTACAGTGTAAACCCCTACTAATAATCAGCTTCAAAATGATGTAAACAACTGCAAGGAGAAACCGTCACAGGTAACGCATACAGAAAACCGAACTACTCCGCAAGAAATCTAAACATTTACAGAAGAGTGGACAGGAAATACGGTTTTTCGTGTTTATTTGGAATCGCTTCTTGCTAGCCGAAAGTGGTTGGCGATCTACGACTGATTTTTAATTTTTTGTGCTCAACTTACTGCAGGATCCGAAATGTCCTGCAGCTCTTGTGCGTCTATGGTAACACAATATCTATGAACCACTTTCACGGAATGTCGGGAAGCTCTATGGACGTTTACTAATTATAATTCGACCGTATAAACCTTATGTAATTCCCCTACGCGTTTATCAAAGTCAAATAATCAATGATTCCTAATATTGATGCCTGAATATTTGTTCCTCCACTTAATGAGAATAATATGTAACTTTTATCCATTGTGTAGGAACCTGCGACTGTTTATT
This sequence comes from Locusta migratoria, assembly GCA_026315105.1. Taxonomy (NCBI): domain Eukaryota; kingdom Metazoa; phylum Arthropoda; class Insecta; order Orthoptera; family Acrididae; genus Locusta; species Locusta migratoria. The sequence goes on along the minus strand of CM048754.1, from coordinate 67,540,267 downwards.
GAAATAAGTTTCAGAAATTACTGCAACCTCGCCTTTTGTTTCTTCTTAATGAAGATTTATTTAGACCATTACCGGTTTCAATCTGCCTAGCAGCTCATCTTCAGATGGTATACAATTATTACAAGTTACATTTGAATTTGTGGTAGGGCAGAAAACGAGAAAATGGTAAACACTAATTTTGGTAGGCTATACTTAATAATTACAATATAAGTTTGTCTTCAAGACATTACTTACATTTATGCACTTTACATTTATTAATTATTAAGTATAGCCTACCAAAATTAGTGTTTACCATTTTCTCGTTTTCTGCCCTACCACAAATTCAAATGTAACTTGTAATAATTACATACCATCTGAAGATGAGCTGCTAGGCAGCTTGAAACCGGTAATGGTCTAAATAAATCTTCATTAAGAAGAAACAAAAGGTGACTGGTTGCAGTAATTTCTGAAACCTATATAGAATAATATGTATAATTATGTTTCATTGGTGCAATACGTGTTGTGCAATTTTTTTTTATGCTTCCATACTAAGCAGATAATTAAAGCGTCTGAAACGTACAAAATTTGTCTTTTTGTCAGCACAGCATACAACTTGAGACGCGTTTCAAAGCTAGGAACTGTTGTGTTCGAATGCCTTTTACATCTTTCCTATATATTTCCCGTCCTTCTTTTGGATCCGGGCTTTAGAGCGACACTGGCGAAGTTAAAAACTTTTTTTTATTCCCTTCATTCTATATTTTTTATTTATTTTTGGTTTCAATTACTTTCAAAAATTACGAATAACATTTTGCTGTGCGATTATCGACAGTTAAATTTTATTTGTTTATTTATTTATTTGATAAGCCTCGAAACCACACACAGTGGTATATTGCATGTTCTGCATTCGTACCTGGTCTCTTGGCGCACTTTCTGCTTGGAACAAACGGCACATCTTCGCATTGGCCTACTTTTCTTCGAGTTTTCACTCTCAGTTATATTCGGAAAATGCCTCCCGGTAAATCGCAGAGGATTCTCGTCATCAGAGCGCCTTCCTCTGCCAGCTTTCCTCCGTTCTGTGACGTAAGTCTCAACAAGTTCTCTTACCAGAGACAGGTGAAATTCTGCTATTGGCATCTTTCGCCCTGTTACTTCTCTATGGAGAGCATGGGCGTTTAAAACGCACAGATCTGATACATGGAAGAAGAACTTCTGAACTTCTTGTACCACTTTACTGTCTTCGGCATTGATTCGACTGAGCTCAGTAGCATGTTGGTACGGTCAACTGCCCCCGTACTAGCCATGTAATCTGCAACGCACTGTAGCTTCCTGCGTCTTTCACTAGTCTTCCTGTCTGTCTGCTCCGTATCACACGTTTCTGCAGTATTACAGGTGGTCAACATCCACACTTCTCTCTTATCACACCACTTCATGCCAAAAATTGTATTAGTTGATATAAACTGTACTTCTCCTCGTTTCAGTTTGTCCTGCAATTTTGGCAAGATACGCCTGTTTTTTATGAACAGTACCACAGGCATTCAAAAATGTTCAAATGTTTGTAAGGCTTATGGGACGTAACTACGGGGTCATCAGTCCCTAAACTTACAAACTACTCTTGAACTACTTACGAACTAGGACGGCACAAATATCCATGCCCGAGGGGGGATTCGAACCCCCGACCGAGGTGGCCTCGCAGACCATGACTGAAGCGCCTCAGTCCCCTCGGCCACCGCGGCCGGCCCACAGGCATTCGTACCGTGGTTATGAAGCCAGAAGAACAGGTCTGGTCTCGAATATCAGTTGTCGACGTAAAGCGTGTGAAGCCGTTGTAAGTATGGTTTAGCAGTGTGGCTACTATGTCGCCACTTTTCCCCAGATTGTGAAAGCTAATTTCAGTCGTGGTGTCTGTATATACAATAAAGTCCAGTATGTAACCAGTCGCACAGCACAAACGTTTTTATTTCAAACCTAATTCGTTTGGATGTAATATATTCTTTGAAAGGCAATTGCCCTTTGAAAACCAACAGACTTTCGTCGATGTAAAGCTTTTGGTAAGCATAAAATGTGCTGTGGAATGTTGTGCGGACCGTATCAGCAATATTTCTAATCTTAAATAATCTGTCTCCTTCACTAAAATGAAGCATTCTTAAAATTAAGAAAAACCGATTCCTGGACATTATTTCGCTGAAAATTGGAGTATTGAAGAGTATGTATCTGGACCAATAGTCACTAACTTTCAGTTTCTTCACTCGATCCATCAGCAGACAAACAGCAACGAAAGATTACAATTCTTCAAATCCCGTTTCTTTCCATCTTTGGTATATAAATGAAATCTGTTTGTTTCGTCTGCAACATATTTCGTCAGACCTTCCGTTAAGAATACAAGGAAAAAATGACAGACTATATGAATGTGGCCATTTCTGTCCTGAAATTGAAACGTCAAATGCATGCACAAATGAACGATAATCATTTTCCTCCAGACAACGTGTTGCTAAAGCGTCCTTTTTTGTCTCTCTCATTTTCTGATTCATGAGATTCTGAAAGATTTTCATCCGTTCTTGAAACAGGTGGTACTGTTACAACATCTGATGAATGTGGCGCAAGACAGACAGTATACACACATACCACTGAAGGTACGTTCAAAATTTTGTCGTAGTACGACACGCTGTTCATGAGATATGGAGTCATAAACAATCAGGATCATGAAAAACCGCCTCATCAGGCATGACGTCTTGATTTATTGCGTCTTTCCTACTATCTCCGTTCGCGACGTATTTTGCAGACATTTTACATATACGCCACTGGATGTACCTTCGAAATAATATCGTATTACGACATATAGTTCAGGTGCTATGACGTCAAAGACAATTAATTGCGTGAAAATTCGCTCTAATATACATGAGATTGTAATTTACTACATATTTACAACCAACTCCATTAACAACACATTTCGTAGTCAGTTTTCTAATATTTCACTATACGAATCTGGTAAATAATTTTTTTGTAGGACACACAATTCAGGAGGTATTCTGTATATATAAAAGCGAAAGGTCAGTCACGCACTCACTCACTGACTAAACACAAAATCTGTAAAACTAATGCACCTATGAAGCTGAAATTTTGCCGGCACGTAGTTTATTGGTAGAAGACGTCAGCTAAGAAAGTACTTTCGATAGGACAGAATTAAGGTGCAAGGGGGACGCTACTTTTCCTACAGACTGACGAAAGCTACAGTTTCATTCCGATCTTCACAAAATTTTGCACGCGTGACGTTCAATACAAGAGGAAGGCCAGCGTCTACCTAAAGTTTCATACGGTGCATGGGGGAGGGTATCTTGCAACATAAAAATGTATCACTGAATACCTTGGTCGCGCCGTAACTTGAGAACAGCTCGACCGATTTTACAGATCTTTTTGGGTTGTTTTCGTTATTCTCAGAGCAGGGGTTGTATGAATTAAAACTGGAAACTTTGAAAACAACGAAGTGCGTCTTTTAATAATGACTCTGTTTCTATTGCATACTGATAAAATTTGGTATATCTGAGCTTAAAGACAAGAAGGAATGTCACTGTCTGTATAAAATATCGGATGTTGCATGATGGAGGGTACTTAACTTACAGACTTCAATAAAATGCATAGTTTTACTTCGATCTTGATTAATTTTTGCACACATGACCTTCAAACCAAGAGGAAGGTCACTTGGGACATAAATGTTGGTATGGTACATGACACAGGGAACCTTGTAAAAAACTTTGCCGAGAGGGAAAGGTGGAAACGAACAGAGACATGGGAGAGAAGAATTGAATGCAGAGAGTGCAGGATAAGTAAGCACACGGGTTTACGTATAGTTTGTTTAAAACTGACTGAGGTACGGAACCCTAAAAAGCCATGATACACACAGGCCCTTATTTAACAACCTTTGCGAAGCACGGGCATATAAGCAAGTATATGACATAGTATGTGTAGGTGCAGGAACGTTTATTTGATTGTTTACATTACATTTTGCGAATCTCTCAGTCGGTCATTTTCAAGAAAAATACAGGGTAATCTCCGAGAAAAATTAATTATTCTGGCTCAGTCTTCACGCTCATTTGGTTTTCAGTTCAGAAAGTCTAATGACGGACCGACATTTTTAATGGTATTCAGAGACATGGCAGCAGGGAGAGCAATGTTTTTGCGTGCAATGCACTTAATTCATGCTGAGGACAATAGGCCTGTATTATACTTAGACGAAACTTGTTTTTCGAAAAACGATACGGGTAAATATATTTTGCTTGACTTCAACGGAAATAGTGGTCTGAATGTACCTACAGTTAATTTTTTACAGCGTATATCGGCGTTAAGGTGATGGGTGCAGTGACGAAGTGTATGTAACAGCTACAAATAAAAAAAACTACAGCCGTTGCAACAAAAATCCTGTCGGCGGCCAACAAGTCCAACAAACGCAAATTCATCAGCGACAACAGTTTACGTTACACCTGGGAAACGATTTTACACCTTTCACGGTATTTTATTCTTTATCTCGGAATATTTTTATGTTTTCAAGATAAAATATGTGTCACATGAAACTTTGAGAATGTCCATATATTTTTTCAGTCAAAATATGTATCTGGTTGTTATTTATAACAAGGTTATTGACTTGTTGAGTCAGGATACCAAATATTTTTTGATTTACTTTATTTTTGGATAACTAGTTTCAACCAAGTATTGGCCATCTCCGCATCAGCCAAGATGGCTGAAATAAGTTATCAAAAAAAAAAAAAAATGTTTCCGAGCCTGGCTCAACAAGTCGATCACCTTGTTATAAGTAAAACATTTTACGATCACTGTCATCAGTTGTTGAATATGTCAAAACACACAGTTACTACTGGTTCTATTTTTTTTTCCACAGGCTGAAATAAGAAAGTATTTTTCTTGAAAATTTCTTGCAACAGAAGTTTTTATGTTTTTTTTCCATAATGGCTGACGAGAATGTTCTTTTATAAAGTAGTCCATCATACTCTTTGCTACAAATAGAGATGTCCCATTTTTTCGGAATTTTTACTAACACCTGAAATCACCTGTAAGTGGTAATTGCTGTAAGACTGCAGGATGACCTTGATCTGCCTATTTTGTTAATGGCCGCTATAGTACTTTTCAACACAATTGCTAACTATTAAATCGCTGTAACTTGCTGTATCTTCAGTCATCATACACAACCACAGAAATGTGCCGTACTGGTTTTTCCTTCCTTCCTCAATTTTCTTCATAAAATTGGTCGCTTTACCTATAATGGATAACCTTAAATGTACAGGTAAAAGCATAACACAACTTTAAGAAGATACATTGATGGCAATACAACTTCTAAAACATATGTAAAATTATTGCGTGGGTACAACTATAACGTTAGTTTCCGCATAAAAAAAAAACCTGGAAGGCGTAAAAAGCGAACACAACGTGGCTGCCTCAGTGAGTAAAATGTTGATCGCCGCAAAGCGCTACGGCAGGCCAGCGAAAAGAATGAGATGCCTGTATCGCACCATCGTGTTAGCTTTGGAACTTCTTTAATTTTCTATTGACCCAAAATCGGAAATTCGGCGACCCGATCGAGGGTGAATCGGGACGTGTCAACAGACCCCTGAAGATAGCGACACCTGGCAACGCCCTGCGGCCAGCGTTACTTTTTGTTCCATTTGTTGCATCCTTGAGCTCCCCCCCCCCCTCTCTGGTTCTCGATGTAATGTACATCCAGGGATCAATAACTTTATTGTTCAATAATTGTAATACATTGTAACCTCGCCAATATCAAATATACCGGGACCTACTTAATTACCTGAGCGACCGAGCTTCGTTCAGTATCTTAGGCCGTGTTCACATTGTTTTCAATTGCTCTGTTCACACTGCCGGCCGAGCCGAGACGACTCCGCTTCAGCCGGCTCACGCCGAGCCGACTACATTCGGTATGTTTAAATGACAAAATGACAAAAGCACGCAGTGACATTAGCACCCAGTTCGAGTCGAGGGGCGGTCCGCTTATCTCCCCGTCCGATCTCTGCCCGGCAGGTAGAAGAGCCGAGGGCTGTGAGGCGGCATTGACACGGGCCGTCCTTTACTGCAATGCGTGGCCGCGATAGCATTACTGCAATTTATAATGGAAGCGAGGGTAAAGAATTACCGAAACATATACGATTTGTGACCCGGAAAATGCCTTCCATAATGTAAGGTGCTGTATGATGTTCATAGCCGGCCGCGGTGGCCGAGGGAACTACGGCGCGTCAGTCACGCGGTCTGCACGGCCACTACGGTCGGGGGCATGGATATTTGACCGTCCTTAGTGTTAGATAGTTCATAAGTAGTTTGTAAGTTTAGGGACTGATGACCCCGTAGTTAAGTCCCATAAGCTATACAAACATTTGAAACATTTATGGTGTTCGTAATTCTAAGAAAAATAGGAGTAAGCTGTAGGAAAAAAAGCGGGTATTACATTGTTTGTATACAAACCAAGTGGATACAATAAGCGTCGAAAGTCAAGAACAAAGTGCTCCGATTAAAAAGGGCGTAAGAAAAGGCTGTGGACTGTCGCCATCACATTTTAATTTGCGCAATGAAGACGTAATGTCGGAAATAAAGAAGAGGTTCAAGGCTGTGATAAAAGTTCTGGGTAAAAGGATATCAGTGATAAGATTTGCTGATGACATTGCTATCGTCTGTGGAAGTGAAGGAAAATTACAGGATCTGTTGCATAGAATGAAAGACTAATGACCACAGACCATGGATTGAAGGTAAACCAAAGAAAGACGAAAGTTATGATAAGTAACGGAAATAAAAGTAGCGAGAAAATAAATCCGAATTGCCGATCACAATGTACACGAAGACAAGGAATTCTGCTACCTCCACAGTAAACTAACCCACGACGGACGAGTCAAGGGGGTCATAAAAAGCAGAGTAGCGGAAGCAAGGAGGGCATTCATGGGAAAGAGAAATCTACTGCTGTCAAATATCACTCTGGACTTGAGGCAGAGCCGGCCGCGGTGGCCGAGGGGACTGAGGCGCTACAGTCACGGTCTGCACGGCCACTACGGTCGGGGGTTCGAATCCCCCCTCGGGCATGGATATTTGTGCCGTCCTTAGTGTTAGTTAGTTCATAAGTAGTTCGTAAGTTTAGGGACTGATGACCCCGTAGTTAAGTCCCATAAGCTATACAAACATTTGAAACATTTGAAACTTGAGGCAGAAATATCTCGGAACATACGTTTGCAGCACAACATTGTATGTTTGCGAAACTTGGACTGCTGGGAAATGTGAACAGAAGAGAATTGAATAATTTGAGATGTAGTTTGTAAAGTAGTACATGATATCACTTTTTTTTTTCCTTTTTTTTCTAATGTACTGCTTGTAAGTTTATCTTTTTAATTCATAAATACCTAGGCATTTATGAATTTTGTGCACTTGCACAGACATTCATTCTAGGTATTTGCTCCAACTGGCCGCGCTGGAGTAGCTGAGCGGTCTGGGGCACAGCGTTGCGGAATGTGAGACCTCCCACGTCGGAGGTTCGAATCCTCCTTTGGGTGTGGATGTGTGTGTTGTCCTTAGGTTAGTTGAACTTAGTTGAAGTAGTTTGTAAGCTACGGACTAATAACCTATAGCCGAGTTGAAATGAAACGGTTGGCAAAGAAAAGGAGTTGGTGACAAGTCGCATCAAATCAGTCAGAATACTGATGACTAGGGATGCAAACTATACATCGATGTTCTGAAAACATAGATGTTTTGCCGAAAAACGTCGACTTTAACACTGCTGTTTTGAACAGCGAGATATCGCCGATGTATCGGTGATCTAATTCGAAAACTTTAGACACCGTTAAACTCTGGTTCTAAGCCTTTTTACTGTATATTACAAGGATGTTACATTGTATGTTATTTACATTTCCATATGATTAGAAAACTAAGGAAGAAACAAATGTTTGGGTGTTTATTTCCGAATAAGTGACAATTTTAGAATGCTTGGTTAGGTTACAAAATAACAAATGTTCAAATGTTTGTTACGCTTAAGGGACTTAACTGCGGGGTCATCAGTCTATAAACTTACAAACATGAACTAACTTATACTAAAGACAACAGAAACATCCATGCCGACGAGGGAAGGCACACGATCCGTAACGTGGCGCTCCAGAGCGCTCGGCTATTCCCCTGCGGCACAAACTAACAGTTAATAATAAATTACTGTCCTCAAACCAAACCACTAATTATCTTCTCAGATGGGTATAGTCGGAGAACGAAGTACATTCACACGTACAAGTATTTCTGTATTTGAGACATAAAAAAAAATGTTCGAATGTTTGTAAATCTATCGGACTCAACTACTTGTTCAAAATGTTCAAATGTTTGTTGAGCTTATGGGACTTAACTACGGGGTCATCAGTCCCTAAACTTACAAACTACTTATGAACTACTTACGAACTAGGACGGCACAAGTATCCATGCCCGAGGGGGGATTCGAAGCCCCGACCGTAGTGGCCGTGCTGACCGTGACTGGAGCGCATCAGTCACCTCGACCACCGCGGCCGGCTCAACTACTTGGTCATTAGTCCGTAGCTTACCAACTTCTTCAACTAAGGTAAACTATGAAATAAATCGTAATTTGCGAAATTTATGGCTTCACTGTACTAGGTTTAGATGGAATACCAAAGTGCGGCGAATGAAAATTTGAGCCCGGCCGAGATTCGAACCCGGGCTCAAATTTTCATTCGCCGCACTTTGGTATTCCATCTGAACCTAGTACAGTGAAGCCATAACTATCGCAAATGGCGATTTATTTCATTAAATGAACTCTGTAACGTCCTAAAAATATATAATTGTAAGGTGGACTAACCTAAGGACAACACAAATACCCGTGCCCGAGGGGGGGACTCGAGCTCCCGACGGCGAACGGCCGCGCGCACCGCAGCACGGCGGCCCTGTCCACACGGCTAATCCACCGCGGCATTTAAGACATAATAATAGACATTATCCGTAGACAAAATCTTTAGTAAACAAAAATGATTCCAACTTAATCGATTTTATTTTTATTTATTTATTTATTTATTTATTTTTTGTAGCGCTTATGGGACTTACAAACTACTTATGAACTAGCTAATAATAAGGACGGCACAAATACACTCAGTCGCAAAAGTATTCGGACAGCCCGTGAATGCGCATAATTTTGGAGTTTTCCGCATGAAGAAATACAGAAATGGCACTTTGTAATGTATTTGGGACTCCGGGTACGATGTCGCAACGTGAAACACGCGTCAAATACGAAGAATTGTTGTTGGACATGGGTCTGTTACATAATATTTCCTGAAAACGGCATGGGAAGGCGCAACAAAAGTATTCGGACAAAGGCGGACAACGTGAGAGAATAGTTCATTCCGAGACGCACAGAGGGTGAAGCGACTGCTGTGTGTCCGGCATTTCCGCAAGACGATGGCCTTGATTAGTAAACACGTATCGCGAGCCTGTGCAGGGCGACACTGTGGCGCAGCGGCACGTGTTCTACGTTCAATCAAAGGCAACTTGTCGTTTATCATCACGCGAAGGGGAAAACCTGCAGGGAAATTGCCGCAATAGTGAACACGAAGAAAAGTACAGTTCACGACATTATTAAACGGTTCGAAAAAGAAGACCGATTGGAATTCCGGTGCATTACAGGACGGCCACGGACCACGGACATTTTCACAGAGAGATGAACGCGTGATTGTGCTAAAGGTACAACAGAATCCGATAATATCTGCCACGCGAATTGCAGGTGAGGTGGAGGGAGACCTCGGCATAAAAGTTCATCCCGAAACCGTGCTGAGAGTACTCCGACGATCGCAGTACCGTGGTCGAGTGGCACAACAAAAGCCATTCATAAATGCAGTGAACCAGATGCAACGTATGCAGTTTGCGAGGGAATACGCCGAATACGATCAGGCTTGGTGGAATCGGGTGATATTTTGCGACGAATGTAAATTTACATTATGGCAAAGCGACGGAAAGGCAAACATGTGCCAAAATACCAATGAAGAGCTGAATCCCAGGAACCTCAAACCGCCAGTAAAGTTTGGAAGTTGGAGCATCATGGTGTGGGGGTGCATGTCCAGCAGTGCTGTGGGTGATGTAGTGTTCATTGACGATACGATGAACAAGGAATCGTATTTGAATATACTGCGAGGACATTTGAAGAAGAGTTCACGACATCTAGGTATTGCGAACAACTTTCATTTTTATCAGGATCACGATCCCAAGCATACCGCGCAAATTGTACAAATGTGGTTGCTCTTCAATTGCCCGAAAGTATTGCACCCCCTTCCCCAATCACTAGACCTTAACCCAATCCATCATTTGTGGGATAAATTGAAACGAACCCTCCGCGCGGACAACCTCTATACAAAGGAGACCTTGAAAGAGAAAAGCGCCAAGAATGGACAAATATAGGCCCAGATTTCACGAAAAAATTCATGGTAAGTATGCCTAGTAGATTGGAAGAGGTATTGAAAATGAAAGGTGGACCCACAATGTATTGACATTTTCGTCGTACAACTTATGAACATTTATTGGACAGTGTCCGAATACTTTTGTAGCAGCAGGGTGTGCAGGTTGTTTCATTTTTGTTGTTCATTTTTCTGTTATTTATTTTTTGGAAACGGAATAATACAATAATTCTTTTGTAATTGATGTTGTTACGCATATACGTTGCTAATAAATATGTTTGGGTTTCATAGTCAGTATTTCTCGAGTATTCATTGTGAAACTTCCCACTGTCCGAATACTTATGCGACTGCGTGTATCCATGCCCGAGGGGAGATTCGAACCCCTTAGGGACTGATGACCCCGTAGTTAAGTCCCTTAAGCTTAACAAACATTTGAACATTTTTGATTCGAACCCCCGCAGTGGCCGTGCAGACTGCCACTGGCGCGCCACAGAACGCTCGGCCACCGCGGACGGCAATCGATTTATGTCTAATAAGGATGTTGCGGACTAACTTTTGATGTATTTATAAATCTTTTTATATATATTAATGTTCCATGATTTATGTTATGTATTCTGTGATGTATTTTGCTCTGAGAAATAAACAGTGGTTGTTAAGGATTGGAATCGCGGTGTTGTGTGTTCGTCATAAAGGAAAGTACGTGGGCTAGAACAAACATATCTGTATGACGTTTTTTTTACAGGATCTCTACGTACACCTCAATGTGCTGGAGGGTGTCGTTTTTATTCAAAATTCTGCAATCATGCTCCAGATGGCACTGTAGATGTAACTGTAGACACCATACGTCATGCAGATATCTTAACTATAACTTATGTAATAATCATCGTACATGTTCTCTAGCGTATTGTCTTCAGAAGCCGTGATAATAGTTGCAGCTTTAACCTTCTTCTCGAAAGACTGTTGGTATTCACTGCCACTGCTTCCATCGCATCTTCCCGCACTTACCGTAGCACTACCGCTTGCAATAGTTGTTCGTCATTATCATCCCTATTATCATCATTATGTGTTAGTGTTACAACAGTATTTCACTTACGCTCATATTACTGTACCATAGCGGATACAAGAAAGCATACGAATGATTCATCTTCTACACTAATACCATCTTCACGAAGAAGGGTTCTTAGTAACTTTAACTCAATCAATCGCAATACATTAGCAGGATTGATTACCAATCGCCACCCCATCTGACGCTTCAACATACAAATAACGTCACAAAACTCAACTTCGGAGGCACACTGCACCATCCCTACTGGCGAACCGACAGGTCAAAGTGCAATGCGGCATGGTACACGCAGAAGCCTCTAAGGGACGACTGCAGAGTTTTGCAGATGCGGAGTATCACTAGTGGAATAAGGGACCTCTACATTGTCTCTCATACGATTTTGGTGTATATGTTTTTGTTCATATCTCATAATCGGCTCGTTAATCTGCCTTCATTTTTTGTCAAGTAGTAATTGGATGTGTGTGCTACACGAATTCGACTAGTAGTTCTTTAGTCACAAACCCTTGAAATTATGTCGGAAAGGCATTGCGCAGCGCCGCCGGAAATTTTAACGATATTCGAAAAATCATATCTCATAATCGGCTCGTTAATCTGCTTTCAAACTTTCTCTAGTAGTATTTGGAGGTGTGTGCTATACCTATACAGAGTGTCATGTGGCGACGGCTAGTAGTTCTGTAGTTACATGCCCTTAAATATAGGACGGAAAGGTATTTCTGAGCGAGGCCGGAAATTTTAACAATATTCGAAAAATCATATCTCATAATCGGCTCGTTAATCTGCTTTCAAACTTTCTCAAGTAGTATTTGGAGGTGTGTGCTTTACCTATACAGAGTGTCATGTGGCGACGGCTAGTAGTTCTGTAGTTACACGCCCTTAAATATAGTACGGAAAGGTATTTCTGAGCGAGGCCGGAAATTTTAACGATATTCGAAAAATCATATCTCATAATCGGCTCGTTAATCTGCTTTCAAACTTTCTCAAGTAGTATTTGGAGGTGTGTGCTATACCTATACAGAGTGTCATGTGGCGACGGCTAGTAGTTCTGTAGTTACACGCCCTTAAATATAGGACGGAAAGGTATTTCTGAGCGAGGCCGGAAATTTTAACGATATTCGAAAAATCATATCTCATAATCGGCTCGTTAATCTGCTTTCAAACTTTCTCTAGTAGTATTTGAAGGTGTGTGCTATACCTATACAGAGTGTCATGTGGCGACGGCTAGTAGTTCTGTAGTTACACGCCCTTAAATATAGGACGGAAAGGTATTTCTGAGCGAGGCCGGAAATTTTAACGATATTCGAAAAATCATATCTCATAATCGGCTCGTTAATCTGCTTTCAAACTTTCTCAAGTAGTATTTGGAGGTGTGTGCTATACCTATACAGAGTGTCATGTGGCGACGGCTAGTAGTTCTGTAGTTACACGCCCTTAAATATAGGACGGAAAGGTATTTCTGAGCGAGGCCGGAAATTTTAACGATATTCGAAAAATCATATCTCATAATCGGCTCGTTAATCTGCGTTTAAACATTTTCAACTAGTATTTGGATGTGTGTGCTATACCTATACAGAGTGTCATGTGGCGACGGCTAGTAGTTCTGTAGTTACACGCCCTTAAATATAGGACGGAAAGGCATTTCTGAGCGAGGCCGGAAATTTTAACGATATTCGAAAAATCATATCTCATAATCGGCTCGTTAATCTGCCTTTAAACTATTTCAAGTAGTATTTGGATGTGTGTGCTATACCTATACAGAGTGTCATGTGGCGACGGCTAGTAGTTCTGTAGTTACACGCCCTTAAATATAGGACGGAAATGCATTTCTGAGCGAGGCCGGAAATTTTAACGATATTCGAAAAATCATATCTCATAATCGGCTCGTTAATCTGCTTTCAAACTTTCTCAAGTAGTATTTGGAGGTGTGTGCTATACCTATACAGAGTGTCATGTGGCGACGGCTAGTAGTTCTGTAGTTACACGCCCTTAAATACAGGACGGAAAGGTATTTCTGAGCGAGGCCGGAAATTTTAACGATATTCGAAAAATCATATCTCATAATCGGCTCGTTAATCTGCTTTCAAACTTTCTCAAGTAGTATTTGGAGGTGTGTGCTATACCTATACAGAGTGTCATGTGGCGACGGCTAGTAGTTATGTAGTTACATGCCCTTAAATATAGGACGGAAAGGTATTTCTGAGCGAGGCCGGAAATTTTAACGATATTCGAAAAATCATATCTCATAATCGGCTCGTTAATCTGCTTTCAAACTTTCTCAAGTAGTATTTGGAGGTGTGTGCTATACCTATACAGAGTGTCATGTGGCGACGGCTAGTAGTTCTGTAGTTACATGCCCTTAAATATAGGACGGAAAGGTATTTCTGAGCGAGGCCGGAAATTTTAACAATATTCGAAAAATCATATCTCATAATCGGCTCGTTAATCTGCTTTCAAACTTTCTCAAGTAGTATTTGGAGGTGTGTGCTTTACCTATACAGAGTGTCATGTGGCGACGGCTAGTAGTTCTGTAGTTACACGCCCTTAAATATAGTACGGAAAGGTATTTCTGAGCGAGGCCGGAAATTTTAACGATATTCGAAAAATCATATCTCATAATCGGCTCGTTAATCTGCTTTCAAACTTTCTCAAGTAGTATTTGGAGGTGTGTGCTATACCTATACAGAGTGTCATGTGGCGACGGCTAGTAGTTCTGTAGTTACACGCCCTTAAATATAGGACGGAAAGGTATTTCTGAGCGAGGCCGGAAATTTTAACGATATTCGAAAAATCATATCTCATAATCGGCTCGTTAATCTGCTTTCAAACTTTCTCTAGTAGTATTTGAAGGTGTGTGCTATACCTATACAGAGTGTCATGTGGCGACGGCTAGTAGTTCTGTAGTTACACGCCCTTAAATATAGGACGGAAAGGTATTTCTGAGCGAGGCCGGAAATTTTAACGATATTCGAAAAATCATATCTCATAATCGGCTCGTTAATCTGCTTTCAAACTTTCTCAAGTAGTATTTGGAGGTGTGTGCTATACCTATACAGAGTGTCATGTGGCGACGGCTAGTAGTTCTGTAGTTACACGCCCTTAAATATAGGACGGAAAGGTATTTCTGAGCGAGGCCGGAAATTTTAACGATATTCGAAAAATCATATCTCATAATCGGCTCGTTAATCTGCGTTTAAACATTTTCAACTAGTATTTGGATGTGTGTGCTATACCTATACAGAGTGTCATGTGGCGACGGCTAGTAGTTCTGTAGTTACACGCCCTTAAATATAGGACGGAAAGGCATTTCTGAGCGAGGCCGGAAATTTTAACGATATTCGAAAAATCATATCTCATAATCGGCTCGTTAATCTGCCTTTAAACTATTTCAAGTAGTATTTGGATGTGTGTGCTATACCTATACAGAGTGTCATGTGGCGACGGCTAGTAGTTCTGTAGTTACACGCCCTTAAATATAGGACGGAAATGCATTTCTGAGCGAGGCCGGAAATTTTAACGATATTCGAAAAATCATATCTCATAATCGGCTCGTTAATCTGCTTTCAAACTTTCTCAAGTAGTATTTGGAGGTGTGTGCTATACCTATACAGAGTGTCATGTGGCGACGGCTAGTAGTTCTGTAGTTACACGCCCTTAAATACAGGACGGAAAGGTATTTCTGAGCGAGGCCGGAAATTTTAACGATATTCGAAAAATCATATCTCATAATCGGCTCGTTAATCTGCTTTCAAACTTTCTCAAGTAGTATTTGGAGGTGTGTGCTATACCTATACAGAGTGTCATGTGGCGACGGCTAGTAGTTATGTAGTTACATGCCCTTAAATATAGGACGGAAAGGTATTTCTGAGCGAGGCCGGAAATTTTAACGATATTCGAAAAATCATATCTCATAATCGGCTCGTTAATCTGCTTTCAAACTTTCTCAAGTAGTATTTGGAGGTGTGTGCTATACCTATACAGAGTGTCATGTGGCGACGGCTAGTAGTTCTGTAGTTACACGCCCTTAAATATAGTACGGAAAGGTATTTCTGAGCGAGGCCGGAAATTTTAACGATATTCGAAAAATCATATCTCATAATCGGCTCGTTAATCTGCTTTCAAACTTTCTCTAGTAGTATTTGGAGGTGTGTGCTATACCTATACAGAGTGTCATGTGGCGACGGCTAGTAGTTCTGTAGTTACACGCCCTTAAATATAGGACGGAAAGGTATTTCTGAGCGAGGCCGGAAATTTTAACGATATTCGAAAAATCATATCTCATAATCGGCTCGTTAATCTGCTTTCAAACTTTCTCTAGTAGTATTTGGAGGTGTGTGCTATACCTATACAGAGTGTCATGTGGCGACGGCTAGTAGTTCTGTAGTTACACGCCCTTAAATATAGGACGGAAAGGTACTTCTGAGTGAGGCCGGAAATTTTAACGATATTCGAAAAATCATATCTCATAATCGGCTCGTTAATCTGCTTTCAAACTTTCTCAAGTAGTATTTGGAGGTGTGTGCTATACCTATACAGAGTGTCATGTGGCGACGGCTAGTAGTTCTGTAGTTACACGCCCTTAAATATAGGACGGAAAGGTATTTCTGAGCGAGGCCGGAAATTTTAACGATATTCGAAAAATCATATCTCATAATCGGCTCGTTAATCTGCTTTCAAACTTTCTCTAGTAGTATTTGGAGGTGTGTGCTATACCTATACAGAGTGTCATGTGGCGACGGCTAGTAGTTCTGTAGTTACACGCCCTTAAATATAGGACGGAAAGGTATTTCTGAGCGAGGCCGGAAATTTTAACGATATTCGAAAAATCATATCTCATAATCGGCTCGTTAATCTGCTTTCAAACTTTCTCTAGTAGTATTTGGTGGTGTGTGCTATACCTATACAGTGTGTCATGTGGCGACGGCTAATAGTTCTGTAGTTACATGCCCTTAAATATAGGACGGAAAGGTATTTCTGAGCGAGGCCGGAAATTTTAACGATATTCGAAAAATCATATCTCATAATCGGCTCGTTAATCTGCTTTCAAACTTTCTCAAGTAGTATTTGGAGGTGTGTGCTATACCTATACAGAGTGTCATGTGGCGACGGCTAGTAGTTCTGTAGTTACACGCCCTTAAATATAGTACGGAAAGGTATTTCTGAGCGAGGCCGGAAATTTTAACGATATTCGAAAAATCATATCTCATAATCGGCTCGTTAATCTGCTTTCAAACTTTTTCTAGTAGTATTTGGAGGTGTGTGCTATACCTATACAAAGTGTCATGTGGCGACGGCTAGTAGTTCTGTAGTTACACGCCCTTAAATATAGGACGGAAAGGTATTTCTGAGCGAGGCCGGAAATTTTAACGATATTCGAAAAATCATATCTCATAATCGGCTCGTTAATCTGCGTTTAAACATTTTCAACTAGTATTTGGATGTGTGTGCTATACCTATACAGAGTGTCATGTGGCGACGGCTAGTAGTTCTGTAGTTACACGCCCTTAAATATAGGACGGAAAGGCATTTCTGAGCGAGGCCGGAAATTTTAACGATATTCGAAAAATCATATCTCATAATCGGCTCGTTAATCTGCCTTTAAACTATTTCAAGTAGTATTTGGATGTGTGTGCTATACCTATACAGAGTGTCATGTGGCGACGGCTAGTAGTTCTGTAGTTACACGCCCTTAAATATAGGACGGAAATGCATTTCTGAGCGAGGCCGGAAATTTTAACGATATTCGAAAAATCATATCTCATAATCGGCTCGTTAATCTGCTTTCAAACTTTCTCAAGTAGTATTTGGAGGTGTGTGCTATACCTATACAGAGTGTCATGTGGCGACGGCTAGTAGTTCTGTAGTTACACGCCCTTAAATACAGGACGGAAAGGTATTTCTGAGCGAGGCCGGAAATTTTAACGATATTCGAAAAATCATATCTCATAATCGGCTCGTTAATCTGCTTTCAAACTTTCTCAAGTAGTATTTGGAGGTGTGTGCTATACCTATACAGAGTGTCATGTGGCGACGGCTAGTAGTTATGTAGTTACATGCCCTTAAATATAGGACGGAAAGGTATTTCTGAGCGAGGCCGGAAATTTTAACGATATTCGAAAAATCATATCTCATAATCGGCTCGTTAATCTGCTTTCAAACTTTCTCAAGTAGTATTTGGAGGTGTGTGCTATACCTATACAGAGTGTCATGTGGCGACGGCTAGTAGTTCTGTAGTTACACGCCCTTAAATATAGTACGGAAAGGTATTTCTGAGCGAGGCCGGAAATTTTAACGATATTCGAAAAATCATATCTCATAATCGGCTCGTTAATCTGCTTTCAAACTTTCTCTAGTAGTATTTGGAGGTGTGTGCTATACCTATACAGAGTGTCATGTGGCGACGGCTAGTAGTTCTGTAGTTACACGCCCTTAAATATAGGACGGAAAGGTATTTCTGAGCGAGGCCGGAAATTTTAACGATATTCGAAAAATCATATCTCATAATCGGCTCGTTAATCTGCTTTCAAACTTTCTCTAGTAGTATTTGGAGGTGTGTGCTATACCTATACAGAGTGTCATGTGGCGACGGCTAGTAGTTCTGTAGTTACACGCCCTTAAATATAGGACGGAAAGGTACTTCTGAGTGAGGCCGGAAATTTTAACGATATTCGAAAAATCATATCTCATAATCGGCTCGTTAATCTGCTTTCAAACTTTCTCAAGTAGTATTTGGAGGTGTGTGCTATACCTATACAGAGTGTCATGTGGCGACGGCTAGTAGTTCTGTAGTTACACGCCCTTAAATATAGGACGGAAAGGTATTTCTGAGCGAGGCCGGAAATTTTAACGATATTCGAAAAATCATATCTCATAATCGGCTCGTTAATCTGCTTTCAAACTTTCTCTAGTAGTATTTGGAGGTGTGTGCTATACCTATACAGAGTGTCATGTGGCGACGGCTAGTAGTTCTGTAGTTACACGCCCTTAAATATAGGACGGAAAGGTATTTCTGAGCGAGGCCGGAAATTTTAACGATATTCGAAAAATCATATCTCATAATCGGCTCGTTAATCTGCTTTCAAACTTTCTCAAGTAGTATTTGGAGGTGTGTGCTATACCTATACAGAGTGTCATGTGGCGACGGCTAGTAGTTCTGTAGTTACACGCCCTTAAATATAGGACGGAAATGCATTTCTGAGCGAGGCCGGAAATTTTAACGATATTCGAAAAATCATATCTCATAATCGGCTCGTTAATCTGCTTTCAAACTTTCTCAAGTAGTATTTGGAGGTGTGTGCTATACCTATACAGAGTGTCATGTGGCGACGGCTAGTAGTTCTGTAGTTACACGCCCTTAAATATAGGACGGAAAGGTATTTCTGAGCGAGGCCGGAAATTTTAACGATATTCGAAAAATCACATCTCATAATCGGCTCGTTAATCTGCTTTCAAACTTTCTCTAGTAGTATTTGGAGGTGTGTGCTATACCTATACAGTGTGTCATGTGGCGACGGCTAGTAGTTCTGTAGTTACACGCCCTTAAATATAGGACGGAAAGGTATTTCTGAGCGAGGCCGGAAATTTTAACGATATTCGAAAAATCATATCTCATAATCGGCTCGTTAATCTGCTTTCAAACTTTCTCAAGTAGTATTTGGAGGTGTGTGCTATACCTATACAGAGTGTCATGTGGCGACGGCTAGTAGTTCTGTAGTTACACGCCCTTAAATATAGGACGGAAAGGTATTTCTGAGCGAGGCCGGAAATTTTAACGATATTCGAAAAATCATATCTCATAATCGGCTCGTTAATCTGCTTTCAAACTTTCTCAAGTAGTATTTGGAGGTGTGTGCTATACCTGTACAGAGTGTCATGTGGCGACGGCTAGTAGTTCTGTAGTTACACGCCCTTAAATATAGGACGGAAATGCATTTCTGAGCGAGGCCGGAAATTTTAACGATATTCGAAAAATCATATCTCATAATCGGCTCGTTAATCTGCTTTCAAACTTTCTCTAGTAGTATTTGGAGGTGTGTGCTATACCTATACAGAGTGTCATGTGGCGACGGCTAGTAGTTCTGTAGTTACACGCCCTTAAATATAGGACGGAAAGGTATTTCTGAGCGAGGCCGGAAATTTTAACGATATTCGAAAAATCATATCTCATAATCGGCTCGTTAATCTGCTTTCAAACTTTCTCAAGTAGTATTTGGAGGTGTGTGCTATACCTATACAGAGTGTCATGTGGCGACGGATAGTAGTTCTGTAGTTACACGCCCTTAAATATAGGACGGAAATGCATTTCTGAGCGAGGCCGGAAATTTTAACGATATTCGAAAAATCATATCTCATAATCGGCTCGTTAATCTGCTTTCAAACTTTCTCAAGTAGTATTTGGAGGTGTGTGCTATACCTATACAGAGTGTCATGTGGCGACGGCTAGTAGTTCTGTAGTTACATGCCCTTAAATATAGGACGGAAAGGTATTTCTGAGCGAGGCCGGAAATTTTAACGATATTCGAAAAATCATATCTCATAATCGGCTCGTTAATCTGCTTTCAAACTTTCTCAAGTAGTATTTGGAGGTGTGTGCTATACCTATACAGAGTGTCATGTGGCGACGGCTAGTAGTTCTGTAGTTACACAGCCTTAAATATAGGACGGAAAGGCATTTCTGAGCGAGGCCGGAAATTTTAACGATATTCGAAAAATCATATCTCATAATCGGCTCGTTAATCTGCCTTTAAACTTTTTCAAGTAGTATTTGGAAGTGCGTGCTATACCTATACAGAGTGTCATGTGGCGACGGCTAGTAGTTCTGTAGTTACACGCCCTTAAATATAGGACGGAAAGGTATTTCTGAGCGAGGCCGGAAATTTTAACGATATTCGAAAAATCATATCTCATAATCGGCTCGTTAATCTGCTTTCAAACTTTCTCTAGTAGTATTTGGAGGTGTGTGCTATACCTATACAGAGTGTCATGTGGCGACGGCTAGTAGTTCTGTAGTTACACGCCCTTAAATATAGGACGGAAATGCATTTCTGAGCGAGGCCGGAAATTTTAACGATATTCGAAAAATCATATCTCATAATCGGCTCGTTAATCTGCTTTCAAACTTTCTCTAGTAGTATTTGGAGGTGTGTGCTATACCTATACAGAGTGTCATGTGGCGACGGCTAGTAGTTCTGTAGTTACACGCCCTTAAGTATAGGACGCAAAGGCAATTCCTTTCTACGCCGGAAATTTTGACGAATGTCTAAGTGTCTTATGTCGTAATCTGCTCGGTAATCCGCCTTACTTTGTCACTTAGGTCGTGTGTGTTTCTGGTATGTCTCAGGTAGAGTGTCATGAGCGACGTCTAACAATTGTTTCGTTACTTACGTTTGAGCATACTATGAACGGCACTTCGGTGACAAAAAGAACTTCTTCCGATTTTCTATGTACTGTACCTTCAGATCGTCTCTTTAATGTGCGTCGGTATGTTGTCAGGCAATACATGGATGTGTATGCTGCACTACTACAGACTGTTAAATGACGACAGTAAACACCTCATTGGATTTGTGTGCTTCAGTGTTGTAGGAAACGGGAGAATTGTGTTAACCGAAGTTTGCCGATTTTTAATAGGCTTATGAGCTTCGAATATCTTTTATGTTTTATCAAATATACAAGAGGATGTATTTTTGGTGCTTCGAAAGGAAGCAATGTATATGTACTGTTCTTGTATCCATTTACTTAATAGTGGTGGTTGGTTTATTGTTTATTTTGAATTCATATTTTACACTAGGTTACTGATTCGTCTATGTAGTTCAGGTAATAAGATTCTGAATATTCTGCAAGCTACATTTCACTAAAATAACGCGCATCGCTTTATTTGTTGGCCGTATAGTCGGTTTTTAGCGTGGAGGTTGGCACTACTCTCTCTTGGCTCGCTTGCGCCTGAGAGTTATATCGCCCGCGTGGTTTTCTGTAAACGAATCCGAAGCTAACTTCAAGCCGGTTCTTTAAATGCTCTCACCCACTTTCTTACCATTCCATCACTCAATTTTTTCTCTGTACACTACACAGATATCACTATGAATAACGATCGCTTTTGGCAGCCCGTACTTCACACTTGGCGGGACTCACGATTATCGGAGGCATCTTAAACACATAGTACACAAATTTAAACAAGGAAGAATCATCAGCGCATAAAATTGAGATATCTTAGCACGTCTTTTTTATTTCAAAACTGTACTTACTTCATATTAGAAAAGTATTGTGTGGGTAGAAGAACTTACCAGGTTCGAGGCTGAGGTCGCACTTGGTGGCGTCGTTGTAGTCGCAGATCTTGGCCGTGCTGTAGATGGACTCCATCTCACTCACCAGCTTCTCCAGCTGAAACAGTCACAGAGTCTTTGTTTGTGCTCTAACAACTGGAGAGGCACGCAGCCATATACCTATACTTTATGGAATATTCCATCGGTACTTGGAGGAACAGATATTAAAAACTTAAAATTTTCATTTGTTTATCATGACCAGCTTTTGCCTTTTTAGGCCATCGTCATAACTTGCTACTAAACAGATAGTCCACACGTAACAATGATGATACAAATAAAACGATGATTTTTCAAAGATATGTGAATGTATGAATTTTTTGTCTATGAAACGATATTACAGCATAAGTGTACTATGAATAAATGGATTTTAAATGAATACACCTTAAGCTACAATTGTATTAAAATATTAGAACTGTGGGATTGTATAAGACAGTATTGTCAGATAGGGGATGGTACAAACAAAACGGATTTGTTGTGACTATTCTGATAGAATAATTTGATAGAGCACTGAAAGACCTAAGTCGAAACAAGACCCCTCGAGTTGACGACATTCCCTCGGAACTACTGAAATCGCTGGGAGAGCCAGTCATGACAAAACTATTTCACCTGATGCGTAAAATGTACGAAACAGAGGAAATACCCTCAGACTTTAAGAAAAATGTAATAGTCCCCATTGCAAAGAAAGCATGCGCAAACATGTGTTACAGAACCGTCAGCTTAATAAGTCATAGTTGCAAAATTTTAACACAAATTATTTACAGAAGGATGGAAAATATGGTAGAAGCCAACCTTGGGGAAGGCCAGTTTGGATCAGGAGAAATGTAGGAACATGGGAGGCAATCCTCACATTACGGCTTATCTTAGAAGATAGATTAAGAAAGGCAAACCTGCATTCCTAGATTCTGAAATCAGCAGGAGTAAAATATAGGGAATGGAAGGTTATTTACAACTTGTACAAAAGCCAGACAGCAGTTACAGATTGAAGGGCATGAAAGGGATGCAGAGGTTGGGAAGGGTGTAAATCCTGATTGTAGCCTTTCCCCAATATTATTCAATTTGTACATTGAGCAAGATACAAAAGAGAGCAAGGAGAAATTTGGAGAAGGAATTAAAGTTCAGAGTGAAGAAATAAAAACATTGTGTTTTGCTGATGACATTGTAATTCTGTCAGAGACAGCAAAAGGACCTGGAGGAGCAATTGAACAGGATGGACAGTGTGCTGAAAGGTGCACATAAGATGAAGATTAACAAGAGCAAAACAAGGGTAATGGAGTGAAATCTAAGAAAATCAGGTGTTGCTGAAGGAATTAGGTAACGAAACAATAAAGGAGGTAGAGGAGTTTTGTTACTTGGGCAGTAAAATAACAAATGATGGTCGCAGTACAGAGGATATAAAATGCAGAATGGCAATGGGTAGAAAAGCGTTCTTGAAAAAGAGAAATTTGTTAACATTTAATATTAATTTAAGTGTAACGAAGTCCTTCCTGAAGGCATTTGTGTGGAGTGTTGCCATGTATGAGAGTGAAACATGGACGATAAGCAGTGTGAACAGGAAGAGGATAGAGGCTTTTGAAATGTGGTGTTACAGAAGAATGCTGAAGATTACGTGGGCGGATCACATAACTAATGAGGAGGTACTGAACAGAATTGGGGAGAAAAGGAATTTCTGGCATACCTTGACTAAAAGAAGGGCTCGAGTGAGAGGAGAGGAGATGAAGAGGCTTGCTCAGGATAGAGTAGGGTGGAGAGCTGCATCAAACCAGTCTCCGGACTGAAGACCACCACCACCACCACCACAACAACAACTAAACCCCCACCAAAGATAAATTAATAAAATGCCGCTCCAGTGCTACGAACTGTAGCGTGCCTCAAGGAGGCGTGTGACCTAATCACTTCTGTGCATGAGACACACTCAGAAAACAAAGTTCTAATACGAAGAGTTTGCCCACACATGGTGCACCCCTCCAACATGAGAACACGAGTGCTACGACACCTTGAACACTCCGACGCCTGGGGTTCACTTTCATCTTTCGTACAGTCCCAAATTATCACATGTGATTTCCTTCCGATACCAAAACTTAACGAACGTATCTTCTAGGGTCGCGATATGTAGCCAAGCGCTCTAAGGAGCACTGCTGCGGAGTGCGCGCTTACTTGCAGTCGGAGGTTTGAGTCCTCCCTCGTCCCAGATCGAAAACAAATATCGGAAGGAAAATTCAAAATGTCGGGGGTTGTTGTCGGGAGAAGTAAATATAAATGAAATTTTTTAACTTATTGTCAAAGCAACACCCTACAAAAGACTGAACATTTTTTGCACATATTTAAATGCACGTAATTTTTCGGTTTATTTTGTGCGGATTTCACCAAGTCCACCAATTCGGATTCTTCGGTAGTATTGAGGAACGATAACATACGCAGTTTTCCTCGCATTTCAGTCAATTTATAAATTTGGCCTTTACTAAATCAAGCCGGCCGCGGTGGCCGAGGGGACTAAGGCGCTCCAGTCACGGTCTGCACGGCCACTACGGTCGGGGGGTTCGAATCCCGCCTCGGGCATGGATATTTGTGCCATCCTAGTTCGTAAGTAGTTCATAAGTAGTTTGTAAGTTTAGGGACTGATGACACCGTAGTTAAGTCCCATAGACTATACAAACATTTGAACATTTTTACTAAATCAAAGACCAAACTATTTCTGTCTTTCGTATATAAATCTTTTAACAGGCCAAACACCTTTTCACAATAAGCATTGCTCACAGGAACTAACACTACATATGGTACAATCTTCCAATTTTTGAGTTAAAATTTGGCCAAAAATGTGAACAAATTCGTCATTTCACTCGCCTTTTGGAAGATGTTCAAATGTGTTCCCAAGGCAATAGTAATCAGTATACAAGGCTCCACTGTCAATATCATTTGAAATATGAAGCATGTCATGCAATGTCCCACGTAAACAAATTTGATCCTTTTAGGGACAACACCGAAAGCTTCCTATATAAAAGCTTTTCAGAAAAACCATAGCAATCTAGCAAGTGTTTAATTGCCTGCTTTAAAAACTGTTCAGCTTCCGTGCTAGAAGGGTTTCCTCACTCTCGGAAATATATCTTAATATGGTTCTATTTTTGCTTCAGAATAATTTATCTCCGCGGCGGAGCGGCCGAGCGCATTGAGGCGCTATGCTCCGATGCGCGAGGCCGTTCCCCGTCGGAGGTTCCAATTCTCCCTAGGGCACAGATGTTTGTGTCTTTAGTATAAGCTAGTTCATAAGTTTAGAGACTGATGACCCTGCAGTTAAGACCCTCAAGCTTAAACATTTGAACGTTTTTGAAGAATTAATCATGCAACGTGTTGCTAAGATAACTTTCAGTTTTGTATGAGAGTGCATGCATCAGTTTCCAATGATAACACTGTTGCTTGATACTCAATTACGTTGTGTACCAAGTACAAAATAATAAGCTTCTAAAATTCCTTCCTCCTCACATTCGTCCTATCTAAATGGGCAAGGCTTTTGCATCAGATCCCCGTATCTGCTTTCGGCATTCGTCACCTTTCAATAAGAAATACTGCTTTACAACTGGCCAACAATGCAGGTAAAGCTGATAAAACACATAGCGAAATAGTTGGGACATTAAGGAGGTTCTTGCACTCGACTCTTGCAAAATAAAACAATTCTTTTAGTTTTTCGGGTTTGTAGATAATGATCTGAACTCTGTGACTGTGTTATAACAATGCTTTCGATGTCTACTGACAAAGCATTAAGAGCCAATTTGACGCAATTGTTGATTGCATCGAGTTGAAATTTCGTTTAATGAGGTAATCGTTTGCCTGTTGTAATTTTTGGAAAAACAGACGTTCAAATTCTAATTATTATTTTGTAAGGAACCTTACGATAAGCTGTTTGTTGTGAGATTTTGTATTTTGTCGGGAGGTCGTATGAAAAGTCTGGAGAATCCAGACCATTTGAAACCACAGGTGAGTGAGTGTGTGTGTGTGTGTGTGTGTGTGTGTGTGTGTGTGTGTGTGTGTGTGTGTGTGTTTACTTAGCATAATTTAAGTATTTTGTAAGGCTAGGGACTTATGTCCATAGCAATTTGTCCCCTTAGCTTTGCAAACAGAACATTTTCATCTTCTAGGACTTGACTTTGATAACAATGACGCGGTGCAAAGCTGAGGATGAGTTCCGTCAAGGAAGTCAAACTTCGCAGTCTGATGATATCGACAAACTAGTCACTCGGTCGGAGAGATGTGTGTGGTCCCCTGGGTATGTTGTCGACTGAATGTGTAGACACGGTGAATGTTTTATTTTCGGGATTCACGCAGCTGCAGTGCATCCACAGACCTAGAAGAGAGAGACGTTTGACCGCCGTCTACACTTCGTCTATTGTAGGAATAAACCTGACGTAAGCAAAAACAGAGCAGCCCTAACACAGTTTTGCCGTACCGTCCCACCAATGAGTTACCTATCTTAAAAAATGTCAAATGTTTGTAAATCTACGGGACTTAACTGCTTGATCATCAGTCCCTAGCTTACAAACTACTTAAACTAAGGTAAACTAACCTAAGGACAACAGAAACATCCATGCCCGAGGGGGGATTTGAACCTCCGACGGTGAATGGCCTCTACCATCGGAGCATAGCGCCTCAATGCGCTCGGCCACTCCGCCACGACAAGACATTACCAGTTGACAGTGAGTAATATCCACGTCTTCAACATTTAACTGCACGGTGAAATCCCTACAACAAAGTTTTACATCACTCGGAACTCAAACAGAACTATTATCCTGTATTTAAACTTATAACAGCGCAAGCCCCCACAATCGCGTAAGCGGCCGACTGCGAACAGCGGACAAATTGAGCGCCTCGGCGGCCATTGTGGTGGCAAACTTCCGCGCCAACTTTAAATGTGTGTATCACTCTTTTGCTTAGAGTATTCACTTGACTTGAGTTAAGTCGCGAAAATTATGTCTCTTGTAAATATATAACTACAAAACAGCTTCAGACTCCTTGAATGTACAGCAACTATCGGTTGTGTTTAAATGTGTTACATATACGGTGTAGGAATTGGCCAACAGCGTTTCCTTTTCCTAACGAAACCGAACTATAACATTTAGTTTTTTTATTGTTCTAAGTGCAGCATATGAACGGAATTTAACGCCAGACACGATTTTTTGGCACTTTCTCAGTATGTCCTACGATTGTGAAAATTTTATACAAACATTAATTTCGGAAGAGTTTCAAACTTTACGTCCTTGCTTTAGTGCAATATTCTCCAATATTTACATTTTCATAGCATCAAAAAATCAAACAGCGCTGCCTGAAACAGCTAATGTTAAAAATCGATTGTGAAAGTGAAATATGCCATCAGATACATAACTAAAAAATAGCTTCTTACCTTGTGAATACAGCAACTAGCCACTACCAAATTCTTTTAAGAACATTAAGTATGCCATACCTTTTTCTTAACTAATGTATCTAGAAAGAATATTAGCATTTTTAATGATGTAAGGCAATACCTTACAGTGCTCTTATGGCGAGGAGTATAGAGGCAGTCACGCTGCTGTGCGCGAGAGGGCACAGCGCTTTCCTTCGTTTTCTTTCTTCCCAGTATCTCAACCAATCCCAACGAAACAACTAATGCTTGTGTAGCTTTTTGGTTTTTCATTGCTTTTTGAAAAGAAATACTGTGCACCGGATTCGTGGAGTTTAAAGAGGAACGAATGCTGGCGTTTGACTGCCCGCTGCAAGAGCAGCGTAGCGAATCCGAGCGTTCTTGCAGCACTTCCCAATGCATCCGACATCCTACCAAGAAACGGGCGGCCAAAGGATTCGTTACAGTGCAGGGGTTCTACTCAGCCTACAAACATTGAGTGCTGTCGCCCAGTAAGTGAATTAAAAAAACTGTTTCATTGCCTGTTAAGACATGAAGATCGCAATCTTAAGGATTCAGAAACAACAAAGCCCCAGGGGAGGACAGAATAACACAACTAATCAAGGAGGGAGGTGAGATCTTGCACTGATCCAGTTGAAATAGGAGAAGGAGACACTGCCAGAAAAATGGAAATTGGCTACAATTTGCCCAAGATACAAGAAAAGAAGAAAAATGGAATGAGCAACTATAGAGGTGTCAGCCTGTTGAATGTAACATATAAGGTACTGTCTACTATCATACTCAGAAAATTGCAACCATTCATAGAGAGGTACGTATAGGAATACCAAGCTGGCTTTCGACCAAACCGATCAACAATAGACCACATTTTCACTCTAAGACAACCGTCTGAAAACCACTAGGAATATGACAAACATATCTACAATATAGAATGAACCTTTCACTCTGCAGCGAAGTGTGCGCTGATATGAAACTTCCTGGTAGATTAAAATTGTGTGTCGGAACCGGGACTCGAACCTGGGACCTTTGCCTTTCGCGGGCAAGCGCTCTACATCCCTTAGCCTGTGGCTAAGCCATGTCTCCACCATATCCTTTCTTCCAGGAGTGCTAGTCTTGCATGTTTCGCAGGAGAGCTTCTGTGAAGTTTGGAAAGTAAGAGGCGAGGTACTGGCGGAAGTAAAGTTGTGAGGCGGCATCGTGAGTCGTGTCGGGATAGCTCAGTCGGTAGAGCGCTTGCCCGCGAAAGGCAAAGGTCCCACGTTCGAGTCCCGTTTCCGGCACACAATTTTAAGCTGCCAGGAAGTTTTATATCTACAAACTGTTCGTGGATTTTCGACGTGCATATTACAGCATCCACAGAAATAGCCCGTACAATGAAATGCGTGACCACAGAATACCTGAGAAGCTAGTGAGAATGGTGCAAACTTATATGGAAGGGTCAAAGGCAGCAGTACTTTTCCGAGTAGTCACGCCAGAAACATTCGAGATTGAAATAGGTCTGAAAGACAAGGGGACGCGCTCTCATGTATTTTGTTCAATGGCATCTTAGAGAAAATAGGAGAGTGTAGGCAACAGGAGTGGGCTGGAGTACAGATGGATGGTAACTTCAATTGTCTCGCATACGCAAATGACATAGTCCTGCTAAGTGACTCAAAGGAATGTACCAACAAATGGACAGCTATGCACAGAAGGTTGGGCTCAAAGTAAATCGAGATAAAACAAGAGTTCATGCAGTTAGGAAGAAGACACGAGCAAGAAGATCTTCTAGAGACAAATGGCATGAGATTCGAGAGAGTACCCCAACTCAAATACTTGGGATCTTAGTTTACCACGGACAACAAAATAGAAATGGACATCAAGGAAAGAATATCGCCGACCGCGGTGGCCGAGGAGACTGAGGTGCTCCAGTCACGGTTTGCACGGCCACTACGGTCGGGGGTTCGAATCCCCCTTCGGGCATGGATATTTGTGCCGTCTTTAGTATAAGGTAGTTGATAAGTAGCTTGTAAGTTTAAGGACTGATAACCCCGTAGTTAAGTCCCATAAGTTTAACAAACATTTGAACATTTTTGAAAGAATATCACTGGGAATGAAATGCATGCATTCCCTCAAAGAAACGCTTGGCTCTAAATCAATTTCAGTGAACACAAAGATGAAAATCTACAACACGGTGATATGCCCAGAGGTATTGTACGGTTTAGAAACACAGAGCATGACTATATTAATATTTGAAACAAAATTAACGACGACTATATGGGAACTAATTTTAGATAACGGAGAATGGAGGAGGACGAATGAGGAAATCTACTTTCTGATGCGACAGCCAAACATCTTACAGAAGATAAAGAGAATACTATCACGTATTCATCAACATCAGCTTAAGATGACTAATTTTGCATATCTATGAAATACGATGGAATCCTATGAAAATAATGGGTTTATATGGAAATAACTCACTCCTTGTACAAATTGTTGTAATTTGTACATGGTGTTTACAATATTACTGCAAATTATTTACAGAATCAATAATGGAGTAAAAATGTAGGTATTGTCTCCAACCGACCAAAAATCTAAGTTTGTCAAATTATTCGTTAGAGGGAAAGTTGAAGGGAATAAATACTGAAAAGACTTGCGGTAGCAGCTAGCGACATGAGAGAGGATTAAGAAGAAAAAACACCAAAGCCTCGTAACTTAGCATGAACTTATTTTGACGTGGAAGTTTCCTGATGGCCGCTGCGGTACTGTCATGAACATCTCTACATCGTGTACGGGCTCCTGATCGTCAGCTGCAGCACTTCCTCCTGTCAATGTACAACCGGGAGAAGACCCAAGGTCAAATAAAGGATATACTCTGGTTCTTCCACACACGGCCACCTACTGTTCAACGATCCGCGCTTCAGCAGCCGTCGAGACGCGCCAGTCGCCATGACGTCACAACCGTCAACTGCCGACCAGCCACAGTGAGCCACTGAATTAAAATTTGTGCTGTGGCAGGGATTCGAACCCGGGACCTCCTACTTACTAGGTTTGTTACAAAATGTTTGTAAATCTTATGGGACTTAACTACGGGGTCATCAGTCCCTAAACATACAAACTACTTATGAACTAGGACGGCACAAATATCCATGCCCGAGGGGGGATTCGAACCCCCGACCGTAGTGGCCGTACAGACCGTGACAAGCGCCTCAGTCCCCTCTGCCACCGCGGCCGACGCTTACTAGGTACGTACTTTAGACCACTCAGCTAACACAGCGTTGTAGCCAAAGCGTCTACACGGACTGTCTTAAAGCACGTCTCCCTCCACACCACATACTTTAATTCTGCCTCACGTTCCCTATAAGTAGGAGGTCCTGAGTTCGAATCCCGGCCACAGCATTAATTTTAATTCGCTGCCTCTCCTTATGTTTAATACCTTTGGTATAACGAGTCAATGTTGTCTCAAGGAATTAGATTATTTGTTGATATTTGCAGTGACAACAGCCCCCTTGCTTATGTTGGGAACAGTCGCAGTGCAGCGGAAAACGCCAGGTTCGTTCGAGTGGCCCAAATGCTGATAGTTTAACTGGCGGTTCGGAAGGTCTCCACTGCGAATGCGCGGTTTTCGAAATTTTGCAACACCGAAGCCAACTCGAACGCTTATTTCACCTACTTCGCAGTTTGGCCACTTTGCAGTGATATCACAACAAGAAAAAGATTTATTACCTTGCAAATGACCGATTGCAAAAGCGGCAAATCCATTAAATTTAATACAAAACTTTTCTTCACTATTCTTCGGCGCATCACTCATGAGAAAATGGTAGACTTGGAACACAAAACTCTTCGCAAATGTGTAGTCTTGTCTTCTGGAGCAAGTGTGATAAACGCTTTGAAGTCAGAAAACGATTTGACGAATACCTGCTTACTTAAGTAAATGAAGATAAAGGTGAAGTAATTAATTAAAATTTCTGATGCGGCCGGGAATCTAACCTGGACCTCCATGCTTACTAGTCAGACGTCTTACCGTTAGACCAACACATCACTACCGATTAAGGCACCTCGGAATAGTCTAAGCACGATTTCCCTCCACGACACAAACTTTAATTCAGCTTTTGTGTTCCATAGATAATTGCGACTACTGCCAAGGCTCTCCATGCAGCGGAATAGCACCTCGGCAATGGACATATTGGAACATTCCTGTTAAGATGATATAAATATCAATTTAAATATGAACAGGCATGTGGTGCGAAACTAAACAGAGTGAAGTCCGGGATATTCGAAACTGTGGACTAGGCTCACAGATACAAGGACAGTGACCTACTATTTCATCCATGAAATGTTTAGGACTTGATTTTAAAAGAACTATATAAAGTACTGTTGCTGTGAATTACAGGAAAATACTCCACAGAATCCGTGCCAGTGTCCAAGAGCACAGCATCAGGAAACTACATGAACTCCAAAAAGTATCTGTGGCTAATGTATACATCATCTCCAAAGTAAACTATGTTGCACATTTCGTGAGCCGAGGACGCATATTTAAGGTTACCGGTACCTATGATACTTTGATGCTTCCAACGTATTGTGGCGGTTTAAATGTCTACGTGAGAATAAAGGCGCGGGCCTTATTCATATCCAGCAAGTACTGGAAACAGCCAAATGGTAGCCTCGCTGGGCATTTGGTGAATGAAATTGCCCCTGAAGACCTCCATGCACCAATCAATGTTCGACATATACCCAACGGCCTGTACCACCTCAAATATTTTTTAGTGGAGTATAGCTACCTACATACCAGAATCCTCGAAAATGACATCGTTAAAGTAAAACATCTTTACAACAACAACCTGATGAAAACCAAGGCCAGGAACAACATAGAACAAAAATATCCGTTCAACTATTGGAATGCCATTTGGGAGAACATACACAGCAGACACCTGCCAACTTATGTGAAGTCGAGCTGGTATTTCGCTGTCAACAGAAAACTGGCCACAAACTCCCGACTTCATGCTATTCATTTGGCAGAGACACCGATGTGTGCATACTGCAATGTACAGAACGATGACGAACACAAATTGTTGTGTGCTAATGTAACAAATATGGCACTACATCAGACAGAAGATAGCGAGCATCTGTAGAACCTCGCCCAATGTGATCACGCCGTCTCGATTTTTATACCCAGATGAAATACCTTACCCCAGAACGAGGAGGAACGCTGTCAACTAGCTGAAAGGCCAAACTATACATTATATCCTAACCAGAGAATCAACCTCCTGGGAAGACTTCACGGTGTATCTCACAATTGAGCACCGTACGTTAATGCGTACAAAAATATATAAAGAAAACTTTGCAAACTTTTTAATTAAAACAATGTAAACTAACGAAAGAAAGGAAAATTATTTACTCAGAAAAGGCGATATCTTATTAACACCCTTTAGACATGAAGTAAGAGCATATTTGATACAGTAAGAAAAAGTAGAGAAGAACGTAGTTTAAAAGAATAACTATACTAAAAAATACAAGTTCAGTTTTTGTTGTTTAAATTTCACATTAAAGAAACCATTGAAGAAAGAAAAATAACCGTAAATCGTCTGCCTAATAAGCATGGAGGCCCGGGTTCGATTCGCGGCCGCATCACAAATTTTAATCCATTGCTTCACCTTTATCTTCAATGTCTTGGACATATCTGAGACGAAAAACCGTCTCAGAGTTTCTTAAGAGCCACTAACGCCTCAAACCGTTTCAGATAGAGCCCTGTATTGGGAGAGTACCGCCAACCGGGCGAGCGCCGCTATTGTAGGCCTGTTATATCTGGCAGTAGCAGCGCTATGCACGGCGCTGTTAAATTAACATTTATGACGAAGGGAGCCGGTCTGTACATCGACGTGGTATGACAATACGTTAAGTAAACAGTGAACTTTTTTTAATCGTTTCATCACATCTACAGCGAATATTAAGGAAAATTTTGGTAATCAGAGATCAAGACCTTTATTTTTGAGCAAACTAGTTGTAAAATTGTTTCTTGCTACAAT
The DNA here is from genome assembly GCA_026315105.1 of Locusta migratoria. NCBI lineage: Eukaryota > Metazoa > Arthropoda > Insecta > Orthoptera > Acrididae > Locusta > Locusta migratoria. Next base: position 67,507,097 of record CM048754.1, on the reverse strand, counting down.
TTAAATCCTGTACCAAATGCACTGCTTTCGCAATAAGTGACGTTCCTGCTTTCAAATTAGCTAAGGACTGACGTTTTTATCTCTAATATATTGTTTTTTATCAAAGTAGATGTAATTAATATATGTTGCTTTTCATTAATCTAGTGCCTAATGTTGATAGATGTTGTGTGCTAACCTACATGTGATATTATCACATAACATTAACTGAGCTAACATTTTGGGAAGGTTTACGTTTTTACACATTGTTATCGCACTGCTGGGTACTTCAGTAAAATAAACTTTATCTTACAATTCGAGTTTTGGAGATCTATTTAATGGGCGGTTTCATTTACCGCCCAAACTTTCGTAATATGCAGGCTAAGTATAAATAAGAAATTCGTCAACTACGGCGCATTATGTTAGATTTTCATGTATTCATATCTTTTAAAAATATCTTTTCTCTTACATGTTTAGGGACTGATGACCCCGTAGTTAAGTCCCATAAGCTACAGCCGGCCGCGGTGGCCGAGGGGACCGAGGCGCTCCAGTCACGGTCTGCACGGCCACTACGGTCGGGGGTTCGAATCCCCCCTCGGGCATGGATATTTGTGCCGTTCTTAGTATAAGGTAGTTGATAAGTAGTTTAAGTTTAGGGACTGACGACCTCGTAGTTAAGTCCCATAAGCTTAACAAACATTTGAAGATTTGAATCTTACATGTGTTATCCGTCCAACATTGCTCGCAAGAAACTTGTATGAACAGATAAACCTAGAAGTTTACTCGATATTTCAATACAAATTCACTTACTTCGAAAAATTTTGCATTCTCGTATGGAAATGCATTTTTCTTCCAATGTGGTGTACCCATAATTCGCGTCTTTTTGCATCTCTTTCGCCCTGTGGAATGCGTAAAACTTGCTACAGTACCTCTGACTGTCTTAGTATAACAATTCACTGCCAACAATGCGGCATTTTCACCATATAAAAATGGAATATGCTGTGTTAAGCTCTTAATTTAATACACAATGAGTCTACACATTTCCAACACTTCTAAATGCTAAAATAACAGCTAGTGAAGTGAAATATGCCATTTACGCTGATGGATTGCTTAGGTCTAAAATGGCGGACGTGCTCCACCCGCGCTCAACTGACCAATAGCAGCCGGCGATTGTCGGCAAGTCACACATAAAAGATTGGCGCTGCTCTCCCAATACAGGGCTCTAGTTTCAGATCGTCGTGAGCGCCGCTCGAACCAACCTACAGCCTTCAGAAATTGTTTCCGTTAGAATCTTAATTACTCGAGGCGTCCCGAACATAATCGGGAACAGGTGTGCCTCCAGCAGTGGAGGCGTGGAGCCGCAAGGCGTTTGCTGTTGCGCGGCGGGCCGATGGCCGTGCAAGGGCGTGGCGAGGTCAGCCGCCCACCAGAGCCACAGCGCTTCGTGACGTGGACGACGTCAGGCAGCAACCAGCAACAGCGCGCCCACACCACGGACAGAGAGCTCCACACAACAGCGCAGAGGAGAGGCGAGGCGAACGTTCCCCAGCTGAAGGCCGCCACTGACAGCGACCAAACTGAGTTCACTGTCGGTTTGGTGACGTGGCTGCCACCTCATATGGAAACGCTTTTAACGTCGCTCCCAGTCGGACCGCACGAAGCAGCCGCGTGGTCTGATGCATCGTGCTACGGACTGGGCGGCCGTGGTTTCCCCCGGAGGTTGTTCGTGTGTCGTGTTGTTATGCCCGTTTCACACTTACGCGGATGGTCCGCCGTTGGCGGCCCCGCAGCAAGTAGTCTACACAGTCAGGCGGATACGCTCGGCTCTGTGAAGGCCGTAAAGTCCACTAATACCTAGCAATAACTATTACTTCAGACAAACTGGATACAACACATAGGTAATGTCGTGGGAAAGGCGAACCAGAGACTGCGTTTCATTGAAAGAACCCTTAAAACATGCAACAGAACTACTAAAGAGACTGCATACACTACGCTTGTCCGTCCTTTTATGGAGTATTGCTGCCCAGTGTGGGATCCTTATCGAGTGGGTTTGACGGAGGACATCGAAAGAGTCCAAAGAAGGGCAGCTCGTTTCGTATTGTCACGATACACGGGAGACAGCGTCACGCAAATGATACAGGATCTGGGATGGGAATCATTACAACAACGGCGCTTATCGCTGCGGCGTGGGCTGCTTACGAAACTCCAATCGCCAACATTCTCCCCCGAATGCGAAAATAAATTGTTGACACCCACTTACATAGGTAGAAATGATCATCAGAATAAAGTACGGCCGGCCGCGGTGGCCGAGGGGACTGAGGCGCTCCAGTCACTGTCTGCACGACCACTACGGTCGGGGGTTCGAATACCCCCTCGGGCATGGATATTTGTGCCGTCCTAGTTCGTAAGTAGTTCATAAGTAGTTTGTAAGTTTAGGGACTGATGACCCCGTAGTTAAGTCCCATAGACTATACAAACATTTGAACAATAAAGTACGAGAAATCAGAGCTCGAACGGAGAGATTCTGGTGTTCTTTCTTCCCGCGCGCTATTCGAGGATGGAATGGGAGATAAATAGTATAATGGTGGTTCGATGAACCCTATGTCAGGCACTCAAATGTGATTTGCAGAGTAACCCTCACAGATGTAAAGTCGAGCGAACGCAGACTTTTTGCATTGTGCTCTGTGATCCGTGCTCTAGCGCATCGTTCTGTTTGATCTCGTGTGTAAATATAAGCTCCCTACAATTTAAAGTGATATCAGCCTATGAAATATGCAAGAAGATAAAGTAGGAGGTTTTGGGTGCATCCATGATGGAGCAAAGATCTATGAAAGGAGAGTTCATTACGCTGTATTCCAATATGCCCAACACGAAGTCAAATTTTATGCATGTTTTCGTATCTCTATTCGTTCTTTTGACGACCTTGTCGTTAGAATACAAGACAGCCTGACACTTTAAAATCTCAAATGGATACCTACTACTCAGAACGAGTAACACTAACCTTAAGGTAAGAATATGAATAAGTGTACGGAAAACGACTAATTTTATATACGTAATCATTTATAGCTTTACTACATTCGTTTAGTAGTAGTTTTGTATTGTTGTTGTTGCTGTTGTTGTTGTTGTTATGGTCTTCGGTCCGCAGACTGATTTGATGCAGCTCTCCACGCTATCCTGTCCTGTTCAAGTTTCTTCATCGGTGAATATATTCGGCGACGTACATCCTTTTGAATCTGCTTACTGTATTCGTCCCTCGGTCTCCCTCTACGATTTTTACCCCACACTTCCTTCTAATGCTAAGCTGACGATTCCTTGATGTCTCAGAATGTGTTCTACCAATCTCTCTCTCCTCTTAGTCAGGATATGCCAGAAACTCCCTTTTATCCCCGATTCTGTTAAGCACCTCCTCATTAGTTACGTGATCTACCCATCTAATTTTCATCATTCGTCTATAGCATCACATTTTACAAGCTTCTATCATATTTTTGTCTGAACTCTTTAGCGTCCACGTTTCACTCCCTTACAATGCTACACTCCAGACAAATGCTTTCAGAAAGGACTTCCTAGTATTTGAATTAATATTGGATGTCAACAAGTTTCGCTTCTTTAGAAACGCTTTTCTTCCCATAGCCATTCTGCAAGTTGTATCTTCTTTACGTCGGCCATCAGAAGTTATCTTGCTACCCAAATAACAAAATTCATCTACTGGTATTATTGTCATTACTTAATCTAATTCCTTCAGCATCGCATGATTTTCTGACATACTCCATTATCTTCGTTTTACTCTTGTGAATGTTCATCTTATATCTTCCTTTCAAGACACTGTCCAATCCATTCCATTGCTCTTCAGGATTCTTTGCAGTCTCTGACAATATTACTATGTCATCGGCAAACCTCAAACTTTTTATTTCTTTTCCCTGAACTTTAATTCCCTCTCCAAATTTCTCCTTGCATTTCTTCACCGCTTGCTCAATGTACAGATTGAACAATATTGGGGAAAGGCTACAATCACGTCTTACTCCCATTGGAACTGAATTCGTTGAATGTTTATATAAATACAATAAAATACAAGGAAAATATGAGTGATCTGCCTCGTTCAAATTTAATTTGCGCTGACTTCTTGCCAAGCCTTCAAGTGCGTATGACAGTTCCTGTAATTGCCATGCGATGGCTCCCGTATGTGACGCCTTAACTTCAGTAATTAATAGGGCTGTGTCGACTTCACAAGACATTGATAATGGAATTCTGCGGCTGAAATGAGGTATTCTGCTTCTGCCGCGCGCGGTATCCGCACGCGCCAACTTGTTTCTGTGGATTTCGCTGACGCACGCGCACGGTCCGCGGCGCGGCAAGCTCTGTCGCGTGCGAACCATCCGCACAAATGTAGATTAAGGGGAGACGGAAGACAAGCGGGGTCAAAAATTCGATTTTTAGATTTTGGCGTATTTGAAATGCTTGGTATTTCCTGCGTGAAACATTTTTTGTTTTATATAAATCCGACAATTTTTTCGTGAGTTATGGTGGTTTTTCTGACGCTCTGTGCAATCTGGACACGCATTCCGTTTTGTGCCATGCGGAGAAAATGCACACAGCAGTAATAAATGAAATTAAACACATATTTAGAGACCTTTGTAAAGATACCCAAAATTTAAATGAATGTGCAAATTCTGTCATTTGGACCTGGTTACCAAAAACTGTATTCGTTCAGATCACAACCCTCAAATTTAGTGTTTATGATGCTATTTTATGCTTCAATGATGGGGTAACTAGAATATTGGATTTTGTTAATTTAAGTAATGCCAAAATGCTGCTTCACTTTATAGATGTTAAAAACTGTATTATTATAGCAATAGGCCTATTTCGGCACTGTGGCCATCATCAGGCTATCTGCGGACAAATATTTATGATTAAAATGAGTGAAATAAAAATACTTACAATTTTGATACATTTTCCGTGACATATTTCAGACTTACTTCCATATGGCATCGTGGAGGTATAAGTTATTACAATGACTGCATATAATTGTAGTATGAATGTTCTTTAGATGGTATATATATTACGTTTATCAGGTATTAATTCTTTACTGTTAATCTGTCAGTTTGACATATCCTCCAGCGATGCTCTATGGTTACAGTTTGTTTATGACTGCATATAGTGGGATCTTTGGTAGTGTGGTGTGATCTTTATTATGTTATGGTATTACAATGTATATCTTTGTTTTAACTCGATTCGAAAATTTTAATACAGTTGTCTAGATAATGTTTGTGTTTTAGTTCGGTTTGTTCATTTAAAATTTGGTCAGGGCTTTCCTTCAAATGTGTATAAATTTCTATCTACGGAAAATTTATCAAAATTGTAAGTATCTTTATTTCACTCATTTTAATCATAAATATTTGTCCGCAGATAGCCTGATGATGGCCACAGTGCCGAAATAGGCCTATTGCTACAATAATAAACAGTTTTTAACATCTATAAAGTGAAGCAGTATTTTGGCATTACTTAGATTAACAATATATCCTTAAAAGACATACACAATGCTGCAGGCCCAAATGAAATGAGAATATTGGATGTTTTGGAATTATTGGGCATACAATCTAGTGGAAATACTGCAAAATCCTTGGTGAAAATAAATAAAGAGAGAATTCGCAAAGCCTATATTGCTAATTTAAAATGCACAAAAGAAGCTAGACAGAAAAGAAGAGGGACCAAGAGACGAAAAGAAGATCAGTATGATTCAGATGCTGCTCAATATGGTGCAGGAAAATATTAATGGTAAGTAATTCTCATCAATAACTGTACTAGAATTGCAATATTAAACTTTAAATTGATTTTTCTCAAGACTACATTTTTTACTTTCAGGTACCATAATTTGATAAACTAATGGGGTTAGAAAGATGAAAATGGTTCTTTTTGTACTGAAGATGGTAATAAATCATTCCAAGTAAATTGAGAACCACAAAACAATCAACTGTTTTATAATAATTAATGTACTAAAAAGTTAAATTTTACTGGTGAAAGAATAAAAAAATTTCTTCAAAACCATTAGAGTTATAATGTTCATTTTACTTGTAAACTATATATATATATATATATATATATATATATATATATATATATGCTCTAAAAATTTCGTTGTTTAATCAATCACTTATAGTTCCTTTGAAAAGTATACCTATTCAAAGGGGAAGATAGCATTGACAGAATAGGGATAACAATTGTCTTCCGTCTCCGCTTAAGTACTTTGTAAGTATAGACCGAAGGCCATAGCAGTTTGGTGCAATAGGTTTACAAGCATTTGATTCCCACTACTGCCGGCTTCACATGTGAGCATACGATCCTTGCGTCGAATCCTTGGACGTCCCAGCGGTTTAAGAATGGAGGATTCCTTTAACGAGGGATCGGGCAGCTCTGAAGACAGGGCGAAACCACCGTAGCCTCTTCTCACCCACGTCTCACGTTCCAGATTTAAACATCGATGGATCTCTATTGATAGACATTTCTACCACTGCAAATGGCGGGTGCAGGGTGCAAAATGCACACGGTTTTTAACACCGCCGTACTAGAATGGTGGGAATCATCACTCCCTGCTGAGGCAGAACGTGCGGTCCCCTTAGCCCATGGTTGTCTGTATGAAGACAGCTGGCCTGTCAAAGTAACGTAAACTCGGCACAAAAATTAAACACGAAAATCTCGAACAACATGAACAGGCGTGGAATAGTGTACCCGAAACAGTACATCTACATGTGATACTCTGCAAATCACATTTCAGTGCCTGGCAGAGGGTTCAACGAACCACCGTTATACTATTTATCTCCCATTCCATTCTCGAGTAGCGCGCGGGAAGAAAGAACATCTGAATCTCTCCGTTCGAGCTTTGATTTCTCGTATTTTTTTCTGATAGTCATTTCTACCTTTGTAAGTGGGAGTCAACAATACATTTTCGCATTTGGAGAAGAATGTTGACGATTGGAGTTTCGCAAGTAGCTCATGCCGCAGCGATAAGCGCCGTTGTTGTAAAGATTCCCATCTCAGATCCTGTATCATTTTCGTAACTCTGTCTACCCTGTATTGTGATAATACGAAAAGAGCTGCCCTTCTTTGGTCTCTTTCGATGTCCTCCGTCAAACCCACCCGATAAGGATCCCACACTGGGCAGCAATACTCCAAATGAGGACGGACAAGCGTAGTGTATGCAGTTTCTTTAGTAGTTCTGTTGCATCTTTTAAGGGTTCTGCCAATCAAGCGCAGTCTCTGGTTCACCTTTCCCACGAAATTATCTACATCTACATACATACTCCGCAATTCACCGTAAGGTGCGTGGCGGAGGGTACACTGTACCACTACTAGGCAGTTCCTTTCCTATTCTACTCCCAAATTGAACGAGGAAAAAAAGAATGTCTATATGCCTCCGTACGAGCCCTAATTTCTCTTATCTTGTCTTTGTGATCTTTACGTGAAATGTAAGTAGGCGGCAGCAAGATCGTACTACACTCAGCTTCAAATTCCGGCCCTCTAAATTTACTCAACAGAAATTCACGAAAAGAACGTCGTCTTTCTTCCAGCGATCCCCAACTGAGTTGCCGGAGCGTTTCCGTGACACTCGCGCATTGGTCGAACCTACCAGTATAGAACCTAGCTGCTCGCCTCTGAACCGCCTCTATGTCTTCCTTTAAACTGATCTGCTGCGGGTCCCAAACACTTGAGCAATACTCAAGACGTGGTCGTACAAGCGTTTTATACGCGGTCTCCTTTACAGGTGAAGTACATCTTCCCCAAATTCTCCCAAGAAACCGAAGTCGGCTGTCCGCCTTACAACTGTCCTTACATGTTCGTTCCATTTCATATCGCTCTGCAATGTTACGCCTAGATATTTGAACGACGCGACTGTATCAAGTTCCTCACTACTAACGCTGTATTCGAATATTATGGGATTTTTTCCCTAGTCATGCGCATCACCTTACATTTTTCCACATTGAGAGCTAGCTGCCAATCTTCGCACCAACTAGAAATTTTGTCTAAGTCATCCTGTATGCTATTACAGTCAGTTACAGACGACACCCTCCCATACACCACAGCAAACAGCCGCAAATCACAACTTACACTGACCATCAGATCATTTATATAGATAGAAAATAATAGCGGTCCTATCACACTCCCCTGGGGCACGCCTGACGATACACTCGTCTCTGATGAACACTCGCCGTCGAGAACAACGTACTGCGTTCTGTTACTTAGGAAGTCTTCCAGCCAGTCACAAATATGTGAATCTATTCCATAAGCTCGTATCTTCGTTAGCAGTCTGCAGTGTGGCACCGCGTCGAACGCCTTTTTGAAGTCGAGAAAAACACAATCCGAATGTTGCCCTTCGTCCATGGCACGCAAGATGTCATGTGAGAAAAGGGCAAGCTGAGTTTCACATAAACGATGTTTCCTAAACCCGTGCTGATTCATGGAAAGAAGCTTTTCCGTTCAAGGAAATTTACTATATTGGAACTGAGAATATGCTCCAAAATTCTACATGAAACTGATGTCAACGATATTGGCCTATAATTGTATGATGGAATGGATGCCATAATCAGTGGTTGCATTGCCGCTCACGTACTGATGTGCGTCTTTCAGCATGGATCGACATCTGGTACCTCAGTGGGACTTAACTGCTGCGGTGATCAGCCCGCAGACTTACAAACCACTAACTTGTGCTACGGACAAACGGACAACACACACACACACACACACACACACACACACACACACACACAGAGGGAGGACTGCAACCTCCGACAGCGAGCAACCGTGCCCGCTCCTCAGCATGGCGCCTAACAGCGTTCTGCCACTGCACGGGGGCTGCACTGTTACTAACTATAAATATTGAGTTAACTGAAGAGAGTATAGTAATTTTTATTTCTGGCAGCCAAATTGGAAAGCTAACACGATGGGACCATTCAGAAGTAATCACTACTGAGAGGCGAGAGGGTCAGATCCTGTTCCGTAGGACGCGAAGAACCGCTAAGGGAAACTTCCTGGCAGATTAAAATTGTGTGCCGGAACCGGGACTCGAACCTGGGGCCCTTGCCTTTCGCGGGCAAGCGCTCTACCGACTGAGCTATCCCGGTCGAGTCCCAGTTCCGACACATAATTTTAATCAGCCAGGAAGTTTCACATCAGCGCACACTCTGCGTGCATCTTGTGCATGTGGACGCATCTACACTGTACACAGACGGTGTGACCGGTGCATCACGGGTAATCTCTTAAGCTCTCACTTCCTGTGTAGAAAGGGCTTAAGAACACATTTCGTAAGCGTTTCACTGGTGAGAGTTTTCTTCACTTTTGGTGTGTCTCGTGGTATGTCAGGAGTATTGAGTGAACTGAAAGAGAGAGTAGTAATTTTTATTTTTGGTGGCGTATAAAACAGGACCATTCAGAAGTGATGACCACTGGAAAGCGAGAGGAGTTGGTGACTGACAGTTGGCTAAGGAGTCCACATCGCCTGCACACGCATGCCTCTTGAGGTCGCGCGGCGGCAGCTCCGGCCTGCACGGAGCGAGGCTGGACCGCCAGCGCTAGCCAGGCCAGGCCAGGCCAGAGGTCGGTGGCCGGCTGCCCGCTATGCAAACCAGCCAGTCGCAGGTCAGTGACCGCCTGCTGGCCGGCTGGCTCTGCCTTTTTGTTTTGTTTTGTCAGCCAAAGCAGTTTCTTTCGCCTCGAGCCCTCCCAGGCGGAACGGCCTTTCCGCGCGGCCGCCTGTTGCAGAGGCGACACCAGTGGCCAGTTTCACCGGCATGGTGTGGCGACGTCTCGTGATGAAACCGCCTCTGGTGATCGGCAGAGCGGTGCGGCCACCTCCTCGCGATGGAGCCCACAGTTTCGCAGTCTGGATAGGATACGATGTTTTGGGCGCACAACAGCAAGGTTTTTAGCGTCCTGACTAAAGAATTAGACAACAGTAACTAAAGTAGGTCTTGGCAACCCGAACCCATATTGCCAGTCAGCGATGTAAGTTGGCAGACGTAAGGTTGGGTACTTCAAAGTCGTTAAACGAAAATGTCAGTATAGGGGGAGGCTGATCGCTGATGTTAGAGGCATCAGGTCACACTGCAGCACATCTCATGTGCAGAAAATACGCCATAGTTCAAATTTGTTTCTTCCCTTTCGGGATGGGCCGTCGTTACCGTAATCGAAATGTGGATTGCTACACACTGATAAATAAGTTCAAGAAAAAAAAATAATTTGTGTCCATCTGACGAATCTGTTGACTGATATCTTTATTCGAAACAAAACTTTGGCAAAATGTTTATAAACATTTTTAGGCGTGAATTACAAAACTAAAGATTGTCCCCCAAAAATAAACATTATCTGGCAAATATAACATTATCTCCCAAAGTAAAAGAAGAATGACAGATAGGGTGGTGAAGGTTGCAGAGGATCATCTAGGCAGAAGGACAAGCCCTAATAGAAATCCCTGGATAACACAGGATAAACTGAACGTAATTGATGTGAGAAGAAAGTATAAAAATTCAGCACGTGATACAGGAAAAAGGGAGTACAAACGTCTGAAAAATAAGATTGACAGGAAGTGCAGACTAGCTAAGCAGGAGTGGCTAGAGAACAAATGCAGAATGCATAACTAGGGGAAAGATACATACTGCCTACAGGAAAATAAGAGATATTTGGAGAAAAGAAAAGCAGCTGTATGAATATCAAGATCTCAGACGGAAAACCAGTACTAAGCAAAGAGGGGAAAACTGAACTGTGGAAGGAATATATAGAGGGTCTATACAAAGGAAATAAATTTGAAGGCAGTATTCTAGAAATGGAAGACGAAATGGAGGAAGATCAGATAGAACATATGATACTGCGAGAAGAATTTGACAGAGTGCTGAAGGCCCCTGGAGTAGATGATATTCCATCTGAACTGCTGATATCATTAGGAGAGCCAGTCATGAAAAAATTGTTCCAACTGGAATGCAAGATGTATAAGACAGGGGAAATACCACCCGACTTCAAGAAGAATATCGTAATTCCAATTCCAAAGAAAGCAAGTGCGGACAAGTGTGAAAATTACAGAACTATCACTTTAATAAGTCATGGGTGCAAAATACTAACGCGAATTGTTTACAGACGAATGGAAAAACTTGTGAAATCCGACCTCGAGGAAGATACTTTGGATTTAGGAGAAATATAGGAAAACGAGAAGCAATATTCACATTACGACTTATCTAAGAAGATAGGCTAAGGAACGGGAAACCTACGTTTTTAGCGTTTGTCGATTTGGAGAAAGATTTTGACAATGTTGACTGGAATACACTCTTCCAAGTTCTGAAGGTATCAGGGGTAAAATATAGACAGCGAAGAGTTATATTCAACCTATACAAAAACCAGACGGCGGTTATTAGAGTCGAAGTGCCAGAAATGGACGCAGAAGTTGGGAAGGGAGTAGAACATGGTTGTGGTCTTTCCCCAATGTTGTTCAATCTGTGCATTGAGCAGGCAGTGAAGGAATGGAAGGAGAAATTTCGAGAGGGCATTAAAGTGCAGCTAGAAGAAATAAAAAACATTGCGGCTTGCCGATGATATAGTAATTCTGTCAGAGACCGCAGAAGATCTGGAAGAGCAACTGAATGGGGCGAACAGTGTCTTGAAAGGAAGATATAAGATGAACATCAATAAGAGTAAAACGAAAGTAAGGGAATGCAATGTCAGCAAATCAAGCGATGCTGAAGGAATTGGATTAGGTAATGAGACAATAAAAGTAGATGAATTTTGTTATTTGGGTAGCAAGATAACTTCTGATGGCCGACGTAAAGAAGATACAACTTGCAGAATGGCTATGGGAAGAAAAGCGTTTCTAAAGAAGTGAAACGTGTTAACATCCAATATTAATTTAAATGTTAGGAAGTCCTTTCTGAAAGCATTTGTCTTGAGTGTAGCATTGTATGGAAGTGAAGCACGGACAATAAGGAGTTCAGACAAAAAGATGATAGAAGCTTTTGAAATGTGGTGCTACAGACGAATGATGAAAATTAGATGGGTAGATCACGTAACTAATGAGGAGGTGCTTAACCGAGTCGGGGAGAAAAGGAATTTCTGGCATATCCTGACTAAGAGAAGGGATAGATTGGTTGGGCACATTCTGGGACATCAAGGAATTGTCAATTTAGCACTAGAAGGAAGCGTGTGGGGTAAAAATCGTAGAGGGAGACCGAGGGACGAATACAGGAGGAAGGGTGCCGAACGTATTTTCAGATGAAGAGACTTGCACAGGACGAGGTAGCGTGGAGAGCTGCATCAAACCAGTCTGTGGGCTGAAGACAACAACAACAATTGGCTAACATAAGATTCTCTGGAAAATATAAGAATATCTGAAAAAAAAAAAAAAAAAAAAAAAAAAAAAAAAAAAAAAAAACACACCTGGCATATTTTGCCACATGGAGAGCGAACATACAATTTTAATACCTAAACCTTACGTAAAGGATTGTTAGGGATTGATCACAAGTAAATATTTTAATTACCAGTTTCGACGATATAAATGATCATTATCAAAAAAATAAATATATGCATCGGAATATTATTGATAAAGGAGAGGAAAGGAGGTGGATTAGGAAGGAAAGGACTGACAGTGGCTGCTTCAGGGCACTGAAATGAAACAATGGCGAAAAGTGAAAAGGTGAGCCGGGCCGGGATGGAACCCTGATCTTCCGCTTCGGGCTAGCGGTCTCCTAAACCAGTTGGCTACCCGTCCTCGCCTCCCGCCCGACTCAAACTCCCACTCCTGGAGAGGCAGTTGCGGCTGTGGAGCTTATGTCGGCTTTCTCAGGTCTCTGTGGTGATGTCATTGTCCAATATCACTGTAATATACGACTGCTTTGTATTATGATTAACAAAAAATACAATTTCTATGCGGACTGAATTCCGTACGCGACCCAGCCTCATCCGTAAGTTCGCGAAAGCTAGTTTCGCCAATTTGAAGATTCGGCCGCAAACGAAACTGCCGCCGAAAGCAGTATTTTGGCCGGAACGGGGCCAAGCCGAATATTCCGTCAGTCCTTGCTATACTCCCCAACCTTCATAGAATGTATCCCCCATTCAGAACAGTTACAAAATTCTATTACTTTGCAAATGAATTAATGTCTTAAATACGCAACGTCAAGCACAGAATTGTGATCAAGTTTACGAAAGGCTTGATTTTGCGTTTAAAGTTTTCTGGTAACCAGCCAGTATTCTCAAATACTGGACCAACACAACATCGGCAGAGCCTCACGTTTTTAGCTGCAATACGTGTTTCACGGTGTTGGCCTTTCCGCACACAATGACACCTCTGGAAAGGTATTAATCAAATGTTCAAATGTTTGTAGAGCTTATGGGACTTAACTACGGGGTTATCAGTCCCTAAACTTACAAACTACTTATGAACTAGCTGATACTAAGGACGGCACAAATATCCATGCCCGAGGGGGCCGTGCAGAACGTGACTGGCGCGCTGCAGACCCCTCGGCCACCGCGGCCGGCAATGATATTAATTGATCTGGTGGAATATTAGCCAACCGGCGCCCCACCCCCCCTGTGTACTTATCAGCGACGCTGCTCGTTGATGAACCACTTAATGAGTAGATCGTGACTACATTTCAAGATTTTAACAGACTTGAAAGAAGGACTTCTCAATTCGACTAATTTTTTAATGTTTGTTACCTGAGAACCTTCGGCTGTGTGAACCAACTTTGATGATTCTTTTTTGTTTGAAAGCTAGTGCTTCGCGTGCGGTCCCATTTCAATTTGGTCCAGTTCTGACAACGGCATTCATTAGAAGACCATTAAGTATGTGAGCAACGAGTGGACGAATAACTCTACATCTACATCGGATACTCTGCAAATCACATTTAAGTGCCTGGCAGAGGGTTCATCGAACCACCATTATACTACTACTTATCTCCCATTCCATTCTCGAATAGCGCGCGGGAGGAAAGAACGCCTGAATCTCTCCGTTCGAGCTCTGATTTCCCGTATTTTATTCGATATCATGCCAGCTGATTTCGATGATTCTATTTTTATTGGAAAGGATGTACTTCAAGGGTAGTTTGATGAGAGTTTGGTTAGGTTCTGATTATGGGATCCATAACAAAGTAAAGGAACTCTTCACTGCTTAGGACCAAATTAACGATATTCGACGTATCTTTTATAGGCTGTCCGGATATTTGAGTCACCTACCGTAACGTCGTCATGGTCAAGTAATTCCCTGTTCAAAACTTTTTTCACGTAAAGCCGCATTTTTGAATGTCAATTTTTGCGCTCTTCTCAAGTCTCTCTTGAAATTGTCCTCGAGGCAGCATTTCCTGTGTTGAGATATGCGTGCGTTTCTCCCTGACTTCGTTTGTTTCATTTAAACGGCGCTGTCCCATATGAGCAGCACATTTAGTAGGTCTACCCATGTTCAGAAAGTAAGTGTACATCAGATTCACTAAACAAAAAATAAAAATTTGAACAAAAAGAGAAACCGACTTCAAAAAATATTCCAAAACAAATATGCACTAAATAGCAAATAATAATAATAATAATAATAATAATAATTGCGTTTCTTCTACAACTTAATTATTAAATTTTTTCTACTCATCAATATGTAGGTACCATCTGTAGGTACCTACCCAAAAAAAATGTTCAAATGCTTGTAGAGGCTATGGGACTTAACTACGGGGTCATCAGTCCCTAAACTTACAAACTACTTATGAACTAGCTAATACTAAGGACGGCACAAATATCCATGCCCGAGGGGGGATTCGGACCCCCGACCGTAGTGGCCGTGCGGATCGTGACTGGAGCGCCTCAATCCCCTCGGCCACCGCGGCCGGCAGGTACCTACCCACTTTAAGTCAACACATACCTATGAATAAAAAAATATTTTGATCAGTGTTTGTTAGAGTTATAAGTAAAAGGAAATGAAAATTATTAGACTACTTAGACGTCAATCACGTTATTACGCTAATACAATGTACTTACAGTAATTGTTATTTTTGGAGTTTGTGTCAGCGAAGGAAACATCCGAACCGACTTCGGTCTCAATATTCTCGTATTATTTTTTTCTAGGTATTTTGTAGTGTTTCCTTGGCTGACACCGACTCCAAAGGTAACAATAATTGTAACCAAATTATAGTATACTAATAACGTGATTGACTTTTAAGTAGTATAATATAATTCATTTCGTTTTGCTTACTCTCAACTCTAAAAATATTTTGATAATTTATCAATTTTTTTTGCACTAGCGAATTTCTCTTAGCGTCACTGTATAAGGTATGCACGCTCTACCAAATGGTGACATATGAAAATTTGTGCCGGGCCGGGACTCGAACCTGGGTTTCCCGCTTTTCGCGAGCAGTCGCCTTAACCACTAGGCTACCCGAACACGACTCCAGGACCGTCCTGTTGATAAATATATCAACACTGTAAATCGTCACCATACAGTAATTTTGATAATTGTTTGTTACTCATAGGCATGTGTTGACAACTGTAGAGTTAGATGTAAAGTGGGTAGGTACCTACCTGTGGTAAACACACAGATCATACCTACATATTGATGAGTAGAAAAAATCAGTTGATTATTAAGTTTTACAATTTACTTTTTAGTGAATATTTTGGAGTCGTTTTTTCAGTCGGTTTTTGTTAAAAACTTTTGTTTATAAAGTCGGCCAGGAGCTATGCAAAATGTCGAGAACAGAATATTTGCAGTCCCTGGGAGCCGTAATCAGGCAGCCTGCAAGTGTCACCGCACACCTCGGCGTTCGATTACAAAACAGACGGATCGGTGACGCTGCCAGCTCTGTGTGTGACGTCACGGCTGTGGCAGCAGGGGTATCGCGTGGCAGCAAACAGGCGGGGCTGATTGGCCGGCTATCCGCTTACCCGCACTGATTGCCTGCTGCTAATCCCAGACCAGCGTCTCATACCTCAACAAATAAGGCAAACCGTCGCCTTGTTTTTTTTTTATTTACCCATTTTGCAGCATCCAAGCATAAATCATGGGGAGAACTCAGTGTTTACTGGTTCAGTGAACCCCCGAAAAAAAAAACTCGGCATGCAAAAAGTAAATAAATGAAATAAAGTGTTTTAAATCATCTTCCTTCCTTTCGTTTATCTATCGGATTATTTCATAGGCACATTCAAAGTATTTTTGTCGCATGAGAATCGTTTTACGTCGCGGAGACAGCACGTATACGAGTCGTAGCGCGGCCGCTTAATATAGGCGGCAGTGGCCGCAGCGTTTCAACGCGCATGCGCGGCAGATGTTCCGATTCTCTGCTGAACCCCCCGGAGGCAGCATATGGGCGCTCCCGCGGCAGGGAGGGACGAGGGGAAACGACGCTTCTAACACTGCCGTCGGAGCTGGTAGAGACGCCAGCTCCTGGCTACTCCAGCTCTGGCGGTTACGCACGAATGGTCCCTAAGCAAAGGCAGTGGAGCTACAGCGCACCTCGCCTTGCGGATACGGAAGTCCTGCATGGAGACAATATCGACCCTTCATATTTGCTTCTGCCACATTGAAGATTCATCAAAAACACGTCGGGCGATTTAAATACCCTCGGCCCGCGGAGCGACCCCTCCGTGGTCCGCGCACCCGTGGATATTTTGATTAACGTCGTATTTGGTATCATGGATAATAATCAAGTTACTACTCTTCACGTAGCAAGAATAGCAGTGTGGTTAGTGGCATCTCACTGCGCTATCGAAAGTAGTGGGTTGGTGACTGACTGCAAGCAATTTTTATAGAACCCAATCTTTTTAAAATATACGAGAAGAACCGACTTTTGTATTGCAACTTGTCACATTTACACTCTTCGTTGTAAAAAATCACTCGGCTGCCGCCACTTCATGACAGAAACGGCCACGCACAGGTACATATTTGACGACTGACCAAAATTATCTTGCGATTTTGTCAATTGTGCTTGGGAAGTACGTGCTACTGCTTACATGGTTTGTTTTCCTCATGGAGTACTACGAGTGTACGAAGTCTGCAGTAAATCCGCGTTCCAAACGTCGTGTCCTGCCCTTGTCAGTGTACTAAGCGGCAGGCAGCACTTTGCCTATAGATGGCAGTAACTCGGAGTAGAGAGCCCCTATACAGGCGCTCTACCACCACCGCCTGGCTAGAAGGCCGCGGCGCTCTCGTGTGACGTCAGGCAGAGTAGGTTGCGCGCGCATAGCTGTCTGGCTCGCTGCCCCAGCGGCTACCCAGTCATCTATGCCCGCGCAACCTACTCTGCCTGACGTCACACGAGAGCGCCGCAGCCTTTTCTCTAGCTGGTGTCGGCTCTACTCTCAGAGGTTTGGCGCGCCGTCTGTCTGTGCAGACATGAAGCACGCGGGTCTCGTCAACTAGCAGCAGCGACTGTATCAATCAAATTTTCGTAAAATGCGTACAATTCAGTCAGTATTTTGTTTCGGTTTGTTGCGAAAATTAATTTTTAGTCTCTGTAAGCCTTTTTTATCGTTAAATGAATGTTAAGGGAAGACTTACGGAAAATGTTCTCACACCCAGGTTCAAAGGTGAGTTGTGAAGTATATATACAAGTTGGTGACCGCATAGGCGGCACCAAATGCTGACTGGAAGTATCCTGCTAGACTAGGGGCCCTGCACAGTCTCCAGGTCAGTGAGCTCAGACTTTTTACTGTGAATTAAAAGGACGTGACGCTCGATGCCATATTGGTGTACGTATAGCTGTCACAGCTGTACTTAGTTTTCAGTATTGTCTTCTTGCAAAAAAAAAAAAAAAAAAAAGTTCTATTACTTGATATCGTATAAACTAACTCATTATACAACGGGCACTACCTGTTACGAAAATTTGAACACTATTTACAAAATATCCGAGACATGTATTTAAACACACACCTGCCACGAAACAGTAGAAAACACACGATTTGTGTAAAACGTACACTCAAGTTATATTTTTCAAATACCATAAGCGACACAAAGTTCACCATTATGTATTTATTAAAGTAAACAGTCGTTCATGAATTATTTTCAAAGGAGACAAGGCTCATAAGAACAACATGACCCATACATACGGAGATGCCAACATCACGATTTTCACATATCGTAACCATTACAGTTGTGTATCCAGTGATAATATTAAACATCACTGCTTCAGGTTGAGAGCGAGTGTTCCGCCTGTTTGGTGAAACACCAACAGCCCGCCTCCGTACGACTTATCGCCTGCCACGGGCGGGGCTCCAACCTGTCCTAGAGTGTGGCAGCGTGGTAGGAGGTCCACAAAACGATAGGCGGGCTGCCAATGCTTTGCACTTTTCAACACAAGTGGTAGATTTTTTTCCTTTTTTGTATGTTTTCACTTCTCTGTTAATACTTTGTGTATATGCTGAACACCCGGCCCTAGCACAACTCTTGGAGGTGCGGCTAAATAGTCTCCAAGGCAAACACGATTTACCGAAAAATTCTTAAAAACTATATACAGGGTGAGTCATAAATGAGGAAAAATATTTCGAGCAACTTGTTACACACTGAGATACAAACATAAATTCGTTTTCCGCATGTTCCTATGTCAATAAATGACAATGTAATTGAATTGTAAAAATCTGGAAATACGAAGTGGACTTTTGCGCGTTACTGAGCGCCGACATTGTCCAAGGGGACAGATCGGCAACAGGGCTCAACATGCGAGTGTGGCAGGTAGTCTAGCCGCTCACGAGAAGGTGAGGCATGCGGCGTCAAGCGACGGTCCGCGTGACACTGCGAGCAATGGCAGCGCTCACGTCTACCTGGTAGCGTTTTTGCTGGCCGGCCATCATGTATCGTGAGCGGCTAGACTACCTACCACACTCGCATGTTGTGCCCTGTTGCCGATCTGTCCCCTTGGCAAAAGTCTGCGCGCAGTAACGCGCATAAGTCTACTTCATATTTCTAGATTTTTACCATTCAATTGCATTGTCATTTATTGACATAGGAACGTGCGGAAAACGAATTTATGTTTGTAGCTCACTGTGTGACAATTTGCACGAAATATTTTTCCTCACATGACTCACCCTGTATTATATACGAGGCGCGTCCAGAATGTAAGTTCCGTTTGGTAATAAAATGAAATTGTACACAGATACAGGAGAAATTTTTATTGCACAAAATTCTACAACTCAAACTACTTCTCCAAATAACTGCCGAAATTTTGTAGGCACTTGTCATAGCGTGGCACAAGTTTTTGAATGCATCCTTCACAGAAGGTTGCCGCCTGTGTATTCAACCATGTGGTGACAGCTCGTTATCATCGTTGAAGTGTTTACCACCAAGGACAGATTTTAGGTGTAAGAAGAGATGAAAGTCGCTAGGAGAGAGGTCCGAGCTGTATGGAGGATGATCAAACAGGTCCCATTGAAATTTCCGTAAGAATTGTTTGGTCACATTCGGTGTGTGAGGTCAGGCATTATCGTGGAAAAAAAAATCTTTTGGCAGTAATCCTCTTCTTACACCTAAAATATGTCCTTAATGGACAACACTTCAACGATGATGACGAGCTGAAAGAACATGTTACCACATTGTTGAATACACAGGCGGCAACATTCTATGAAAAAGGCACACAAAACCTTGTGCCAAGCTATGACAATTGCCTACAAAATTTCGGAAGCTATGTAGAAAATTAGTTTAACAGTTGTAGATTTTTGTACAGTCACTATTTTTTCTGTATCTGCACCCGTTGCCGGCCGCGGTGGCCGAGGGGACTGAGGCGCTTTAGTCACGGTCTGCACGACCACTACGGTCGGGGGTTCGAATGCCCCCCTCGGGCATGGATGTTTGTTTCCCTCTTTAGTGTTAGCTAGTTCATAAGTAGTAAGTAAGTTTAGGGACTGATGACCCCGTAGTTAAGTCCCATAAGCTATACAAACATTTTGTGTATCCGTTCGTTTTATATAACCAAACGAATCTTACTTTCTGGACGCGCCTCGGACATACGTCGTCGGAATAGTGCGAGGACAAGAGCAGCAGTAGACTGGAGCTAAGCGATGCCGGACTGACCTTGTCGAACTTCTCCTCGGAGAGCGCGGCGGTGCCCAGCACGGAGTACTTGTGGAACTGGCGGCGGATGTCGGGGTCCTTGTACGTCTGCCACGGGAACTTTATCGTCTCCAGCCACTGCTGCTTCTGGAACTTGGCGTGCTCCGCCGACACGTTCAGCTGCAACCAAAAAGCATAGCCACCAAGTGTCAATGAGCAATACGCAAGTCGTGTGCCAAATGGAATTTACATATCAATATACATATATAAAAATGGAACGTGGGACGTGTGTCCGTATATTTGACTTGGTAGCCAAAATTATTCACTGCAGACCAATGGCGGTTATGCATGAGAGTAGCCTTTAGGTTGGCGATGTGCACTATGGTATTTTCGTCGCGGTATGTGGCGGTGGGTGACTGTGGCGAAGAAAAATCCCTAAAATATAGAGCAATAAGACGATCAACAGATTTGAAAGTACGTTGCTATTCAGGTAATTTTGAAGAATAAATACAAAACTTCCGATTTAGATATCTGAATGGTATTTTAATAACACGTGTTTCGATATTTTTGGAAATTCAACCATTAAGCGGGTGAAATAAGGGAAAATCTTTTAAGGGTGCTACTAAGACTATTTTGATACTAGAAATGTAAATATTTGCGTTTGGAACCATGGTTATAATTTTTTTTAAATGCGTTTCGGGATGTTTTGAATTCTGCTAACAATGGTGCAATAGGGAGTGGCAAGTTGTTTCAAAAAACTTAATTAGGGAAGCATTTTTAAAGCCAAATCTATGAAAATTTATATTTAGAAGTTGAAACAACCAATGCAAACCGTCCAGTCTACGCGTGCGAAGCAGCGGGAATTTAGCTAGTCAAGTATAAACTGCCACGATTGTAAATGTAGAACCAAATGCAATGCAATGGAGCAGTCACTGCTGTTAACATGTGAAAAAATTCCAGGCTCCGAACCATTCTCCTAATTGAATGAAACTTTAACTCTGCAGCAGAGTGTGCGCTGATATGAAACTTCCTGGCGGATTAAAATTGTGTGCCGGAACCGGGACTCGAACCTGGGACCTCTGCCTTTCACGGGCAAGTGCGGTAGTGCGCTTGCCCGCGAAAGGCAAAGGTCCCAGGTTCGAGTCCCGGTTCCGGCACACAATTTTAATCCGCCAGGAAGTTTCATTCTCCTAATTGTTACATAAAATAGTTGTGGTGGTAGGAGACTGTAATAGTTTCAACAACAAAAAATAAAATAAAAAATAATAAAAAGAACGATAATTTAAAGGGGAAGGCTACCGTATCTTCCTTTATAAAAATAGCTGCATCCCTTTGACGTCATACACCTATCTGCCCTGTTGGTTACAATTCATCTCTCTGAAGAAAAAAATATTTAAACTGAAATGATGAAGTACTAAACTAGTAATGACTACAGCCGGCTTTTAAGTACTCGCTAGGTCTTTAGTTCATGCGCTGGAGCTGCTTTTCTTCAATCAGAGCGCTCAACGTTATGTCCGAACCGTTCCCTGTTGCCAAACTCCCACACCAAAATGGTCACTTCCCTTGCATTTCCTTGTCTGGGCCTTTTTCGTGATTTGCTTTGTTCCCGATTCATAGATTTGCTCTTTTTTATTTCGCATTTCATCACTTAATAGTATCATACCTATTATTTCTCATCGGTCCTTTTGGTGGGTATGCAATATCTACCATATTACTTCTCGAAAATTAATAATTGAGGTTAATTTTCAAGGTTTCGTTCTCCACTAATAACGAAAAATACACAGATAGTTTACATTTATTGTTTTCACAAAAGAACTTTTTTTTAATTGTAATGTTGGTACAATCTAAGTTGATACCTGGTGAACGGTCGTAAATGAGACATGTATTTACAGTTGCTCTCATCAGCCACCGCGCCTAGTATCTATTTGCGCGGTCGATATCAAAGCAATGTAGAAGGTGCCACTATTGACAATCTGTTTAACATGAATGACAGCTCTATCAGTTGTTCAGATTTTTATGCAAACCAAAGACCTTTTTTGATGGAAGCACAGTATCACACGATTTTGGTTATACACGTCGATGTAAAGACAAAAATTTACAATTTAATTTAGCATGACAGCTCTTGCAGTTGTTTAGATTCTTTACGCAAGAATAGTTCTTCACGATAATTCTGTTTCACGCGTCAATGCACAACAGCTGTTGGAATCATTCACTTTGTTCGAGCAAGCGTTGTGTATTTCGCGACTGAACTGAGTTACCCCAACGTCCACTATCACAGGTGACTACCGCTTACTATTATAACTTACAATAATTTATTTAACTTTTAATTCCCTGCTACTTTACACTGCGTGTAATATCATCATCATCATCATCATCATCATCATCATCATCATCTTTTATACATATATACTTGCATCTGCCTCTTCTCAATTGCTACTTACCTATATCTGTGACTGATCAGGATAGAGTGCGAATTCGCACGGGTCAACTAGTCCTTGCAAATAAACAAGACATGGGCAACGCTGCTAACGAAATACGTTCTCATGCACAGCACTAAGTACACTGCAGCCTTTCATACAAGCCGTGATTTACCATCACGTATACCAGTATCCATCCCATCATCATGGGAAGTATGATAATGGATGATATGTACTGCACTGCAGAAATTAAGAAAAGAATTGCCATGGCAAAAGAAGGATTCAAAAGGAAACAAATTACTTTGCGGACCATTAAAGAATGATCTGAGAAAAATACTTGTCAAGTGTTTTATCTGGAGTGTTGTGCTGTATGGTGCGGAGACCTGGACATTGAGGAAGGAAGATGAAAGAACATTGGAGGCACTAGAGATGTGGATATGGAGGATAATGGAAAAAGTGAAATGGGAAGACCGAATGAGGACGTATTAAGAAGAGTTGGAGAAGAAAGAAACATGCTGGAAGTTATTAGGAAAAGAAAACGAAACTGGATTGGACATTGTTTGAGGAGGGACTGTTTACTGGAGGAACGAATAGAAGGAATGGTTAAAGGAAAAAGAAGAACAGAAAAGCCAAGATATCAAATGCTGGACAACATCCAAGGAAATAAATATGAAGAAATGAAAAGATTGGCTTTGGACGGAGAAAAAGAGGATCGACCCATGACAAGACCTGCCGCAAGGCAGAATACAATTGATGATGATATCAGTATCATGACACGTATCAGTTTCATTAGATGAGCTTCGTACGATTTAAATCACAAGGACCACTTTGGCAATAAATCATTTATTTCCTAGTCTAGAAATCTAAGTAAAAAGCGTCGAAAGAAATAAATCACACTATGGTTTCAGTACATAAGGCGAAATGTGTACATTCTGGTCACGTGAACAGTTACTTTTTCTTCGTGAAGGCACGACTGTGTCGCTAAAAGTACTGCTGACAGTGATTATAAGCTACAAGTGAACAGCGCCATCTGTTGGTTCACCGGTATAATACGAAATTAATAGCAGAGTCTCTTGGTTCTGTCGTGTACTATGCCGTACTATACCGCACAAGAGTTCTTAAATCTTTAACTCTTTAATTTTTTTCCTTGCTCTAGTCCTCAATTTCCCTGAAAACTTTATGAAAATTGGTCCAATTAAGACTAACGTCCGATATCTGGATCCACGAGAGCGACAAACTGTAATTTACAAAACAACCGCAATTACTACTTTTCACCATCCCTTACTTAGACACTAAGATTTTTGCGGTCTAGAAGTTGCAGAGATATGCAGAGAGGAGGTGATGTCTAGACCGATTGAAAGAACGAAATAACGAGTGGTAATGAGAGCGAAAGAACGCGATACAGGCAAAAGCAGATAGACGCAGGAAGTGAGAGACAGTAGAAAGGAGGATGCAGAGAAACAGATGAAGAAAGTGACAGACAGTACAAAGTGCAAATGGGAGAAAAAGAAGATATTGAGAGAGAGACATGCTGTGCACGAAAACCTCATTATAGTGACGGGCCGAGTAGAAGGAATCACTGTTTAAAGAGAGCCCATATGTTCGCGTTCAGAGCTTTTGTTGAAGGCGGAATGAGGACTGTGGCAGCTGGTTTTCCATTTTCCTGTCATTTTCTAAGTAGGAAGATACTTCCCGTTTTTGTGCTCCGACAGGGACATTTTCCAGCTGGTATGTCTTCCTCCTGCCGCGGTGGAGTAGCCGAGCGGTCTAAGGCGCCTCGCTGCGGAGCGCGCGGTTGCTCGCCGTCGGAGGTTCGAGTCCTCCCTAGGGCGTGTTTGTTTGTGTGTGTGTGTGTGTGTGTGTGTGTGTGTGTGTGTGTGTGTGTGTGTGTGTGTGTGTTGTCCTTAGGCTAGTTTACCTCAGTGTAAGTGCTTTGTAAGCTATGGACTGATGATCACGCAGTTTGATCCGCTAGCCGGTCGCGGTGGCCGAGGGGACTGAGGCGCTTCAGTCACGGTCTGCACGGCCACTACGGTCGGGGGTTCGAATCCCCCCTCGGGCATGGATATTTGTGCCGTCCTAGTTCTTAAGTAGTTCATAAGTAGTTTGTAAGTTTAGGGACTGATGACCCCGTAGTTAAGTCCCATAAACTATACAAACATTTGAACATTTTGATCCGCTAGATTTACAATCATTTGAACATTTTTATGTCTTCTTCCTCAACTTTATTTCCCCTTCCAAATTTCTTCTTGGTTTCCGTTACTGCTCACCCAGGGCATAGATTTAATAACACCTCAGGTAAGCTGACTAGCTGTTATACCTTCAGTTAGGCAGACAATGTGTGTAATGTGTACCGGGTGATCAAAAAGTCAATATAAATTTAAAATCACGGAATAATGTAGATAGAGGGGTAAAAATTGACACACAAGCTTGGAATGTCTGTCTGTAAATCTATCGGACCAAACTGCGTGGTCATCAGTCCGTAGCTTACAAACTACGTAAACCTAAGTAAACTAACCTAAGGACAAACACACACACACACAACACAACACACAACACACACACACACAACACACACACACACAACACACACACACTTGCCCCAGGAAGAACTCGAACCTCCACGGCGAGCAACCGCGCGTTCCGCAGCGAGGTGCTTTAGACCGCTCGGCTACTCCACCGCGGCATGCTTGGAATGACATGGGGTTTTATTAGGACAAGAAAAGTTCAAAAATTGTCCAATAGATGGCGCTGGACAGCAAAACTTCAGCGACTGCGCATGAAAGTCGTGTATAAGGGGAGCTTTAACGAGAAGCGGAGGGCATTTGCGGTGTGGGCGTTACAAAAGATGGCGGAAGATGACGATTGGTTGAGTAACGTGTTGTGAACCGACAAAGCTCATTTCACGCTCAGAGGGTCTGTCAATGCTCACAACTGCAGAATTTGAACTGCGTGATTCTGGTTTTGTAACTGCTACCGTGGCGGGTGAGAGGTACGCCAGTATGTTACAGAATCGCATCATCCTCAGCCTGTGTGATAAACACCTGCTGAAACGTACGACTTTTATGCAGGATGGCGCTCCACCCCATATTGATAGACGCATGAAAGATCTCTTGCGCGCGTCGTTTGGTGATGATCGTGTGCTCAGCCGCCACTTTCGTCATGCTTGGCCTCCCAGGTCCCCAGACCTCAGTCCGTGCGATTATTGGCTTCGGGGTTACCTGAAGTCGCAAGTGTGTCGTGATAGACCGACATCTCTAGGGATGCTGAAAGACAACATCCGACGCCAAGGCTCACCATAGCTCCGGACATGGTTTCAGTGCAGTTCACAACATTATTCCTCGACTACAACTATAGTTGAGGAATGATTGTGAACATATTGAGCATTTACTGTAAATAACATCTTTGCTTTGTCTTAATTTCTTATGCTAATTATTGCTTTTCCGATCAGATGAAGCGCCATCTGTCGGTCATTTTTTGAAGCGTTTATTTTTTAATTTTGTTGTAATGAAACCCCACATGTCATTCCAAGCACGTGTGTCATATTTTACCCCTCTGTCTATATTATTCCGTGATTTATTAAGTTTTCAAATTTATATTGACTTTGTCATACGGTATAATACGTGAGGAATAGTGTAGCTGGGCAGTCTGACTTCGACACAGAACGTTGCCGGAGAGGCCTCAAACCAGTAGCACAACAGGAGTGTCCTCCAAACTCCGTGAGTGTCGGCAGAAAATGGTGTAGGAAATGCAGGGATAAAGGCAGAATAACGTGTGTGTGTGTGAGTGTGCAGCAAGGCCGCACTGGCAGATCCCTTCTCCAGATAGCCGGTGCCTTGACAGACGCCGCCTCTCCACAACGCTACAGCTCAACTCGCAAAGTCTCACCTCTACAGGTACCCGCTCTTAAATATCAATCTTATTAGTGTAACAGGCTCGCGAGAACTGATGCCATGTGATCGCATGCAACCCAATGCAAGGCTATCCTGGAGCTTATCGTGAAACTGGCAATCCTATCAGGCGTAGTTGCAGACATTGCGATATGTTGTTTGTTTCTATATTTCACTCTGCAGCCGAAACTACACATCGCAAAGCAATGGTGTTTGTATGTGGTAGTAGGTATCAGTCTCTCACTGTGAACTATGGTGGTAGAGGGTTGATAACGATAAGGGGGTGGAAGATATGGGAGTTTAAAGTTACCGACTTATATAAAATTTGTAACACCTCATCGCGACCACAGCATTAGAATCACGGTATTCCGACATTTTTCATCCTTACGTAATTTCAATATTTTGTTAAGAGACAATTTTCGCATTTTTAAAAATTTTTAGTAAATTCAAATTATATCAGCGTAATTCAGAGTAATAGTATCCAGGGAATACTTAGGTCAAAACATCTCGTATATCAGACATCATTTGTCAGATTGCTATCATAAATAGTACCCGCAGTTGAGTTTGTTGTGTGTGGGTTTTTTTTTTAGCTCTCTATGTGCTCTGCTTTCTGTGTGTTTAGCTTTCAGTGCTTAGCTAAAATATTATACGCGGTTAAATTCCAAGATAGGAAAAAACCCGAAAACGTATTTCAACTTTAATATAAACTTTCATATCGTAACCATACGCGAAAACGAACATTAACTTTGGACTTTGATCGGGATACGCTAGGACGGAAGAATTATAAACTTCTGCCTCCCGTAATAAACTGATGAACATTCCAGAGAGATTAATACAATCAAACGTTGCAAAAATAATAACGAATTGTGAACTTATAAAGTGTGTACTGTGAAAGTGCAGTGAATCAAACTATTGATTTCAGAATAAAGAATCTATGAAGCTAAAAAAAACAGTTATTCGAATATATAGTTCCCTAATATTGTGCCAACATATTCTAAAAGTGAAGGAATATATCGAACAGTAGTGGTCAGGAGAAACTTGTGATGAAATTTTCTAAAGAATAATAATTCTATAAAGGAAAAGGATCAAGAAAAATCATTATCTTTGTGATGGGCGTCAAATTATCTGAACTACCGGGACTCAATGATTCGAATTTTTATTCTTTGGTTTATTAAATATCAGCCCCTGAAAAACGGATTTTCATGCTCAAACATAAAAAAAAAAAAAGATCTTTAATCTATATCTATATATAAAAGGCTTGTGTGTGTACGTGCTGACAGACTTTTCTCCATGACCACATACTGCCACCCACTCGTGGTTGTGGTGGTAGATAGCCCTTGGTCTAATGATGTTAGTAAGGGAGTTTGGTCGCGGTGCGTGGCAGTGGGTGAGTGTGACGAGCAAAAATTCGCAAAATATGTAATAAATACTCGTAGGAAAAGCTATATACTCTGTGACTTACGAACTTTACGGTACGAGTCAAAATCTGTTTATTCTTTCAATCGTCAGACAATGCTGTACTTTCAGACTTTAATAACGACGAGGAATATCAAATACGCAATATTTTAAATAGATCACATGTTTCCGTCAACCACGCATTCCGGCAATGAACAGAGACACAAAACAAAGATAAAAATCCAGATACTCTCAAAGATGAAAATACTAGTGGAACATTGATCACTGTCGTGGAAGCGTGGTGGAAACACAGACATACATTAATGAATGTATCTTAGGCCATAGATATTGATATGGCTGTGCCAGTAAGAAAAAATTTGCGACGTAGTCCTACTCATATCCCGGCGGCCTCCTGTGATAATGTTGGCAACAAATGCTGAATAACGAGAATCCTGTGACATCGTCATAAACCAATCGCGTGACACGCAAATATTTTGTCGTGAAATCAAGCATACAGCAGGAACAGCATTATTTATCTACATGCTATGTGGTTCGGTCATCTTTGCAACCATTTTATATCGTATTATTGATGTTGCCAACATAAAAACACGAGGCCGCCAGGATAGAATGTAAAATTTTACCGAATCAGATACATCCGTTGCTGTCACATCTCATTATGACCAGCACTTTCACGCGAAACTCTTTTGTATAGAGTCTCATGATTCACACAGTCTTGCAATTCATTCCAAATTCCTATCCAAGAAGATATTTGTGAAAACTGTTACGAATCAATATTCGCACTTATCCAATATCGTTTTCAGAAATGTAATTTGCCAGCCGCTTTCGGCGCTGCTGTTGCAATGTGTAACAAAATTGAGAATAACGACGCGTAATATCAAATATACAAGAAAGTTGAGGAAGCGTCACTAAAACGGCCATTTACACATAGTCATCCGTCTTAAGCGAACAAAAAAGGACCAAGATGAAGTCAGCGATTAGTAGGTTTTTCCGAATATCACGTGAAATTTCCACCTTAATGTTGAGGGGACAAAATGTGTCTTGCGCATCTGAATGCTTACTCCAGAGATATTTTTGCTCTCTGCTGCCACTAGAGATAATATAGCTACACACGCGAGCGACAAGCTCATCAGAATACTCTCTGCTTTCATAATTGTTGGGTGCGATATTGTGATTACAAATTTTAATTACTTACTTTTGGTGCGGACTACATTAAGATAGAGAAAGGCGTCTTCTTTTGCAAAGACAATTGCGCTTAAGAGTTATAATGCGATTTCTGAATATATAGTTATGTTACACAAGGTCGATTTCAGCTTCGTGCTTTTCTAAGTAATCACTGCAGGACATGGGGTCATGTATTAGCTGGAAGAGTGGCCGATGCTGCTAACACAGTGAAGACATTTCACTAGGAATACTATATTTAATGGAAAGTTCGATAGACACGATCAGCTTACTCAATACCTCCAACGATTACCCAGAGTTACATAATCGCACATTGACACCACCATGACGTCTTATTTAAATAGACATCAACTGCTCTGTTGATTAAATTACCAGACTTTCATCATTCGTCGAGTTTTCTATAATAGGGAGCACTGCAAACAGAATAACTACACTGTCCCCGGTGCAACACTGCAACATACTAATACTTCAGCATGCACTTACTGTGAGAGAAACAGTTTAATACTACACCATAGAACCAATACATGGCTATGTTCTTATTTTTACAATTTCTCATCTCAACTATAGAAGTGTTTTCAGAAGTTTATGCCAAACAAACAATTACACGTCTTAGTCTTAACTTTATGAACACAACCTAACATTGAATTTATATCGTTCCGGGGTATGGACTTAGATTAATTTCACTTTTTGCACGAAAAACTTTATGAACATTCATAGTTTTCAACAATGATTACTATGTAAACTTGACATCTTGGCTAGGAGAACTGAGTTTGACAAAGCGATCCAACAACGATTCTGTTTATGCTGACCTAGGTCTGGTGCCCTAAGAACCATGATATACACATGTCCCTCTTTAACAACCGTTGCGAAGCACGGGCATATAAGCTAGTATTTAAATAAAAGCTTAACACGTTCGCTGCCGTTCACGCTCTGGCGCGTGTAAACGTTACTTAAGTCAGGTGCCGCTCACGCTGTGGTGCGTGCTGCGACCTAGCAGCCTATTATGGGTTGTTGTAAACTGGCATCGTCTAATATGTGGTGTCGCAGAAGTCTGAAGTGCGCGCCACGTACTTTCGCCGCGCGCCGCCATGCACGCACGGCGCGGCGTTCTTACGTCAGCCACGAGCGCCCTCTGCTGCAACTCCGCTCGTGGCCACCACTGAACTGCATCGGCCACTTGGGAATCAGATAGGCACCAGTTAAGACTTGGCTATCGGATAGGCACTAGGAATCATCAGTAGGCAGGCCTCTATCTAAACTATGTATCAGCATTCTACAGTCAAGAACAAGGTAAAAGTATTACTAAGTCTCTATCCCCTGTATCGTGACAATAGGAAACAACCTGCCCTTCTCTGGACTCTTTCGATGTCCTCCCTCAAACCCACCTGATAAGGATCCCACACCGGGCAGCAATACACCAAATGAGAACGGACAAGCGTAGTGTATGCAGTTTCTTTTGTAGTTCTGTTGCATCTTTTAAGGGTTCTGCCAATAAAACGCAGTCTCTGGTTCGCCTTTCCCACGACGTTACCTACGAGTTCTTTGCAGTTTAAGTCTGAAGTAATAATAATTCCTAGGTATGTTGTGGAGTTTACAACCTTAACTTTTGATTGGTTTATCTTGTAAACAAAGTTTAACGGATTTCTTTTCGTGCTCATGTGGACGACTTCACACTTCTCATTATTTAGAGTCCATTGCCAATTTTTACACCATACTGATATCTTATTCAGATCGTTCTGAAGCTGGTTTTGATCTTCAGATGATTTTACTAGACGGTAAATGACGGCGTCATCTGCAAACAACCTAAGAGCTACTTAGATTTTCCCCTAAATCGTTTATGTAAATAAGGAACAGCAGAGGACCAATAACACTACCCTGTGGAACGCCCGATATCACCTCTGTTTTAGTCGATGGTTTACCATCGATTACTACGAGCTGTGTCCTCTCTGACAGGAAAACCCCTATCCAGTCGCAAATTTGGGGCGGTATACCATAACCACGCAATTTGATTAAAATCCGTTTGTTAGGTACGGTGTAAAAAGCCTTCTGGAAATCAAGAAATACGGAATTGATTTGCGAAGCTTTGTCGACAGTACGCATCACTTTGTGTGAATAAAGAGCTAGTTCTGTTTCGCATGAACGATATTTTCTAAATCCGTGTTGACCTTGGGTCAATAGATCGTTCTGTTCGAAATAATTCATAATATTTGAATACAGGGTATGATCCAAAACCCTGCTGCAAATCGACGTCAGTGAAATAGGCCTGTAGTTTAGTGGGTTACTCCTACTGCCTTTCTTGAATATAGGTGTGACCTGTGGAACTTTCCAATCTTTTGGTACAGATCCTTCTTTGAGAGAGCGGTTGTATATGGCTGTTAAGTAAGGGGCTATTGCTTCAGGATAATCAGATACAAATCTAATGGGTATACAATCCGGATAATAATATAATTGTTAAACAACACATTCAAATGAATGTACCCAGATACGGAACTTGAAACTTCATCGTCAGTGGGCTTCCTTGTAAATCCCCCGACATCGGCTGACTTCACTCTGCTACATTCCATTAATTTTCCTCTTATAACTTATCATGCCTCGTCCACTGTGACAAGATTAACCCTTTCATTCTTAGTATTGTTTCCGGACAACAACGTATTAAAAGCGATTTATACCCACTTTTATGAATCAATCCTTAAAGTCGCATGGTGTTGATGAACAACATGCTTCAACTGTATTACGACATTTTGCCGCTTGGTACGGCGAGTAGCCCCTTCTGAGGCATTAATTTGTCCGTCTTGGACGTTGTATTGCTTTGCCATGGCTGAGAGTATGAGCGTGAGTGTGGTTCCTTTTATTTTATTCCAGCAGTGAACTGTCGCGTCTTTGGTGTTGTGGCGAAGATTGTGCTAGCATTATTCGTATGGCAGTGTTAACTATCAACAAAACAACGTCCCAAGTAATAAAATAACTATACAAACGTCTGTGTTGTGCATGAAATACATGTCATAAAAATCAATAGTTCGACCAAAAATTATAAAACACATCTTTTGACGGTTACTGCACTGTATTAATACAGAGACCACTGAATTTCAATTTTTCCAAAGTTTATTTCATAATGTGGGACTGAAAGGGTTAAGAGTCCCATTGGTGCCGTCATCATTCGGCTACTTTCCTTCGCTTTTGTTCCTCCTACAATTTCTTTCTGATACGCTATACATTCCGTACGACCGCACTTTTTACTGTACCTGACCACCACAATGTTACCGGCAAACTACCATCATTTCTTCTCTCCAAAACTCAACTACTTCTCCAAATTTTTCTTCGGCTTCCTTTACATTGCTTCGATAATATCGAGGATAAGCTGCTACCTTGTCTTTGGTACAAAAAACGAAATTAAAGTAAAAATTTGTTTTTAGTCTTGTGAATAATACCTATAGCCTTTTAGTAAAAAAGGCCTTTAGTCTTCTTAGAAATATTCGCTTTTAAAATCTATACACTTTTGCGTGAATTATACACAATAGTAAAAACATTAAACTACATCTACATATATACTCTGCAAATCTCATTTAAGTACCTGGCAGAGGGTTCATTAACCACTTTCATAATTTTTCTCTACCGTTCCATTCTCTAATAGCGCGCGGGAAGAAAGAACATCTAAATCGTTCCGTTTTCGATCTGATTTCTCTTATTTTATTGGGATGGTCATGTCTCCTAAGCAGGTGGGTGCTAGCAAAATATTTTCACATTCAGAAGTAAAAGACGGTGATTGAAACTTCGCAAACAGATACCGCCGCAATGAATCACGTCTTTCTTTTAATGATTCCCACCCCAATTCGTGCAACATTTCCGTGACGCTTCCCCCCCCCCGCCCCCGTAACGTGATAAAACAAAACGAGCTGCCCTTCTCTGAACCTTCTCAATATCTTCCGTCAGTCCCAACTGGTGAGGGTCCCACACTGGGCAACAGTACTCCAGGACAGGACGCACAAGTGTGATGTAGGCAGTCTCTTTGGTGGAGCTGGTGCATCTTCGAAGCGTTCTGCCAGTGAAACGTAACCTTTGGTTCGCCTTCCCCACAATGTTTTCTGTGTGTTCTCTCCAGTCTAAGTTGTTCGTAATTTTAACTCCTAGGTATTTGGTAGAATTTACGACCTTAAGGTTTTGATTGATTTATCGCGCAATTGAAGTTCACCGGATTTCTTTTAGTGGTTATGTGTATTACTTCACACTTTTCTTTATTTAGTGTTAATTGCCAATTTTCGCACCATGGAGATATATTGTCTAAATCGCTTTGCAGTTGCTTTTGAACCTCTGTTGACTTTACTAACCGATAAACGACAGAGCATCATCCGCGAACAGTCTAAGGGAGGTATTCAGATTGTCTCCTAAATCGTTTATAAACACGAGGAACAGTAGGGGACCTATAACGCTTCCCTGTGGGACGCCAGATATCACTTCTATTTTACTGGATGACTTATCGTCAATTACAACGACCTGTGTCCTTTCTGATAGCAAATCGTGAATCGAATCGCACAATCGGGGAGATTTTCCGTAAGCACGCAATTTCATTAGAAATTAAAATTTCTGCCGTGGCCGGGATTCGAACCCGGTACCTCCTGTTTACTAGATATCGAGACGTAATGTCTCTGTGCTATGTTTGATACTTATAAACAATAGTGTAAACATTTTTCCGCTGTTATATTGGTGCCTGAGGCTTCTTAAGTTAATAATTGGACGTCTTTCCAAATTGTTTGCCGAGGTGCATGCAGAATGACGCGACGCTTTGCCGCCACTCGGCAACAGGCGGGGCTCCGTGGAGGTCGCGCAAGGGTTCCGCGAAACTGCCTGCCATTTATCATAGCACTGCAATAAAAGGTGGCGCCTGACACCTACCAATGCAGCTTCTGACCAGTACTGTTTATCAGAGGTGATGTGCTGGCAGTCAATGCGCTTCCAAGTGTCGGCATACTAACAAAGTGTGTTGTTGAGCTGAAATCTGATTTCTTGTCGCAGAAGTGTAAATTAGTGCCGTTAGTGAATTTCTTATACAGTTTAAAGGATTAGCGTCGTCAACTGGCGCTCAAGGCGGTTTTGGAGTGAGACAACAAAAGGAAAGCGAAGAATAAAATTAAACGATACAATTGTTGACTTCAATAACTGTAAATATGTCCCGACGGGTAATTGGCTATTTCCATAGTAGGGGCGCAGGTATGCCCGATCCCTTGCGACAATACAGGACAGGCTGCGAGCAAGACGAAGTATTGGGTAGAGGGCACTACAATCGTGGCGTGCTGCAAGCTGAGAATTTGGACAGGAAGGTAAGCGTGCTTGGATAGCTTAATTCGTTAAGGCGACCGCTGGCAAGAAGCGGGATATCCGGGTTTCAGTTCTGGTCCAGCACAAATTCTCAACTTCACCGTTGCAGTTATTTCAACGCCCGTAGACATGTTTGAAAGTTTCGAGTTCTTACAACACATTTTACTGCTTGATCCATACTGAGTAATCAAGTTTCTCGTAATTGATTGTCGTTTTTAGTAAAGCAGAACCTCTCAAACTCGATTCCCGAAAACTCGACATTCCGTAAAACTCGACAGGGCTGGTGAATTAATAATTTTTTTTTTTTTTTTTTTTTTTTTTTTTTTTTTTTACACCGCCCATAACGTAAAGCTTTCCATCAGTAGGTAGGCCGCCTGAGAGCGCTAGAGACTCAGACTAGGTTACTGGGTTTTCCAATGTCCTTCAATGAACCCTTTACCTGCCCAGCTGGGGCGGGCTATTGTTTGCACACGTTCCGTGATTTCTGTGGCCACTTTCCTTATCGTGAGGCCGCGAGCTTGAGACCATAACCCTCATTCGTTGTTGGAGGAAATTTCTAGAACACGCAGGCAATGATTTGTCGCGTGACGATGGAATCAATTCTGAAAATAGCGACTTGATTGAACTCATGAAAAAAATCCCTGGGTGTGAAGAGTCTTCAAGCAATCATGTCAATGAATGGATGGATCTCGACAGAGCATCAGAACCACTGGGAGAAGATGAAATCATCGCAGCTGTCAAAGGGCGTGACGTAGAAGAGGACGATTCGGAAGAAGAGGACCATCGACAAGAAAGAAACGTTAGCCACAGTGAGTCTGTGAAATTTATTGAAGGGATATTGCAGTACTTAGAGCAGCAAATGCGACTGGAAAGGAGATTCTGTTCCTCGGCGACTCCGTGATCAAGCTGCAAGACACCGTGTGGAGACAGAAAAGCAGTCTTCAGTCACAGGGTTTTTCAAACGACTTCAGTAAGTTTTCTTTTACACTTTTCTTCTAGTGTTCAGAAAACTTCCCATAACTAACTGTGATGGGCGTTTCATAAGCAGCATAAACAACTTCAGTAGTAATTGTAATGAACACTGTATTTTCAGATTCTACCAGGCCTTTTGTCCCAATTTCTTTTTAATTTTTTATAAGTTATAAATGTTGATATAAATATATAATTGTATATAATAAATCAATAAAGGTACAGTTTTAATACTCTAAATGAGCGTTTTTATTCAACTCTAAAACAACTATAATTCTCCCACGTGTTTTAATTATGATAAAATTACAATGTAAATATTCACACTAGTCATGCAGACAATAAAATAGCGATCTTGTCAATAATTCGTACTCGTTATATTTTACCCCTGCTACCTTTAACCTGCGAGTATTGGCTACCTTGTACTGGAGAGTCTCGTCGGTGATGTTGGAGGCGTAGCCCCACTCGGCGAGCGTCTCGACGTTGGCGCGCCGGCCGTACTCCCTGTCGAGCAGCTGCAGGTACTCGCGCGCCTCCTGCTCGGGGTCCACGACGCGCACCTCCTGCTCGGGGTCCAGCGCGCGCGCCCACGCCACGCACGCCAACGCCACCGCCAGCCGCAGCATCATCCTCCTGCACAAACGGGAGGGCCTACTGTTACTCCAGTAATCCATACTGACTGCACTATACTCACTATTCTAATGTGTTTTCAACAAGAATATAAATACCATACTGCTTCCAAGACCTTTTCCTTCTATTCTTCAACAGTATTCTAAAGAATACAAAATTATTGGAATTATTTTTCATTTAAAATATCAGCCAAAAGTTTACAGTCTATTATCGATAGATTTGTAGACTGTCGATTATCGATAGATTTGTAGACTGTCGATTATCGATAGATTTGTAGACTGTCGATTATCGATAGATTTGTAGACTGTCGATTATCGATAGATTTGTAGACTGTCGATTATCGATAGATTTGTAGACTGTCGATTATCGATAGATTTGTAGACTGTCGATTATCGATAGATTTGTAGACTGTCGATTATCGATAGATTTGTAGACTGTCGATTATCGATAGATTTGTAGACTGTCGATTATCGATAGATTCCGCCGATTATCGATAGATTTGTAGACTGTCGATTATCGATAGATTCCGCCGATTATCGATAGATTCCGCCGATTATCGATAGATTCCGCCGATTATCGATAGATTCCGCCGATTATCGATAGATTCCGCCGATTATCGATAGATTCCGCCGATTATCGATAGATTCCGCCGATTATCGATAGATTCCGCCGATTATCGATAGATTCGTAGACTGTCGATTGTTCAAATGTTTGTTAAGCTTAAGGGACTTAACTACGGGGTCATCAGTCCCTAAACTTACAAACTACTTATGAACTACCTACAACTAAGGACGGCACAAATATCCATGCCCGAGGGGGGAATCGAACCCCCGACCGTAGTGACCGTGCATACCGTGACTACCGTGACTGAAGCGCCTCAGTCTCCTTGGCCACCACGGCTGGCGACTCGATTATCGATAGATTCGTAGGCTGTCGATTATCGATAGATTCGTAGGCACTGGAGGTTCGAATCCTCCTTTGGGCATGGTCGTCTGTGTTATCGTTAGCTTAGTTGAACTTAGTTTAAGTAGTTTGTAAGTCTACAGACTGATGACCAACGTAGTTTGGTCCAATAGAATTACAAACGTTTGAACACTGGACGATCGTCACGTCAGTGTAGGGTTACCATATGTCCGTCTTCAGAAAAGAGGACATTTCTAGTTTCATTAAAGAATCTTCTCTCTCTCTCTCTCTCTCTCTCTCTCTCTCCCTATTGACAACTCAAGTACTAGAACTAGTGATGTCTGTGTCTCTGCTGTGTTATCAGAGTCTTGTTTGTGATACATCTTACGCATCTTACAAAATTTGTTCATATCCCTATAAATTAAGAAGCATGAAATGTTGAGACCCGTAGAACCAATTGCATGACTACATAGCAGTGAAGCCCTAATATTTCATCACTTCACCACTTGTAATCATCGTCTAAGTGCTAAACATTTTTTCCATACTTATAACATACCTTGCCGATCATCCGTGTGCCGGCCGCGGTGGCCGAGGGGACTTAGGCGCTTCAGTCACGGTCTGCACGGCCACTACGGCCGGGAGTTCGAATCCCCCCCTCGGGCATGGACATTTGTGCTGTCCTAGTTCGTAAGTAGTTACCGTAGATTATTAAAAACTACTCACTTTTTAGGACAAAAGCTTTAAATCGATGTTTTCAAAACACGGTTTATCTAGTTACGTCTCTTTGGTCCGAAACAAGCGAATGGTGAAACGGCAATGCTGACTGTGGCAATTGGCCTTATTTGTATGAAGTTTTGAACAAGGATTTAACTTATGTATAACGAACTCTGCACTAGCTTTTCATCTTAAAGTCATAAGTGTGGTTGACAGACAACACACAGAACTGCTGAGTCCCAGCACGAAGACTGAACGTCTTATTTTTGGGTGTCACACAACACTCCGACCGGAGGAAGCGGGGGGGGGGGGGGGAGTTTCATATTATACATGCTATGTGTATTGTATTGTCTTGCATTTTTGCAGTCGTATGTTTTTAATTGGGCACCTCGAAGCTCGTATTCCGCGGCAATTGCCACGCCAATTATTTTAATTGCCCCGAAGTAGCTTGACCTCAGAGCAGCGGCGGCACAGAAACGAGAATATTCAATACTCACATTGTTTCAAGAAAGGTTAAATTCTCTAGAGTTAGTGATTGTGACACTTCAGAGAGATATTTACGCATCTTCAAGCTGTAGCAGTTGCACAACGCAAAAAAGAGGACTTTTCCCATTTTGTTAAAAACCCGGCCGGACTATTTGTAGGGTCCGGGTAATAGAGGGCATGTCCGGGTAATAGAGGGCATGTCCGGGTAATAGAGGGCATGTCCGGGTAATAGAGGGCATGTCCGGGTAATAGAGGGCATGTCCGGGTAAAAGAGGGCATGTCCGGGTAAAAGAGGGCATGTCCGGGTAAAAGAGGGCATGTCCGGGTAAAAGAGGGCATGTCCGGGTAAAAGAGGGCATGTCCGGGTAAAAGAGGGCATGTCCGGGTAAAAGAGGGCATGTCCGGGTAAAAGAGGGCATGTCCGGGTAAAAGAGGGCATGTCCGGGTACCCCTACGTCAGTGAAAAAACGAGACTTTGCTAATTTTCGATTGACGCAAAATCGCGAGTTTCGGCGTGCAGATCGGATGAATCGGGACGTATCAGCAGACCCCTGAAAGTCGGGACACATGGCAACACTAGGCACTGCCTACTGTCTGATAGTGCCCAGCCAGTAAACTGTGCGATTGCGGACGGCTGTGAGTGCCGTCACATTGCCAGCACTCAGGCCTTATCGTTATCAAACCAGCATCTCTGCACCAGCACTTGGGTTTTGCGAGGTTCGTGTGAAAGGGCACCCAGCTACTATTGTGCCACGTTGTCTCTGTAGTGGCTGCCTCAGTGTTCTTGACATTCGATATCGATAGTATTTAAAAAATCTATCGTTATATGGATTAACTCCAGATATATCAATTGACAACATGACGCTTATCTGCCGACGAATCTGCCCGCTTATCTGCCGACGAATCTGCCCGCTTATCTGCCGACGAATCTGCCCGCTTATCTGCCGACGAATCTGCCCGCTTATCTGCCGACGAATCTGCCCGCTTATCTGCCGACGAATCTGCCCGCTTATCTGCCGACGAATCTGCCCGCTTATCTGCCGACGAATCTGCCCGCTTATCTGCCGACGAATCTGCCCGCTTATCTGCCGACGAATCTGCCCGCTTATCTGCCGACGAATCTGCCCGCTTATCTGCCGACGAATCTGCCCGCTTATCTGCCGACGAATCTGCCCGCTTATCTGCCGACGAATCTGCCCGCTTATCTGCCGACGAATCTGCCCGCTTATCTGCCGACGAATTTCGAACCCTCGACGGAGAACGGCGTCGCGCATCGCAACATAGCGCCTCAATGCGCTTGGCCACTCCGCCGCGACGGTTAAAATGTCATGTGCAGATTTTATAATTAAGCGTTCAGAAACAAGGTGCTGTTTGAAACTGCAAAAATTTAATTAATACATTATTTGCATAAAAATATAATTTTAATAACCAGTTATTGTCGATTTTAGAAGGCAAATTTAATAATATATATTAATACATAAATTGACAATCATTCGAATTGCTTCATTTACGAAGACATTTAGGAATCTTACGATGTATTGCAGCATCTTGAAAAATATACATGAAGTATAAAAGAATAGCAATCACTTTCTTAGGTTTAGTAAATCATTTATTTAAAAGAACATTAGTAAGAAATATTTAGAATGACTTTCTTGCTATATAATAGTGTGTGTTGTGTTGTAAGAAGTATGTCAATATTCATCACTAAATACGTAGTTCGTTGTTACTGGTTAATAACAAATATAAGTACACTACTGGCCATTAACATTGCTACACCAAAAAGAAATGCAGATTGTGGTGTCGCACAAGTACAAAGTGCGCGCCACCTACTTTCGCCGCGCGTCGCCATGCACGCACGGCGCGGCGATCTGAGGACGACAGCCACGAGCGCCCTCTGCGACAACTCCGCTCGTGGCCACCACTGAAGGACATCGGTCACTTCGGACTGAGATAGCAACGAGTTAGGACCTTCGTAAGCAGATAGGCACCAGTGAAGACTTTGCTATCGTACAGGCACTAGGCAGGCCTCTAACAACTATGTATCAACATTCTGCAGTACTATGTAAAAGTTAAGTATTGTTACATTCTGTGCAATATATATCTCTTTCTAATTTACTCGAGTGTTTATAGTTTCTGGCTGCTCCCCTCCGTACCTGCACCAGCGTGTCGGTCTCATTCCACTCGGCCACCGACACCTACGACGAGGCTGGGACACAAAAGCGGCGATGAAGTTGGGACACAAAACAGATGACAAACGTGTTTTCTTTGGACAAAGATATTATACCAGAACTAACATGTGATTACATTTTTACGCAATTTGGGTGCATAGATCCTGAGAAATCAGTACCCAGAACAACCACCTCTGGCCGTAATAACGGCCTTGATACGCCTGGGCATTGAGTCAAACAGAGCTTGGATGGCGTGTACAGGTACAGATGCCCATGCAGCTTCAACACGATACCACAGTTCAACACGAGTAGTGACTGGCGTCATGTGACAAGCCAGTTGCTCGGCCACCATTGACCAGACGAGCAGTCTAACATTTTCCGTATCCAGAAAGGCCCGTACAGGATCTGCAACATTTGGTCGTGCGTAAACCTGCTGAAATGTAGGGATCGAATGAAGGTTAGAACCACGGGTCGTAACACATCTGAAATGTAACGGCCACTGATCAAAGGGCCGTCGATGCGAACAACAGGTGACCGAGACGTGTAACCAATGGCACCCCATACCATCACGCCGGGTGTACGCCAGTATGGCGATGACGAATACACGCTTCCAATGTGTGTTCACCGCGATGTCACCAAACACGGATGCGACCATCATGATGCTGTAAACAGAACCTGGATTCAAATGAAAAAGTGACTTTTTGCGTTTCGTGCACCCAGGTTCGTCGTTGCGTACACCATCGCAGACGCTCCTGTCTGTGATGCAGCCATGGTCTCCGAGCTGATAGTCCATGCTGCTGCGAACGTCGTCGAACTGTTCGAGCAGATGGTTGTTGCCTTGACAACGTTCCCATCTGTTGACTCAGAGATCGAGACGTGGCTGCACGATCCGTTACAGCCATGCGGATAAGGTGCCTGTCATCTCGACTGCTAGTGGTACGAGGCCGTTGGGATCCAGCACGGCATTTCGTATTGCCCTCCTGAACCCACCGATTCCATATTCTGCTAACAGTCATTAGATCGCGACCAACGCGAGCTGCAAAGTCACGATACGATAAACCGCAATCGCGATAGGCTACAATCCGACCTTTATCAAAGTGGGGAACGTGATTTTACGAATTTCTCCTCCTTACACGAGGCATCACAACTTTTCACCAGGCAACGCCGTTCAACTGCTGTTTATGTGTGAGAAATCGGTTGGAAACGTTCCTCATGTCATCACGTTGTAGGTGTCGCCACCGGCGCCAACCTTGTGTGAATGCTCTGAAAAGCTAATTATTTGCATATCACGGCATCTTCTTCCTGTTGGTTAAATTTCGCGTCTGTAGCACGCTATCTTCGTGGTGCAGCAATTTTAATGGCCAGGAGCGATAATTTTTTTGTCCCGATTTGGAAAGCAATGTCTCGATTTCTGTCACCCACTCCTCGTGACGTCACACGCCTCTTTCTAGGCGATGTTTGATACGTTGTCCTACCGACTGCGACTCCACGCTCTGTACGGACAAAAAGGAAGAGAAGACAAACGGGATAATAGACTGCAGGGAGGCAAAGTTAACACAATGTGCTGAAAGAACTAGTCACGGTTGCGAAAATGCCTTTTTATCATTTACGACGCGATTTGTCCTTTTTGGGCATCAGATCTGGAATTAGAAAAGCGCTTGTGAGGTGGTGCATATAACAAAATTATGGAAACATCTTACAAAAAATGTTTACAGTCGCTTTCGAAAAGGGGCAGAGAGATTCGGCCAGAAAATTTGGCTCAATTACAGACTGCGCATAAAATAATAAGGTACCACTGTTTTTAATTACATGCTTAAAGGAGGAATGTGAGAAACTAATTATTTCTGATGTGTATAAAAATAACGTACCACCGTTTGTGATTGAATATGTAAACCAGCAGTGAAAAAATGTCAGTTCGATCAATGAAAACTTTGTCCAGTCAGAGCATAAAATACATTAGTCGCTGGTGCTATTGGGCGGTTGCATGTATGACAATATCTGTAACACGTAATCCAGAACTTGTGAAGGAGCAAGGTTGCTACGTAGTACAGGCAACCACCAAATACCACCAGAAACTGATGTATTTTACGCCGCGGCGGAGCGGCCGAGCGCATTGAGGCGCTATGCTGCGATGCAGGAGGACGTTACCCGTCGTGGGTTCGAATCCCCCTTCGGGGATGGATGTTTGTACTGTCTTTAGTATAAGGTAGTTCATAAGTAGTTTGTAAGTTTAGGGACAGATGACCTCGTGGTTAAGTCCCATAAGCTTAACAAACATTTGATTTTTTATGTATTTTACGCTCTGACTGGACAAATTTTAATTAATGGAACTGACATTTTTTTGACTGCTCAGGTTCACTTCTGGTTTACGTATTCATTCAAATACAGTGGTACGTTATTTTTACGCACATCAAAAATAATTAGTTTTTCACATTCCTGCTTTAAGCAATTAATTAAAAACAGTACTAAGTTATTATTTTATGCCCATCAGAATTATCTTGTCTTTTACAAACATATTCATTTTATTAAACAGACTATATAGCGCCACATACATTTTATAAAACTGACATCTTAAACGCTTTACAGTTAATAGACTCTTGCCAAATGGGGTAGACTCTTCTTTTATGCTGTTTTAATTGATGATTATTAACTTTAGCTAAGACGAAAGCTTATAAATGCATTGTTTTTAAAGGTGAGACATTTTATTCAACCCTGTAAAAGTCACATTTTAACACATTATGTAATTATTCTGAGATTATCTCCTTTGCTTGTTTACAGGTTCGTAAATGATTGAAACGTCGAAACAAGTGACCACTTTGTAAATAAATAAAAATTTTCACTTTGCGTCTAAGTTATTTTTATCAACTTTAAATAAATTGTTTAAAATTGTATGCATTTAAACAACTGTAAGAACGCCACATCTCTATGCTGACAAAGTCTGATTTTACAGTTATATTTAAATGGCTGAAGTATTGGAACAGAACGAAAAAAAGCGAGATTCGAACCACTAGACATACGCTAACTACCTGGACAGTCGACAACGCAACAAAATCAGCAACGATGAGGCTTCAAATAATTGGCACGATAACAGGTGCAAAAGTTGAAAGACTATTCCCTCGAGAATCTTTGAGAGTTGCATCGAATGGCTTTCGCTAATTACTAGTTGAGGTCTGAATGTCACGAATCTTATACATAAAGCAGAGTGTCCGAATGCTTCTGTGTACGTACCGCATGCAAGTTACATTTTTGTTCTAATGTTTTTCAATTTTTTTTCTTTTTACACGCAAGTTTTAATATACGAGGACTGTCGCCGTAAGTATAAGAATTACGTACAACACACAGTTGAGATATGACGTCATAAACAATTAGATGCGCGGAAAACTTATGCATTATGGGCAATGCTGCTCATTTCCTCCTCAACCATTGAACCGATTTCATCCAAGTTTGATACACACATTCCTTACGTGAGATAACAATTGCTGTAGGAGTAAGAACCACATACGACACACAGTTCATGAGATAAGACTCAAACAATATAGTTGCAAGAAACTGCCACATAATGCGACGAGACTTTATTCACACACTGTATGAGAATGACAGTACTTAGCGACTTGCAACGAAGTTAAACATAATTTCAAACCGTTATTAAACTATTTCTCGCTGACGACCGTAGCAAAATTATGAAAGGAAAGAGTTTCTCGCTTATAAGTTTTCCGCTGTTCAGGGACTACAAACTACGGCAT
Source organism: Locusta migratoria (assembly GCA_026315105.1). Lineage (NCBI taxonomy): Eukaryota > Metazoa > Arthropoda > Insecta > Orthoptera > Acrididae > Locusta > Locusta migratoria. Next base: position 67,463,312 of record CM048754.1, on the reverse strand, counting down.
TCGCTATGACGTTACACTTTACAATTTGTACACTACAAATTGTAGCCAGAGGAAGTGTTGCAGACAGTATAGTTGAATGTACCTTCTGAATTGTACCACAGTACGTCGTGTAGTTCATGATATATGAGCACGTAAACAGTAACGTTCATGGAAAACCACCGTATCACGCATCAAGTTTTATTATATTACTTGTTTACTAGTAATTGTATTTGCAGCAGATTTTAAAGACATACAGCACTTTTACAAGTTAATATATATCTGAAAAATTACACAGTTGTACAACATATAACTCAATAAATATGAGATCGTGCGAATTTTATATGCCATTTGTATTTTGATTGCTATCTTTCTTTGTTTGGATAGTGCACGTATAATTTTGTACATTATGCGAGACAGCCTTATTTCTTATATATTCTCCGATAAATACGACGTGTATATACATGTGGCGTCTGTTCCGAAAGAACAGACTTCACTTCTGATCCTGCAGCTGTTATTCTTTCATATTCAAACAACATATGACAACAGCGAATGGGCAAAGCTGAAAATGTGTACCCAGCCGGGATTCGAATCCGGGTCTCCTGCTTTCTAGGCAGTTGCGCTGACCCCTACACCACTGGGGACACAGTGATCACCGCACCTGCAAGCACTACCTAAGCACGCCTCCCGTCAGATACAAATTCCCTGATTTACCCTGCCCACAGTACTCAAACTCTTAGTCACTTTGTACTAATTCCCGTGGGGAGGGGTGGGCAAAGTTTGAGGCCCTTACTCTTAAGGGAATTAGTAGTCGCTAACGAGTGAGTACTGTGGGCAGGGCGAAGCTGGGAATTTGTGTGTGACGGGAGGCGTGCTGAGGTAGTCCTTGCAGGTGCGGTGATCACTGTGTCCCCAGTGGTGTAGGGGTCAGCGCAAGTGCCTAGAGAGCGGGAGACTCGGGTTCGAATTCCGGCTGGATACACATTTTCAGCCACTCCCATGAACCACAGACATTGCCGAGGTGGGGTGGCTTGCGTGCCTCAACGATACAGATAGCCGTACCGTAGGTGCAACCACAGCGGAGGGGTATCTGTGGAGAGGCCAGACAAACGTGTGGTTCCTGAAGAGGGGCAGCAGCCTCTTCAGTAGTTACAGGGGCAACAGTCTGGATGATTGACTGAGCTGGCCTTGTAACATCAGCTAATGTGGCTTTGCCACACAGCTACTGCGAACGGCTGAAAGCAAGGGGAAACTACAGCCGTTACCTTTCCCGAGGACATGCAGCTCTACTGTATGAACATATGATGATGGCATCCTCTCGGGTAAAATATTCCGGAGGTAAAATAGTCCCCCATTCGGATCTCCGGGCGGGGACTACTCAGGAGGATGTGATCATCAGGAAAGACAATACTGGCATTCTACGGGTCGGAGCGTGGAATGTTAGATCCCTTAATCGAGTAGGAAAATTAGAAAATTTAAAAAGGGAAATGGATAGGTTGAAGTTAGATATAGTGGGTATTAGTGAAGTTCGATGGCAGGATGAACAGGATTTCTGGTCAGGTGAGTACAGGATTATAAATACAAAATCAGTTGGGGGTATCACAGGAGTAGGATTGATAATGAATAAGAAAATAGGAATGCGGGTAAACTACTATGACCAGCACAGTGATCGCATTATCATTGTCAAGATAGATACGAAGCCAACACCGACAACAGTAGTACAGGTTTATATGCCAACTAGCTCTGCCGATGATGAGGAAATCGAAGAAATATATGAGGAGCTAAAGGAAATTATTCAGACAATTAAGGGAGAGGAAAATTTAATTGTTATGGGAGATTGGAATTCGGTAGTAGGACAAGGAAGTGAAGGGAAGATAGTAGGTGAATATGGTCTGGGCAAAAGGAATGAAAGAGGAAGCCGCCTGGTAGAATTTTGCACAGAACATAATTTAGTTATAACAAACACCTGGTTCAAGAATCACAAAAGAAGGTTGTATACGTGGAAAAGACCGGGAGACACCGGAAGATATCAGATAGATTTTATAATGGTAAGACATAGATTTCGGAATCAGGTTCTACAGTGTAAGACATACCCAGGGGCAGATATAGACTCTGACCATAACTTGTTGGTTATGAACTGTAGGCTGAAACTAAAGAAACTACAAAAAGGTAGGAAAATAAGGAGATGGGACCTGGATAAATTGAAGGAACCTGAGGTTCTTAAAAATTTCAGAGGGAGCTTTAGGCAACAATTGACAGAAACGGGGGGAAATAAAACAGTAGAGGAGGAATGGGTAAAATTGAGAGATGAAATAGTGAAGGTAGCAGAGGACAAAATAGGTAGGAAGGAAAGACCTACAAAAAATCCTTGGATATCACAGGAGATACTAAATTTAATCGATGAAAGGAGAAAATATAAAAATGCAGTAAATGAAACAGGCAAAATGGAGTACAGACGACTAAGAAATGAGATTGTCAGGAAGTGCAAAATGGCTAAGCAGGAGTGGCTAGAAGGCAAATGCAAGGATGTAGAAGAATGTATAAATAGGGGAAAAATAGATACAGCCTACAGGAAAATAAAAGAAACATTTGGAGATAAGAAAAACAGCTCTATGAATATCAAGGACACTGATGGAAAACCAGTTCTCAGCAAAGAAGGGAAAGCTGAAAGGTGGAAAGAATATATAGAGGGGCTCTACAAAGGAAATGAACTTGGAGACAATATTGTAGGAAGGGAAGAGGATGTAGATGAAGATGAAAGAGGAGATACTGTACTGAGAGAAGAATTTGACAGAGCCCTGAAAGACCTAAGTCGAAACAAGGCCCCTGGAATAGATGATATTCCCTCAGAGCTACTGAAGTCTCTGGGAGAACCAGCCATGACAAAATTGTTTCACCTGGTGTGTAAGATGTATGAGACAGGTGAAGTACCCTCAGACTTTAAGAAAAATGTTATAATCCCCATCCCTAAGAAAGCAGGTGCAGACAGGTGTGAAAACTACAGAACCATCAGTTTAATAAGTCATGGCTGCAAAATATTAACGCGAATTATATACAGAAGGATGGAAAAGCTGGTAGAAGCCGACCTCGGGGAAGATCAGTTTGGGTTCAGGAGAAATGTAGGAACACGGGAGGCAATACTCACTTTACGGCTTATCCTAGAAGATAGATTAAGAAAAGGCAAATCTACATTTCTAGCTTTTGTAGATTTGGAGAAGGCTTTTGACAATGTTGATTGGAATAAACTCTTTAAAGTTCTGAAAAAAGCAGGAGTAAATTATAGGGAGCGTAAGGTTATTTACAACTTGTACAAAAACCAGACAGCGGTTATCAGAGTTGAAGGGCATGAAAGGGATGCAGTGGTTGGGAAGGGAGTGAGACAGGGTTGTAGCCTTTCTCCAATGTTATTCAATTTGTACATTGAACAAGCTATAAAGGAAAGCAAGGAGAAATTTGGTGAAGGAATAAAAGTTCAGGGGGAAGAATTAAAAACATTGCGTTTTGCCGATGACATAGTAATTCTGTCAGATACAGCAAAGGACCTTGAAGAGCAATTGAATGGAATGGACAGTGTGCTGAAAGGAGCATATAAGATGAACATTAACAAGAGCAAAACTAGGGTAATGGAGTGCAGTGTAAGAAAATCAGGTGATGCTGAAGGAATTAGATTGGGAAACGAAGCAATAAAGGAGGTAGATCAGTTTTGTTACTTGGGCAGTAAAATAACAAATGATGGGCGCAGTACAGAGGATATAAAATGCAGAATGGCAATGGATAGAAAAGCGTTTTTGAAAAAGAGAAATTTGTTAACATCGAATATTGATTTAGGCCTAAGGAAGTCCTTTCTGAGGGCATTTGTATGGAGTGTTGCCTTGTATGGGAGTGAGACATGGACGATAACCAGTGCGGACAGGAAGAGGATTGAGGCTTTTGAAATATGGTGCTACAGAAGAATGCTGAAGATTAGGTGGGTGGATCGCGTAACTAATGAGGAGGTACTGAACAGAATTGGGGAGAAAAGGAATTTCTGGCATACCTTGACTAAAAGAAGGGATAGATTGGTAGGACACATTCTTAGACATCAAGGAATTGTTAATTTAGCGTTGGAGGGAAGTGTGTGGGGAAAAAATCGCAGGGGAAGACCAAGAGATGGATACAGTAAGCAGATTCAGACAGATGTAGGTTGTCGTTCTTATGTGGAGATGAAGAGGCTTGCTCAGGGTAGGGTATTGTGGAGAGCTGCATCAAAGCAGTCTCCGGACTGAAGACCATAACAACAACAACACATTTTCAGCCTTGCCCATTCACAGTTGATGTCATATGTTGTGTGAATACGAAAAACGACATGATTTTAGGAAAAAGAAGATGAACAGAGACAGAAGGGACACGAGAAGTACTAAGTCAAGGCAGGAATAAAAATAAATAGCTAGTCATGAATAAAAAAAAAAAGTAATATCCCGATATCCACGTGGTCTGCTTTTTGGCCTTTTGTAAAAATTGTACAATTGAAGACTAGAAATAATGGTGAACGAATCGTAGGAATGGATTGGCAATGTGTGACTTGAATGGCCGGAATCGTGAACTCCCTTAGTGTGGGCACTGGCCGGCGTCCACAGCAGGCTGCAGCAGCCACTAGCGGGCCGGCCCGTTACTCGGCTGCCGTGACTCAGAGGCAGCCACAGAGTAGCCAAGGCCAGCGCTGTGCCCTGCCCACGGCCGGGTTTGGTGCTCCCGGAAGAGTAGACGGCGGCCACACCCACTGCCAGCGCCTACCAGCTAACTAGCCCACGCCTGCACTGTGCTGACACCTACTCCACGTCACCGACCTCACCAGTCATTAAAACATCGCGACAGAGCAGAACACACGGACTTCCAACGTGGCCAGGTGATCGGGTGTCACTTGCGTCACAAGTCTGTAAACGAGATTTCCACACCCCTAAACATCCCTAGGTGCACTGTTTCCGATGTGCTAGTGAAGTGGAAACGTGGACACGTACAGCACGAAAGCGTACAGGACGACCTTCTGTCGACTGACAACGACCGCCGACAGTTTAAGAGGGTCGTACACTGTAATAGCAAGGCGTCTATCCACACCATTACACACACCAATTTCATACTGCATCAAGATCCACTTTAAATACTATTAGCCGACCGCGGTGGCCGAGGGTACTGAGGCGCTCCAGTCACGGTCTGCACGGCCACTGCGGTCGGGGGTTTGAATCTCCCCCTCGGGCATGGATATTTGTATAATATTCACAGAATATATGACCAACTGCGATTGGGCAAAGCGGAAAATGTGTAGTCAGACGGGATTCGAAGCCGGGTCTCGTGCTTTCTAAGCAGTTGCGCTGACCCCTACACCACTGGGGACACAGTGATCACCGCACCTGCAAAGACTACCTAAGCACGCCTCCCGTCAGATACAAATTCCCAGCTTCACCCTGCCCACAGTACTCAAACTCGTAGTCACTATGTACCAACTCCCGTAATATGTCAGTGACGGGCAATGGTCCTTTCGTTAGTGGGGAGGCGTAAGCAAGTTTGGAGCCCTTACTCTTACTGGAATTAGTACAAAGTGACCACGAGTTTGAGTACTGTGGGCAGGGTGAAGCTGGGAATTTGTATCTGACGGGAGGCGTGCTTAGGTAGTCCTTGCAGGTGCGGTGATCACTGTGTCCCCAGTGGTGTAGGGGTCAGCGCAACTGCCTAGAAAACAGGAGACCCGGGTTTGAATCCCGGCTGGCTACACATTTTCAGCTTTGCTGAATCGCAGTTGATGTCATATATTCTGTGAATATTAAATAATAACAACTGCAGGATCAGAAGTGACATCTGTTCTTTCGGAACAGACGCCACATGTATATATGGATATTTGTGCCGTCCTTAGGATTAGCTAGTTCATAAGTAGTTTGTAAGTTTAGGGACTGACGACCCCCGTAGTTTAGTCCCATTAAAAAAAAAAAATTAAAAATAATAAAATACTATGAAAATTAGATGACAGGTGAGAAATCTTGAATTTCATGGTCGAGCGGCTGTCCATAAGCCACACATCACGCAGTGAATGTCAAACGACGGCCTAGTTCGGTGTAAGGAGCGTAAACATTGGACGATTGAACAGTCCAAAAACGATGTATGGAGAGTGACATTCGGAGGCAGTCGTGTTATGGTCTGGTCATGTTTTTCATGGAGGGCTTGCACCTTTTATTTGTTTTGCGTGGCAGTATCACAAGACAGGCCTAGACTTATGTTTTAATCAGCTTCTTGCTTCCCACTTTCGAAGAGCAATTCGGGGCTGGGGATTGTATCTCTGAAGAAAATACACGGCCTGTAGCGTGGTGGTTACACGACAATAACATCCTCCTGACTTGAATCCTGTAGAACACCTTTGAGATGCTTTTGGAAACTCGGACTAGGCTTCACCGACCTACATCCATACCTCTCCTCAGAGCAGCACTCCGTGAAGAATGGACTGACATTCCACAAGAACCCTTCCAGCACCTGACTGAACGTAGGCCTACGAGAGTGGAAGCTGTCATCAAGACTAAGGGTGGGCCAACACTACACTTAATTCCAGCATTACCGATGGAGGCCGCCACTAACTTGGAAGTCATTTTCAGCCAGTGTCCAGATACTTTTCATCACATTCATCAGTATTTATCAACCTGTGGGTGGCGACCCCCAAGGGGGTCAAGAAGCCTGGGGGGTCGCCGTCACAGGATGAACTACTTGCACCATAAGAAAACTGCGGTTCCTATAATATAAAAATCAAAGTTCTTTGTGTAACAGTCATTATAAATTGCTAGATCACAGATTGTTTTATAATACAGTGTGTTAATGATGAATAAGCGCAAAGTCTGAAAACTGTTTTCAGTAAACAATCGATAGGTAGAACTACGTTCTGAAAAATTCGAAAAAAAGATGTACTTCTTTAGAAATTGTTTATACAGTGGGACCTTTCTTAATGAGCATAATTGGCATTCGAGTCTTCCCTCATTTGCGAAACACTCGTCAAGCAAAACATTTTTGTATCGAAAATTATGTAGAAATAGGATAATGTTTTTCATTCCAAAAACACGCACTAAAAACTTCGTACCACAATTTAGAGAAAGCTAAAGGAAAAGAAACATTTGTTTCCATTGAGCTAACATATCTATTACGGCTCGCGAGGAGGGAAGGCGGCATCGCCAGAATATTTTCCATTTCGGAAAGGTTCAAAAACAGTGGCATACTGTATCTCCGCACGTTCGGTCACAACAACATTGGCTCGAACCTTCAGCTCTCCGGCATCTCGCCTGCACGCGTCGTCACAGAGCTGTGCCACCGCTTGTCCGTGTCGTGTCATGCGACAGACAGCTACGTCGTCTGCCCCCCCCCCCCCCCCCCCCGGTGTCTGCTTACTGCAGTGACACGCGATGCAAATGACTCTCCAGACGCCTTTATGTTCAGCCTTTCACGTAACACCCTGGACACGGTTGAGAACCTCTGCCGGAATTAATTCCCCATCCGTCGGCCACGGAACAGCACGACGTCAACTCACCACATGCGAAGACAACACTGCTGTGGCCCACTATACCATGGCGTGAGTGTCCCTCTGCACGCAGCTGACACCAAACCGCTTGCACACAGGCAGACAACCTATGTCATCCCAGACAGGCTCGACGGTGTCTAAATCTGAGATATGCAGTTGCCACCCTAGTCTTGAAACCCAGGGCGGCGTGGAAGCCACGTGGCGGCACGTTACCTGCTGAAACGTCGCAGAAGTGTCAGGGAGCTGGAAGGACCGCGCAGCTCGACGTACCGCAGACTATTCCACAGCAACTAGGGGGCCCGTGCCGTACCAGGAAAATAGACCCCAGACTAGAACAGACCTCACCTCGGCAGACGGGATGTGTGGTTTGCGCCACGCCGTGTCTCCTATTTGTACGGTACAGTTTAAATCGCGATTGGTCTGACCTTACCACGTCCCGCCATAGTTCCAGTACCCATCCGGCAGGAGTTTTGTTGACAGAGGCAGCCGCGTATGCTACCGGCTGCCATACATCACGTTCCTACAGATACCACACTGGCAGAGATGTCAGACGCGTCCAGTGTTCAGCTAGACGCGCTTTGTGGCACTGTTGACTTGTCCCTGATGTCGCTGTGGACGGCGACAGCCCCATTCAAGTACAGGGGAGCATGTCCAGCTGTCACGCTCGGCCAATCTGTCCCGCTGCTGCTCACAAGGACAGTCCGCCTACTCGTCATCGCGCAATTCTTCCAAATTTATGGAACATTTAGAGCATGGTGACAAGTGGGAACTCCAGATGGCCAAGCGTTTAGGAAGTAAAAGCAAGTTTACAGTTACATGGTTTTTATTTAATGTCCCCATAGAAAAACAAACTTGACAGACATTCTGAAAACAGCTTCTTTCATCGCACAGTCCAGCAGCGAACCACGCGTAACGCAGAATGTCGGTGAATACTCGAGAGGTCAGCTGGTGATGTATAATGGGGTGTAGTCTGATGCAAGCTTCTCAGGAAGTGATTTCTTCTTTTTTATTAAATTTTTTACCTGGCTAATTATATATATAAATGCTGGACTGTGCGATGAAAGAAGCTGTTTTCAGAATGTCTGTCAAGTTTGTTTTTCTATGGGGACATTAAATAAAAACCATGTAACTGTAAAAGGGCGGCGTTCATAACGTGCACAAGAAGCGGTCAAAATTATTGATTCCCCTATTACTTCGATGAATATCGCCCCGGTATAGGTAATTGATCAATTGCAAAAGAATGGAAGTATCAATTTACATACACGACGTCCTCAAGTACGCGTTAACTACAGTCCCTTTATAAATGTTTTGGTCCCGAATTACATGCAATGCCCTTTCTTTTGCAAGGGGGATACCCACTATACGGCTTGTAGAAAAAAAAAAAAAAAAAAACTAAAGGTGCCTATACCATGCATAGCAAATTTGCATATATTTTCTTGGTTCAATTTTTTCTTTCCTGTAAACGCATGACAAAAGCTTCAACTATTGTATATTATTTTCATATCTAAACGACAATCTGTTTAATTTACACAATTATCTGTCAAAATTCATGTGCGCTTTCAGCAACTGCCAGAAAATAAAACTAACGAGGCGTGAATAGTTTAACCTTACCACATTATGCAGGAATTGTGGTCACAAATTTATTCAAGTTTAAAAAAAAAAATATGTATGTATCTGTTGCGTGATCCAATCGTCGGTGACCTTTAAACTATTAATTTACATTCCGAATTAAAATTATCTCATCACAGAACTGAGCGTCGATTCGGGCTGAAGATTTTTATCAGCCAGAGACTTCTTCCTGAATTTCTGGAATCAGTTGGAAGTACTAAAACAGTACTTCTTTCCTAGGCTTGTAAAGAACACCCGAAAGCACAACACTGTCACATTGTTCAAACCCAAACATGCGAATATTCACAACACTTCTTACGTCAGGCAATCAACTTAGAGGACCAAGATGGCGGAAAATCACGTGACTTAATTTCAGCCAATCACGAGCTGCAGATGGCGGCAAGCGGCACAGAAAAGATGGAATGAAATTTCCACGTACAGAGCTTTACGATCAACCATTCATGGTACACGGTTGAGCGTGTGATGTGCAATTCCTGCACCTCTGCCGCTACTAACTTCACGACATCGCCAATCGCCTGCACAGTCGCGGCTGACACAGTAGTTCAAGCAGTAGGGAGAAGTGGGTGCGTAAGTTATGACCTGAAAACAAAACACATGAGCGAGTGTTTCTATTTAATGTAACTCGAGCAAAGATTGCGAAATTTGCCAAAAAATCGCAAAGTTGCAAAAAACAGTGTTTTAAATGAAAAAAAAAAACAAGTCATTTGGGAAAATGTTAAATTAGAAGATTATAGGCCTGAGATTATCTATCGATTAGTTTTTTGTACGTATCGATTGCTTTTTAATTTTTCGAGGTACAACGAGAAAACACTTTCAACTCTTTAATAACTAGATTCCTTATAACTCGTCAACATTCACGTTTCCAAACATATTATTTGTCGCAAGTACCTGCTATCATCCTTGTTACTTTCATATCTGTAACCTCAATCTTGTTAATAATGTAACCTGTATCCACTCAACTTTCACTCCCATACAACAAACTTGGTCAAAAGATAGAGCGGTGCACCGCTAACTTAGTCTTTGGTTATGACTTCCTTCTTACAGAGGAGAGTAGATCGTAACTGAACGCTTACTGTATTAGCTTTGCTACACCTTGGTTCCAGTTCTTTCACTGTGTTGGCGTCAGGTCCGGTGGTCTTGGGGTAAAGCGCTCGGAAACGGAAGGATCGTGAGTTCAAAACCCGGCCGGACTTCTGATTTTTTTTTTTTTTATTTTATTTTTTTTAGTCCGCACTTTAACCAATCCTTCACCTCTCAACGATGTGAGGAGTCGCCAGAATCGACACGTGGCTCGGATTCCACGATAAGCTGTAGGTCCCCTTTCCTTTCCCCGGTTGGCTAACTGGGGTAGGCTAGAGACGCCGAAGTGGCGTCCAAGTGAAAGACTTGCACCAGGCCAATGAGAGACACGAAATTATTATTACTATGTTGGCATTCTGTGAAAAAATACATCATAGTTTCGTTTTGGAGGCGCTGATCTCCATACCACAACCCTTACACTGATCTAGCTCTGAAATATTAGAGTCCGGCCTTTGAATCTGCGATCAGAACCAAATGGTCCGCATTGTGAGACTGCTTATTTTGTTTTTACTTATGATAAGCTCGCTCTGCGAGGCTATTGTTTTCAAAATATGATCCATAAATAACATATAAAACAGTGGTGACAGGTTACAGCCTTTCAAATGTTTGTACAGCTTATGGGACTTAATTGCGGGGTCATCAGTCGCTAAACTTACAAACTACTTATGAACTTACTTATACTAAAGACGGCACAAATATCCATGCCCGAGGGGGGATTCCAATCCCCGACGGGGAACGGCCTCGCGCATCGTAGCATAGCCTTGTCTTACACTTGAAACTAGCCTGAAAAATGAACTCTCTATGCCGTCAACTAACTGCTGCCTGACAATCTTCGTAAAGACCTTTAACTGCTCACAGAAGTTTCCATAATCTTGTAGAAATGACGATAGCTTCCTCCTAGGTGCACGGTTTAGTTCTATAAAACGTACAAACAATTCACTGTTGAAGACAATGATAAATCTGAAGCACTGAATTAAATTTTGTGATGCGACCGGGGATCAAACCCGGACCTCCATGCTTACTAGGCAGGACGTCTTACCGCTAGACCGCCGCATCCTAGCGATTAAGGCGCCTCGGAAAAGTCTAAACACGATTTCCTTCACGACACAAACTTGAATTCAGCTTCTGTGGTCTAACGGTAAGATGTCTGGCTAGTAAGCATGGAGGTCCGGGTTCGATTCTCGGTCGCTTCAAATTTTAATTCAATGTTTCAGATTTATCATTAATGTCTTTGACATATTCGAGACGAAAATCCGTCTCAGGGATTGTATATTTGTATTTACATTGATATTTTAATTCACTGCTCCACTAGCAGCACTTCTCCATTATCTGCCGTAAGCTAAAGATTTAGTGCCGGCAGCCTCTAAGAGCCCGAAACCCATACTGATTTTCACCATCGTCGACTAACAATGGCGCTGTCCTTTATGAGCAGAATTAGGAGAATCTTATTGTTGAAGGCGATTATTAGCACCCGAGTTACACATTACGGACTCTGCTACACGCCGTAACGTGGTTTGCCGAGGGCCGGCGAGACCTCCTCCTTGAACACAGCCGATATTATGCCTAGTTTAAACGACGACTGAAAGTTCACAAGAAAGATAACTGTCTGCTGCAGCGCTCCAAGCGTACTAACTCGGTACTAGTGACGTGCGATCATACAGGCTTGGTTGCGTTAATACGATGAACTTTCGTCTACACGTCCGATTACAACTAACAGCAGCGCCTGTGCGAAAATACGGGCTTATTACTATTTGTATACGTGGATTGTTCACGTTTGGGTGCATGTCATAGCTGATAACATTCAACTTAAGAAGCCTACACTGATGGCGGTTGCAGAAGCTGTGGCAAAGTTTGTTAGAACACTAGAGTGAAGAAGAAAAAAATGTTCAAATGTTTGTATAGCTTATGGGACTTAACTACGGGGTCATCAGTCCCTAAACTTACAAACTACTTATCAACTAGCTAATACTAAGGACGGCACAAATATCCATGCCCGAGGGGGGATTCGAACCCCCGACCGTAGTGGCCGTACAGACCGTGACTGGAGCGCCTCAGTCCCCTCGGCCACCGCGGCCGGCACAGTGAAGAAGAAATAGAAGCTGGATGTGTCCTTGGTTGAGAGGAAGAGACGAAGAATGAGGTGTTAACTGCTTGGAGATAATGAAGCAACTCATACCAGAGGACCTCAAAGAATTAAGATTTTTTTTATATTTAGTGCTGAGTGTTTTACCAAGTTGCTTTAGTTCATCCAAGGACAGAAATACGGTGTGTGTGTGTGAGAGAGAGAGAGAGAGAGAGAGAGAGAAATTTCGCCAAGCTCAAGGTACGAAATACTTTACACTTGAGTTACATTTTCAGCTTTGTTAAAGTTATTGTTATTTTTTGCAGATTCACTATAACATTGCGGTTTCTGGCCGACAGGAGAATCTTTCGGAAGCCTAGCCTTTACACAAAGAATTTCTGCACCAACTCTTACAAATATTGCTGTTGAAGTCTGCACAGCAATTTCAATTTCCAATCCATAATGGGAGCTCAGTCAACACAATTTTGCTTTGCTTTTAGTATCACAATTTCCTATTTATGTGCAACTGACTTTCTGGCATGCTAAAAATTATTTGAAAAATATGAAGTCAATCAACAAGAGGTATTCAAAATTCATTTAAATCCACACTTTTCTGTTATTTTCTTCGTAAGTAACAGTCATTATACCTTCTTACAACAGAGAGGTTTTCCTGCAGCGACCCTGTATGCCTCAATCGAAAGTGCAGTTCCTGCTTTGTTTCACTCATCTCATATAAGAGGTTATTCCAACAAAGCAAGCAATTTCGGCAAGGACGCGGTTATTTCCACACAAACATGAAAACCACACAACGAATTCACTTCTGCGCATGAGTACTTAGGTCGCTACTAATAAATTTAGAACCTGTCCTAAAGCGTACTAGCTAGTACGAAATAGTCTTGTGTAGTTCGTGAAGGAACTAGCTTGGAACAGCGGTCCCACAGGCGAACTACGCGAACTAGTTCACAGATCCCTGGCCTCTTAGTTCGTCCGCTCCTTTTCCGAAGACTGCCGGGGAACAGCGAGAGGACGCGAGAGCGCGCAGAATCGCGTGATTCCCTTCTGCCAGTTACCTTCATTTCGAGCTGAGATGCAGCTCAGCTGTAGTTTCATAGTTCACTGCCACAAGAAATCCATTTTAAAAAAAGTTCTGCGAGTACTCTGTATGCAAAGTAGTTGAATACCATTGTATCACCCTGGTTTATTTGTCTAAGTATTTGATGTCAAATTGCCCAAAAATACGGGTAATAGCAAACGCTTTGACAACATTCATTATATAAAAAAGCTGTAATAAAAAAAGAAAACTCTTTTAGTAGCGGTAGCAAAAGCCAAAACGAGCGGGCAAACTAAAACGAGCGGGCAAACTATAAAGAGAGCTACCGGTCGCGAACTGAAATATGCGCGATCCGTTGCGAACTATTATGCAAAACGTATCTCGCTTCTTAGTTCGTTGGATTCTTTTCCGAAGACCGACGGGCAATAGCGAGGGGGCGCGTAGCAAACTTAAAAATCACGTTTGCCTTCTGCTTATGAGAGCCATTTCGAGGTGAGCGTCTGCCTGCTAGATTACACTCTTCACTGCTACAAAATTTCTGATTTGAAGTCTTCTGCACTCTGCAATATCTGACTAATAAATTCCATAATGTCAAGGTATAGAGATAACTCTAAACGTAAACGCGAGAAATTATCCACAAACTGTTTCTTTTGGTTTGCGTGATATCGTTAGCGGCTCAAGCAGCAAGCGCATGAAGCAGCTAGGTGGGGGAACTTCTACCTCCACCTGCACGCGCAGACCACGCCGCTCAGCCGTCACCGGGAGCGGACGAACTAGTTCGCAGCAGAGCCGCGAACTAAAGTGAGCGCTCCCGATCGCGTACTATTATGCGCAAGTCTAGTACGAAACGCCGTCTGCGCTCACGAAATGCTAGTAGTCCCGCGTTTACGTCGCTAGATGGCGCGCAACGTGATCTGTTCATCACTAGCGCCATCACCGTGTAAACTGGGCTTTACTCACGTGACTCCGACGCTGTCAGCAGACAGACGGACGGACGGGCCCCCGTCAACGTCAGCGTCAGACGGCGAGCGCGTTGAGTCACGCAGTGATTCAGTGCACGCGATGCGCCCAGCCTGGGATTTCCGCGGCCCATTCACACGGCCGTTGCGTAACCGCGCTCGCCGCTTCTGCGCGCTAAACTCCGCTCGCGGGTGGGCGTCAGTAAACACGGCTGTCCTCTGCACACTGCTGCCGCTCTCTGGCTATTATCAACGCGAGGTGCCGTTCCCGCGATCCGCGCCTCTACTATCACGCGTATGCACACCCTTAATCCTCTAACAGGTTATATCACGTGTTACAGAGGGCCGCATCAATCTTAAAAGTGTCGTTTCCCCTCGCCCCTCCCTGCCGCGGGAGCGCCCATATGCTGCCTCCAGGGAGTTGAGGAGAGAATCTGAACCTCAGCCGCGCATGCGCATTGCAACGCTGCGGCCACTGCCGCCTATATTAAGCGGCCGCGCTACGACTCGTACACGTGCTGTCTCCGCGACGAAAAACGCTTCTCATGCGATAAAAATACTGAATGTGTATGTAAAATGATCTGATATAACTAAACGAAGGATGATACTTTAAAAACACTATTTTATTTATTTACTTTTTTTCACGGCGAGGTTCTTTTCTGGGGGTTCACTGAACCAGTGAACACACAGGACGCGCTGGCACTGCTTAACTGCAAATCCCAGAACACCGGCCCACGTACCAATGACGATGGAAATCTTATTTCCCTATGCCGCCCATGGCGTCAGAAAAAAAAACTTTTTGGTCCATGTACACTTTGTGATCAAAAGTATCCGGACGCCTGGCTGAAAATGACTTAAAAGTTCGTAGCGCCCTCCGTCGGTAATGCTGGAATTCAATGGGCCGTATGAATAAGAAAGATTACATGGTCCAGAGAACATTCTCAGAGCAAAAGTACGTTCTCTGAGTAAGTTCTCAATTTCGTATGAATAAAAACTTGGAAACATATACTCTGAGCAGGAAATTCATCCTCGCTACCTCCCCTCTTCCCTGAGTAAGTTCTCTGTGTCTCATGTCCAGCACAGATCAGCTGTTTAATCGTGTCTCTTTAAACTAGCCCAACCAGGCAAATTATTCAGTGTACAAATATGGAGTAGGCATCTACGGGTTCAGAAAGAACTGTACTATGTTTACATATTAGTTATGTGTGCAACAGCATATTATTAAGACTGAATATAGACATTTTACGAAAATGTATTCTTCTGACAATGTTACAAAATTTTCGTCATGCTAGAAAGCCGGCCGCGGTGGCCGAGGGGACTGAAGCGCGGCCACTACGGTCGGGGGTTCGAATCCCCCCTCGGGCATGGATATTTGTGCCGTCCTTAATGTTAGCTAGTTCATTAGTAGTTTGTAAATTTAGGGACTGATGACCCTGTAGTTAAGTCCCATAAGCTATACAAACATTTGAACATTTCATGCTAGAAACTTGGTTATTGTAGTTAGGTTACCACAATTTGCGAACTTCATCTTAAGAAAGCATTACATTTTCGTCTGTTTCAACGTGGAACACTGTCAGCTTTCTAACACAAGACACTTTGTTAAATACGACACACAATGGTCTGCTCAAAGAATAGGTTTACATCTACATACATTCTCCGCAATCCACCGTAAGGTGCGTGGCGGAGGGTACACTGTGCCACTACTAGGCATTTCCTTTCCTATTCCACTTCCAAATAACGAGGAAAAAAAGAATGTCTATATGCCTCCGTACGAGCCCTAATTTCTCTTATCTTGTCTTTGTGATCACTACACGAAATGTAAGTAGGCGGCAGCAAGATCGTACTACACTCAGCTTCAAATTCCGGCCCTCTAAATTTACTCAACAGAAATTCACGAAAAGCACGTCGTCTTTCCTCCAGCGATCCCCATTTGAGTTCCCGGAGCATTTCCGTGACACTCGCGCATTGGTCGAACCTACCAGTAACGAACCTAGGTGCTCGCCTCTGAACCGCCTCTATGTCTTCCTTTAAACTGATCTGCTGCGGGTCCCAAACACTTTAGCATCAAGACGTGGTCGTACAAGCGTTTTATACGCGGTCTGCATTACAGATGAAGTACATCTTCTCAAAATTCTCCCATGCGATTTTATTAGAAGATAAAGACTGCTATGTATGTAATTAAGCAGTTATTTTACTGTCGTGGATACTGTGACATTACAGATACAGGGGGAAGCTGATGGTTTCCATGTGAAAGGCGGATTTTGCCAGGATGTTGGGTTTCCCAGCCGGCCGGCTAACAGTTCGGACCTCGTGAATGGAACACAAAAATAGTTCTGTAGGCCTATCTTGTATTGCAGAAATATTTATTTTGTGATACAGACTGAAGTCCTGGGATGCACTTTATTTGGAATTAACGTCAATGCCTTATTAACAGACCCTGTTTAAAAACTTACAATGTTACATTGCTATTTATATGTTTGCAACTGTGAAAATAATAGACTCATAACCAACGAGTAAAGCACGCAGCTGAATCCACTTGGGTTTCACTTCTATGTCGGCAATGGAAAACCTCTGACATCACTCTCGTCACTACATATAATGCGTCAAGTGTCACACTTGTGACTATTCTGAAGGAAGCGACTCGACAGCAAGTGTTTTTATTTGTATTATCTTTTTAGTTCCTCTCGTGTTTCTTAAGACTAGTCTATGTATAAAGGAACTTTTTTGCCTTCTAAGCAAAACTGATTGTCATTTTTATTATAAACCACAGTAAAACGTAACCTTACTAGAAGTTACTCAGCACGAAATGTGCTAGAGACTTCAGAAAACGAAGAGAGTTCTCCGGTCGTGAGAAACTTCTGTAGTTTTATCCATACGAAATCTGAGAGCGTCCGGGCTGTAGCCTTCTGTGTGTCGCTGAAAATCTGTGCGGCTGACACTGATAGTTTTTCGCAAGTGGCGAAGGAGTTTCCTGTACTCTTGAGACTTATAGTCGCAGCATTGTCCGTCCGCTCCTTGAGACCTGCATGCGTTTCTCAAGGGCGTTTGCATCAGTTACGTCACTAAACACGGACAGTGGTCTTCGCAATTCACGAACGTCACCAGTGCCGCGTGGCTGATGGTGGGAAGTATGTGTGTTTAATTTATGGATCAAATATCTGAGAATAAAGGTATTTAGCGACTTACAAACGACATTACACATACCAATACAAATTTTTTCCCGTTCAAAATCGCCATAAATCATAAAAAAAGAAAAATTAACGCTTAATACATATTAGCTATTCAGTATCAGTCATGACGTTTTGATTTATCACTTCTTTAACAAAGGCCCACTCGCAAAAGTTTGCACAAGGTGCATTTAATCATAGAATCTATTTGAAAAATTATGTCACTGTGCGACATATGATTCAAAATATACGCCGTTATGAACAAGGACATTCTTGGAAATCCAGCTTTTGCCAGAAAATTAGCGCAAATTTCCCTATGTTGAATGAGAACTCTTAGTAACTTTGAAAAAGCCTGTAACCACTTGTAAACTGGCTCTCGTCTACAAATTTGCAGCACCTAAGCACATTTGCAAGGTAATCAGAAATTTCAGACAGTTCCATGTCAAATTCTCTATTCTTTATGCAGTCGCAGACGTCGCCAGTGGTACAAGTGATGCGATTGCCCGTACTACAATGGAGCGTTCCACTGAGAAAGCTGGCTATAGGAGTGCAGAGATTCCAAGATTGAAAAGACGCTATCCGTAATGGAGCAAAATTTGTGGGAGGAGGGGGTTTCCTCTACATGCGATACTCTGCAACTCACATTTAAGTGCCTGGCAGAGGGTTCATCGAACCACCGTTGTACTATTTATCCCCCATTCCATTCTCGAATACCGCGCGGGAAGACAAAACACCTGTATCTCCGTTCGAGCTCTGATTTCTCGTATTTTTTCTGATAATCATTTCTACCTATGTAGATGGCAGTCAACAATATATTCTAACATTCGGAGGAGAATTTTGGCGATTGGAGTTTGGTAAGTAGCCCACGCCGCAGAGATAAAGTGCCGTTGTTGTAATGATTCCCATCCCAGATCCTTTATCATTTCTGTAACGCTGTCTCCCCTGTATCGTGACAATACGAAACGAGCTGCCCTTCTCTGGACTCTTTCGATGTCCACCGTCAAACCCACCTGATAAGGATCCCACAAAAAGCCAATAAATAGGCAGCAATACTCCAAAAATGGACAGACAAGCGTAGTGTATGCAGTGTGTGTTTTTTTTTTTTTTAATTCTGTTTGATCGTTTAAGATTTCTGCCAATAAAACGCAGTTTTTGGTTCGCTCTTTCCAGTTTAAGTCTGAAGTAATAGTAATTCCTAGGTATTTTGTGGAGTTTAAGACCTTCACTTTTGATTGATTTATCTTGTAAATAAAGTTTAATACTTGGAGTTCTGGTACCTTCCCGACACATGGTTGGGGGGGGGGGGGTGTATCAGGGCCGTATCCGCAGTTTATATATATATATATATATATATATATATATATATATATATATATATATAAAGAAACAGTGACATTGACCATTCACTTGCATATGTCCGAAACAGACTAAAAAAGTTCGAGATTTAATTTAAGTGCTAATCAGTAATTGATGTGCACTCGCTAATCACATAACATGGACATTAGTATGCCAAATTGCAACCCAACTACAAGTTGATGCACAGGCAGTAGTGAAGTTATCGAGGCTCCGCTTCAGTGTGTATTGCACTGTAAGAAGCTGATGATAAAAGAAGACGGTATTACGTTTTTGCTGAAACTGTACTGGTTTATAAAATGACCCAACGAAAAGCAGTGTTGGGAAACCACTAAAATAAAAAGCGAATTCCGTAATTTTAGCGCAGGCTCCCGTAACACCATAATTACGGACAAATCGTAATAGTTGGCGTGTCTGGCATTCACTGGAGAGCGGTTCAAACACACCTACAGTCATCCACATTATGCTTTCCTGTCATTTACAAACTATTTTATACTTTGGGCATCCACAGCTGAAATACATTGTAAATCAATTCTAGATAGTACTATAAACAATTAGGATGTCTTTCTATGAATTATTAAAGTCCCCCTTAGCTGTTTTTATACGCCTTTATTGCGTTACTACCGGTTTCGTACCGTTACAGGTAGATCTTCAGGTATCTGTATTAAAAAACAAAATTTTATATATAGGGTTTATAACTATTAATATTTAATGTATAAAATTTTGTTTTTCAATACAAATACCTGAAGATGTACCTGTAACGGTACGGAAACGGTAGTAACGCAATAAAGACGTATAAAAACAGCTAAGGCAGTCTTCAATAATTCATAGAAAGACATCCTAATTGTTTATAGTACTTTCTAGAATGGATTTTCCTGTCATTTTTTCTGAATCACTCCATACAAATTCCGGGATGGTTCCTTTGAAAGTGCAAGGCCGATTTCGTCCCCCCCCCCCCCTTTCCCTCCGACACATTCTACCCGAGCCGGCCGCGTTGGTTGAGGGGACTGAGGCGCTTCAGTCACGGTCTGCACGGCCACTAAGGTCGGGGGTTCGAATTCCCCTCGGGCATGGATATTTGTGCCGTCCTTAGTGTTAGCTAGTTCATAAGTAGTTTGTAATTTTAGGGACTGATGACCCCGTAGTTAAGTCCCATAAGCTCTACGAACATTTGAACAATTTTGAATCTACCCGAGAGTGTCCGTCTGTAATGACTATGCTGTCGACGGAACGTTGTATCCTTCCTTCCTGGGGTGTTCCTGCAGAATACGGGATCCTGACCATACAGGATTCCTGGAAAACATTTAGCACAAAGGAGCAGTCCGTTCTGAGTTGTCCCGCAAAACGGAGAAGTGTGGAGAGTAATCAGCGAGACCGTGCCGGCTGTCGTGATGGAATGTTTACGAATGGAAAAAAAAGTTTTCCTACGACCCACCTACATGCAACAATTGACTGTCGTGACAAAATCCCAAACAGCACAAATCACAAGGAAAGAAGCACGTGTTCTTCATTCCTACGTGCTATTCGCGAGTGAAATTGTCGAGTGACAGTCTGGAAATGGTTCCACGAACACTAACTCAAGAACTGAGGTGGAAGTAAGCGGGGCAGTGGCTACGAGTGGCGCCTGGGACTGTGAGAAAGTCTGTGCGCGAGAGCCGGCGGGCTGAGAAAGCGCCGGGGTAAGAACCCAGGACTCTGCGGTCGCGCGTTTTGCGGCGCCTCCTGCTGCTGGCGAGAGAGCTAGGGTGTGAGCCGACGACGGCACGAGCTCTAGTTCCACTTCACTCACGATCGGTCCTTTCTGGGAATTGTTCCTTTCTATTCGTTCACCGTTCATTTTTATCTAGTAACTAGCTGAAAACCCGGCGTTGCCCGGGTATTTATTTAATTATTCCTGCCATTTTCAGGTGTATATTCACTTGTATAAGGGCTGTATGTCTGTAAAATCTCGTAGCAATACAATTAGTAGTAAAGACGTAATAGATTAAAACATGGTGTGTGAATGGGCGGTTTTCCATGAATGTTACTGTTTATGTACTCAAATCTCAGGAACTACGGGTCGTACTGTGATACAATTTGGAAAGTACACTCAAGTATATGCGTGTATACTGTCTATAAAATTTCCTGCGGCTACAATTCGTAGTGTAGACATTACAAATTGTAACTTCATACGGAATGCAGTAGTAAGCGCGAAACTTTTTTCCTTTCATCATTTTACTATGTTTTTAGCGAGAAAAAGTTTCATAAAGGTTTGAAATTATGTTTAAAGTTTGTTTCAAGTCGCTAAGTACTGTCATTCTCATATAGTGTCTTTAGAAAGTCTCGCCGCATTATATGGCATTTTTTGCAATTTCTATCGCTTATGACGTAATATCTTTTGAACCATGTGCCGTATGTGATTCTTAACCATGCAGCAATTGTTACCTCACGGTAATGAATGTTTGTAGCAAATTTGGTTGAAATCGCTCCAAAGGTTTAGGAGAAAATGAGCAGCGTTGTCGCAAAATGCAGTTTTCCGCGCATCTCATTGTTTATGACGTCATATCTCGTGAAACTGTATATCGTATGTGATTCTTACACTTACGGCGACCGTCCTCATGGACTGAAGCTTACGTGTACAAAATTTCATAAAGATTGGAACAAAACTGTAGATTTGTATGCAACACGTACACATATACGGACACTCTGCTTCATACATTAGACAGATCAAGAAAATATTTAAAAACTGTAGTTATAAAAGCTGAACAATTATTTCTGAGATAAAAAATAAGTAGAATATTATTGTAGTCTACGTCTTTCGAAATCTAAATTCTTTTTCTACTCAGCCGATATCACGCAGATCTATTTTTTCATTCTTTTTACACAAAAAACCTGGCACGATGGAACGGCCAGCGCTCTAAGCCTCCTTGCTGCAGAGCACGCGGTTACTCCCTGTCGGAGGCTCGAGTCTTTCCTTATGCGCGCGCGCGCGCGCGCGCGTGCTTTGTGTGTGTGTGTGTGTGTGTGTGTGTGTGTGTGTGTGTGTGTCGTCCTTAGGTATAAGTAGTTTGGAAGCGTAGGGACCCCAGATCACGTAAGAACATAAATTCAGTAACGGTATTACGCATACCAAAAGAAACATTTTGTGGGTAATTTCCCGCTTTTAAGTTTAGAGTTTATATCTTGACATTATGGAATATATTAGTCAGATATTGTAGAGTCCAAAGCAGAAATTTTGTAGCACTGAACTATGTAATCTAGCAGGCAGACGCTCACCTCGGAATGGCTCTCATCAGCAGAAGGCAAACACGTGGTCTTTAATTCTGCTGCGCGTCCTCTCGCTATTGCCCGTCGGTCTTCTAAAAAGAATACGAAGAACTATGAAGCGAGATACGTTTGGCATAATACTTCGCGACCGGTAACGCATGTTTTAAGTCGTGACCGGTAGCTCTCCTTTTAGTTCGCAGCTCGTCCGCGAAGTAGGTCGCTGTTTTTAGTTCGTCCGCCCATTTGGCTTTTGTTACCGCTACAAAAAGAGCTCTTTTGTTTGAGAGCTTTTTTATATAATGATCGGTGTTGCCCAAGCATGTGCTATTACCCGTATTTTTGGGCAATTAGACATCAAATTGATAAGCAAATAAACCAGTTATTTACACGAATGAGTGATACAATGGTATTCAACTACTTTCCATACAGAGTACTCTTAGTAAATATTAGACACTGCTGAATACCTTAAAAAAGAAAATTTGTGGCAGTGAACTATGAAACTACAGCTGAGCTGCATCTCAGCTCGAAATGACGGTAACTGGCAGAAGGGAATCACGCGATTCTGCACGCTCTCGCGTCCTCTAGCTGTTCCCGATCAGTCTTCGGAAAAGGAGCGGACGAACTAAGAGGCGAGGGATCTGCGAATTAGTTAGCGTAATTCGCCTGTGGGAGCGCTCTTCCGAACTAGTTCGTTCGCGAACTGCACAAGACTACTGTTGACTGACCACGTGCATCAGCAGGGAGAACAATCTTGCACGAGGGGATGGGCACCGTTGACATTCACGAAAATTTCACATACTGGAAAACGGCAACCACAGTTTTCAAAAGGTTCGCATCGTAAAGATGGAATGCGAACTTCCTACGAGAGTTACAAACCATGCAGAACACACTAAAATAAAGCCTTTACTATAATACTGGTATAGAGGGTAGTGGGGCCTGGTGGAATGTGATGGCATGCAACCCAATGCGAAACAATCTCTCTGGTGCTTTTTATACGGTTTTTGAGCTCAGGACACTTAAGAACCGATCTTTCCCATCCGATGTGATATAACCTTGCCGTGGTGGATGGCCTTACGTAACTAACAGTAACACACCTGTACAACGGTGCACACTGAGTAGTACAGTTTAACTTCTACCTTACACCTTAGGCATTTCATTTGTCATTTGTAGTCTACCTCTATTAAAATATGATTCTTACAACGCAATCTATTGATCACTTTTCACACTATTTTCTGCCATACTTTCCGCCTTCTCCGGTAATATTCCGTTGCAATTTCACGTCATTCTGACCAGTGGTGTTATTTTCACATCGTTTTGAAAGTTTAATTATAATGACCCTACGTATAAAATGGACTACACCACAAGTGTGCAGACAAACCATCACTGTAGAACTGGTTTTCAGGAAGCTGCGTACACGATGGGCGTCTGGAATGCTCGCTCTCCACAGCAAGTAGACGAGGCGGACACTTGTCAGCGATTTCTTTTGCGTTTTGAGCCTGAGGCTGAGGGGCTCCTTAACAACATTGTGAAACCCCCACAACAAGGCAGCATTAATGGAGTTCTACTACTGACGCCAATCATTTACATTTACGTGGGGTAGTCTGTAAATGACATGCAAGTGCCTGCCAGAGGGTTCATCCAAACACCTCCATAGTAAGTAACTATCGTTACATTATAGAATAAGACAGGTAAGAGACAAACTTAAATCTCTACATTCGCGTTCTGACATGTCGTATTTTCATGAAAGGTTGTCGTCGACGTCTTCTTCAGTCCGCAGACTGGTTTGATGCAGCTCTCCACGCTACCCTGTCCTCTGCAAGCTTCATTTTGAGAATACGAACGACTCCCTACATCCTTTTGAATCTGCTTACTATATTCGTGCCTCAGTCTCCCTCTACGATTTTTACCCCAAACACTTCCCTCCAATGCAATAATAATAATTTCGTGTGCCTCATTGTCCTGGTGCAAGTCTTTCAATTGGACGCCACTTCGCCGACTTGCGTGTCCCTAGCCTAATCCAGTTATCCAACCGGGGAAAGGAAAGGGGACCTACAGCTTAAAGTCGAATACGAACCACGAGTCGTTTCTGGCGACTCCTCACATAGTTGAGAGGTGAAGTATGGGTAAAGTGAGGGCTGAAAAAATCCTAGGCCCGACCGAGTTTCGAACCCGCGACCCTTCGGTTTCCAGTCTAACGCTTTACCCCAAGACCACTGGGCCCGACCCTCCAATTCACAATTCATTGATGTCTCAGGATGCGTCCCACCAACCTACCCCTTCTCTTAGTCAGGATACGCCAGAAACTCCTTTTCTCTCCAATTCTGTTGAGCACCTCATTCGTTACGTGATCTATCCTTCTAATCTATTATTCGTCTGTAGAACCACATTTCAGAAGCTTCTATCGTCTTTCTGTCTGCACTCCTTATCGTCCACGTTTCACTTCCGTACAGTGCTATACTCCACACAAATGGTTTCAGGAAGGAATTCCAACATTTCAACTAATATTGGATGTCTACAAATTTCGCTTCTTCAGGAACGCTTTTATTCCCATAGCCATCCTGCAATTTATATCTTCTACACTTCGGCCATCAGAAGGGATGTATTCAAAATTATATTATCGCATTCAGAGGAAAAAAGAAAGGGATCGAAATTTCGTAGTAAATCTCGCCGCAGTGGGAACTGCCGTTCTATAATTTCCTGCCAAACTCTTGTCCTGTATCGGCTTAGTACAAAACGAGCTACCCTTCTGTGTACTCTTTCGATGTCCTCCGTCAATGATACGTGAGAAAAGGATCCCACACAAGTGGAGCAGTAGTCCGAAAGAGAATGGGCAAGCGTGGTGTAAGCAGTCTCTTTAACAATGGTATGGATTTCAGTTGGATGCGATTAGAAGTGTCTTAGCAGCGGTCTGTTTCTGGCGCACTGGCGCTACTCACGCTATGATAGAACGCATCCAGCGGTAGAGGGTTGCAATTTGGATCATCCAAGCTGCAAATTCAACCGATATAGAGAACAGGGTGGATAATTCGGAGACATCACTTTTTGGGCTTGCCCTCTCAGTGCGTGCCCAGTTTCAGGGGCACAGACAGTGTTTTCAGAGCAGGAAGCAACGAAGGAATATCAGGATTCGACGTCCCGGCGACATTGTGGGCGTCATTTCGCCTCCATAGCTCAGTGGCAGCATCGCTGACTACCACGCAAGAAGGCCGGGTTCGATTCCCGGCAGGGGACTGGGTGTTGTGCTAATCATATCATCATTGGCACATAAGTCGCCCACGCGGCGTCAAATAGAAAGACTTACACTCAGGCGGCCGAACAATCACGTAAGGGATCTCCTGGCCAAGAAAGCCATATGCTCATTTGATTGTGGGCGTCAGAGAGGGAGCTCAGGTTGGGCTATTTTTTCCAGGGTTGGGTAAGGAACTGGACTCTGCGCTTTAGCTGGATCGGGCGTGCCACCGTCCAGTGTTTTAGGGCTGCCGCCGGCTTCCTCGGCGGGAGCCCAGAGTTACGTGAGCAGCTTTACGCAACCGCCAGCTCGGCCACGCTAGGCTGCCGCCGCCTGCCGCCCACTTCCTCCGCCTCTCGCGCCTCGCCGCCTCGTTTTTGCAGGCGGGCGACACCGTGTGAAGCTGCCGTGTGACGTCACACACTGGCCGGCCGCTGTCAGGGAGTCAGCTGTGCCAGCAAGTCCTGTGAAGTTGGCACCCCTTTTTTGGATAATGTAATTTTTTTTTCAGAGTTCTAGACAGATATGCAATAGTTCTGGAGTTCTCTGTACAAAATTGAAATAGTTCTGCGGAATTTCGCCGCAAAAAATAGTAAAAATTACCACAAACTTGAGTTTTTTAGTTTTTTTAAAAATAAATATTTGCCTATTAGCACAAACATAGTTCTGATCACAGTTCTAAATAGCTCTCAAAGAGTTCTACAGGAAATCCTTGTAACATTTTTCTGTGCAATTTATACTTTATCAGATAAATGCAGTAATGTGGAATTCATTTTCACGTTACTGTAAATTGGCACCATTTTTTCGAGAATTACACATTGTTTTTTTGGGGTTCTGTGTACATATACTATAGTTGTAGAGTTCATGTGAATATTTCTATGTAATTGTCCGAAAAAAAAAAATTATGTTCACAATTCTGAATATCTAATAAGCTGTCTTATTTGTGCCCCTTATTCGAGATATATACGTTTTTCTTAGGCCTTGAGAGATATTCTATCCGCTGCACATTCAATCTGTTGTTTTTACGTCTGAGTTATTACTGCTTATCGTAAACAAGAACTATTGCACATGTCCCTAGAACTCTGGGAAAAAGTCTAATTTTTGAGAAAAAAATGGGTGCAAATTCCACAGTTCCATGTAAACGGATACTACATTATGGTAATTATCTCAAAGTATAATCTGCACAGAAAAATGCTATTAGGATTTCCTGTAGAACTCTGACAGCTATTTAGAACTGTGATCAGAACTATGTTTGCGCTAATAGGCAAATAATTATTTAAAAAAAACTAAAAACTCAAGTTTGTGGTAATTTGTACTATTTTTCGGCGAAATTTTGCAGAACTATTTAAATTTTGTACAGAGAACTCCAGAACTATTGCATATCTGTCTAGAACTGTGAAAATAATGTACATTTTCCAAAAATGGGGTGCCAACTTCACAGGACTGTTCCAGCACCGTCTAGATGCAAGGCCTCACAACAAGTCAGTGTGACGTCACACCGATAGGCCCCAGGCCTACGAGAAAGACGGGCCCCAGCGCGCACATTACGCCACGTAAGCGAGGTAGTTGGTAGCCGGCGCGATCGCTAGCCGGTTGGCCGGCCGCTGGGGCACTGCCCACTGCCTCATAGCGGCCAGCCACTCAGCTAACCTACAACTACGAAACTTCGGGTATGGAATCTTGGTCAGGATTAAAAATCCACGATTCGTAGTATTTTTGGAAATTCAACAAGTAAGAGGCTTAAATAGAGGCGCAAAAATTCTTTTCGTAAACACGTTATATTGATACAATTTTGAAGCTAGAGCTGCAAAAATTTATATTTGGTTAGAAGTTAAAAAATATGTGTTTCGGTATTTTGGAAATTCAATCAACGGGGTTAAATTGGAGAGGGGTGTTTTTCGAAAATATGTTGCTATTTAGGCAATTTTGAAGTTAAAATTCCAAATTTTCGGATTTGGATTCGGGGTTCAAAGACACGTGTTTCGGTATTTTTGAGAATTCGACCAATAAGGGGGTGAAATAGGAAATGTAAAAATTGATTTTCAAAAATATGGTGCTGTTAACTCAAATTTCAAGCTATAACCACGAAACTTAAGACATGGATTCTTCATCAGGATTAAAAAGAAGGAACTGGTGCAGACCAACCAGCCTACGCATGCGAAGCAGCGGGTGTTCAGCTAATATATAAATTTTTAAGGACGTCTCTGAAAAAGTAAATGTGGTCGAGCAGAGGCGGTTCGAACCGCGGTCCTTTGGCATGCGAGTGCAGTGTGCTGAGCCCTGCTGTAGCCAGCCCGTTCTGTCAGGAGCGAGCCGTCACCGTCACCGTGGGCCCAGATGAGTTTTACTGTCGCGTTTAGTACGGTCAGAGCATTGTCTTTACACTGGAACACTTGCTAATGGTGCTTGTTATTCGTGTCAGTTGACAAATAGGCTCATAGGGCCTTCGCCCAAGGATGGCGGCGGCGGCGGTGGTGGTGGTGGTGGTGGTGGTGGTGGTGTGTGTGTGTGTGTGTGTGTGTGTGTGTGTGTGTGTGTGTGTGTGTGTGTGTTCTGTCCTTCGTTTAATAGTAAGTAGTTCGTAAGCCAAGGGACTAATGACCAAAGTAGTCAAGTCCCGTAGTTTTACAAGCATTTGAACTCGGGGATGGCTACTGGGACGTCGTCTACACTGGAGTATTGACGAACTGGCGACTCTGGTGATGGGGGGCACCAGTAAATAAGCCGAAGGTCGTATCGACTTGCGGTATCGATGGTCGTCGTTCATCGTAGGTCGCCCTGTCTGCTCGCATACATTGGGCTTCTACTAATGGCAGTCGCCATAGAGATGACTGAAATTCACAAGACATAGACAGAAAAAAAGAATCATTTTTTTTATTTTTTTGTCTGCATTCAGATTTGTGTCACAGCAGGCATGTTTCTATAACCGGCGGTTAGCGTTGCTTACTCATTTTTACAAATCTGAAGTCGCTTGGTTTTTCCTCATACAAATTGGAGATTAGAGTCTGAAAAACTTTCCCCGCATTAAGACACTTGCTAATTTTCATCTTTTAGGAACCCCTTTCGCATTTGCTACATTTATCTTGTCAGCCGTTCACTTAGGTAAAATCATTCATGCAACTTCTTTGAATAAATATTTTACATTTGTTAGTTCCTTTTTGTCCTGTTTTTCCCACAGTTGCTGTATTATATTGTTATAGTGTAGATATTTGGTTATCCGTCTATGCAACTGATTTAATAAAATATTTTGTCATATGCATTTCGCCTCTATTTGGAAGGCATAATCAGTGGCTTGTAATATATACATGATTGTTTCACAATATTTCATATTTACGTTTATCAGTATTTTAGGTGATAAACAGTTCTGGTGCGTTATTTAAGTATAGTTACTGATATTTGGATGTTGTTACTTACAATATTACGTAGATATAGCCTTACATCTGGTGCTCGTTTGTGGCTTCCGGCTGTTCTGCTTCAGTTCTGTTCATTTTGCTGTGTTTGTTATTCCAGCACTTCCCATGTAGCACCAATAGGCACATGCCATTCTTGTTTGTGTTGTGTTCTTGTTTTGGTTAGTGAGAAAGAGAGAGATAGAAAGAGAGAAACTGAAGCAGAACAGCCGGAAGCCACAAACGAGCACCAGATGTAAGGCAATAAACACGTAATATTGTCAGCAACTATACTTAAATAACGCACCAGAACTGTTTAACACGTAAAATACTGAGAAACGTAAATGTGAAATATTGTGAAACATAATCATGTATATATTACAGGCCACTAATGATGCCTTCCAAATAAAGGCGAAAAGCATATGGCAATAAAATATTTTATTAAATCAGTTTCATAGACGGATAACCAAATATCTTCACTATAATAATAAAATATTTTACATTTTTTTCACATGTTTTGTGGTCATCTTAGTCTTTTCTATCTTCCTCTATTCTTCGTATGTTATAAGCAAAGAACACGTCGAGCAAAAGAAATAACGGGTTATTGCAAAACGAAAAATCGCGAAGAAGAAAAACAACAAAGTTCTTCAAACTACAGTCTCTGCTAAGAATGAGGGGAAAACATGTGGATATCGGAAAGAAAAGGGAATGCCAGGAACGACTTCGCATGTAAAGCGAAATGTGGTTGGTCTAAACATTAATTTGTACTACATTTGACATGCGGAAAGCAAACCAGCTGTCACTAGTCCGGCCTCTGTAATCCGAAAAGACGCGCACAATTATCATGTTTGCTATGTTTACAGGACTTGAAAATTGTAGCATTGTTTACAGTTCGGTACCGTGTCTCCTGAAAGGAAACATGTTACGCTAGACCTCAAACTCCACGTTTTAGATAGTTGATTCGAGGTTCTTTGCAGAAAGCCATTACTGCTGAGTTCGGTGTTGGACGAGCTACTGTTTGTGACATCGAAAAGAAAGAAAGCTGTTGGTCGACTGTAGTCAACACAAATGGATAGTGAGTTGGGAGCTATTTTGGAAATGCCGCGTTGTCCCGTGAAAGAAGCAAATTGCGTCAGAGCATGACAGCACGTAGTGTAAGGTTCTTGGATTAAGATAGTGACTCTCACAGTCGTTTGCTTTGCAGTTTGAATTTTAACACTGTATCGCTCACGACTTCCAGTATGCTTCTCGTGTCAACGGCATTAACGAACGAAGGAAATTTACTTACAAGAAATCGTAATCGTAATTATCAAGGTTATGACATTATTTCTACACAGAATTCCTAGAAATGTATGTAATTAAAACTCCTCATGAACACGTCAGTATTTCTCCGGGGGGATGAGTTTCGTCTGCAGTTTCATCCAGTGTGCAACATCCATTCTCCTTTAACATTCCAGTGTTAAATGAGCCGGTGAAAGGAAAAAGGAAAACACGATAAAAGAAAAAGCAAAGCGTGGTTTGGTGCGGTAAATCCAGTGACGTAGGAGCTGAGGCGGCTGCAGCTGATCAGTAGACCTCGGACTTAAAGGTTCTAAAAAATCTTAGACGAGGCACCTGAAATAGGTACTGTCACTTACAAAATAGATCAATGTTCAAATGTTTGTTAAGCTTATGGGACTTAACTACGGGATCATCAGTCCCTAAACTTACAAACTACTTATGAACTAGCTAACACTAAGGACGGCACAAATATCCATGCCCGAGGGGGGATTCGAACCCCCGGCCGTAGTGTCCGTGTAGACCGTGACTGACGCGCCTCAGTCTCCTCGGCCACCGCGGCCGGCACACAAAATCGATGTTACTAGCTGGAAACCCAGCTTAGCCCGGCTATCTATTTATTTATTCCTGCCATTTTTCAGGTATATATTCATTTGCATAAGGGCTGTATGTCTGTAAAATCTCTTGGGAATACAATTAGTAGTAAAGAAGTAATAGATTAAAACTTGGTGCCTGATGGGGCGGTTTTTCATGAACGTTACTGTTTATGTGCTCATATCTCATGAACTACGTGTCGGAATGTGATAAAATTTAAAAGGCAACCTCAACTATATGTGTGTGTACTATTTGTAAATTTTCCTGCAGCTACAATTTGTAGTGTAGAAATTATAAAATTTAACGTCATACCGAATACTGCAGTTTTAGTCCATGAACAGCGTAACGTTACTGTTTATGTGCTCATATCTCATGAAATACGTGTCGGGATGTGATAGAATTTAGAAGCTACATTCAACTATATATATGTGTATACTGTCTGTAAAATTTTTTCTGTCGCTACCATTTGTAGTGTTCAAATTATAAATTGTAACGCTTACCGAGAGCCTTAGTTTTACTCCATAAACAGAGGAAAAGTACTAAGCGAGAAACTTTTTTTCCTTTCATCATTTTACCATGGTTGCCAGCGAGAAAAAGTTAAATACAGATTTGAAATTATGTTTAAAGTTTGTTGCAAGTCGCTAAGTACTGCCATTCTCATACAGTGTTTTTCGAAATTCTCGCCGCATTATATGGCATTTTTTGCGATTTCTATTGGTTATGACCTAATATCTTTTGAACCATGTGCCGTATGTGATTCTTAACCATGCAGCAATTGTTACCTCACGGTAAGGAATGTTTGTAGCAAATTTGGTTGAAATCGGTCCAATGGTTTAGAAGAAAATGAGCAGCATTGTAGCTATATGCAGCAGTTTCTCGCGCATCTCATTGTTTATGACGTCATATCTCGTGAAATATATATCGTATGTGATTCTTCCACTTACGGCGACCGTTCTCATGGATTGAAGCTTACATGTACAAAATTTCATAAAGATTGGAACAAAACTGTAGATTTGTATGCAACGCTTACAAACATACGGACACTATCCTTTATATAGTAGATAAAAATCAGGAAGTAGGTTACCAAAATCTGACATTTCATTGTATACAGAGATAGTGCCAAAAATCCACATTATTGTATTATCCGTGTCACAGTAAATGACACTGCTGGACGCAGACTGGCGTATGACGTCTTCGTCTGTCTCGTCATCGTCGTCCACGCATGCAAATTAACTGGTTAGCCATTATCGCTGTTTTAGTAGCCGGAAAGACAAGAGTATTTTGTCATGCAAATTTTGACTGGATTTGTTTAAAAATTAGTCAGGTACTAATAAGAATTAGGTATTTTTAGGATCTTTAAAAACGAGGTAGTTTCTAACATGAAACTAGGTATTTTAGGTACTCTAAAATTACAATTTTCGATATAAATACATGCGAAATTCTTGCTGAGGAGACTACGAGACAATATTAGTCACAACAATTTTTCGTAGATCTGATTTTTAAAATTTAGGTAAAATGAGGTACCAACTTCAATTTAGGTACTTTTAGGTGCTGTAGAAGTAGCGTTTTCAATCATAAATGGGCGTAATTCGTGTATGTAAAACTTTTATTGCCTTTATTTAATGAGGAACAAAATAGGTTTTTATCTAAAATGCGAGGTATAGTGATCAGTGCAGACGTCGCTACGTCGTGGAGAACTGAGCGCTGCAATCTGCTTTATCCGGAAAATGAGTGCAACTTGTCAAGTAGCAGCAGATGGTGTCGCAGCATTCATGTTGTGCAGCGATTATGCTGTTGGTCAAAAGGTTGTGACTGCAATGTTTACTCCTCCTTCATTTCCTTCCGTTTGTTTTACAGGGTCATTCAAAAAGAGCGCCGGTTTCGGATCGTCAGGTAAATTTGGTTTGTTGCTTGCGAACATTATATCTAGAAACATTTGCATTGTCGCTTTAGTCTGTTTTTTTCGTATTTATTCAGTGTGTGTCTACCTATGAAGCCGTTCAGAATTGCGCAACGTGTGTTGATCGTGGAAACTTTTTATCAGAATCGAGAAAGTTATGCTGCAAGTGCCAGACGGCTTCGCGCTATTCTTGGGCGAAATGAATCGACAGTTCAAAGACTTACCAAAAAGTTTAATGAAACGAGGTCAACAGTGGACACTGGATGTCATCATAGCGATCGATCTGAGCAGAACGTTACCGTGCGCCTTTATATCGGTCTTGCCGTTGCAAAGGATGTTCTTCAGTGCCGATAATTATGCAGTATGGTCTCCAATACAATCCGTACAAAATTAAATTATCTCAGTTGTTGAAAGCAGTCGATCGCGCGCAGAAGCGGAATTTCGTTAAGTAGTTTTTGACAAGGCTACAGCAGAACGAGGACGACTTTCCGAGCCGACTGATGATGAGTGACGAGGCGCATTTCCACTTAAATGATTTTGTGAATAAACAGGTTTTTCCGTTTGTGGAGGCTCAGAAATTCCTCGCACAAGTCAAGAAAATGCACACACGAGTGGCAGTTTGGAGAAAGGGTAGAACCTTGTTTTACTCCATTCACAACCAATACTTCTTTTCATCCGAATCTAATAACTGCGGTCTTGTTTTTGTACAAGTTGTAAATAACGTTCTGTTCCCTATAGTTGAATCCTGCTAACTTAAGAATTTGAAAGAGCGTATTCCAATCAACGTTGTCAAAAGCTTTCTCGAAATCTACAAACGCTAGAAATGTTACTTTCAAAATGTTCAAATGTATGTTAAGCTTAAGGGACTTAAAGGCGTGGTCATCAGTCCCTAAACTTACAAACTACTTATGAACTAGCTTATACTAAAGACAACACAAACATCCATGCCCGAGGGGGCAATTCGAACACCCGACCGTAGCGGCCTTGCAGACTGTGACTGGCGCGCCGCAGACCGCTAGGCCACTGCGCCGGCAAATATAACTTTGCTTTTCTATCTTGTGAGAAGTCGTAAAGCTAGTATTGCCAAAATAAAATGTTCAAATGTTTGTAAATCTGTGGGATTAGATTACTTCGGTTATTATACCCCAGGCTTATAAACCAATTAAACTAAGAAAAAGCAACCTAAAGACAACAAACCCTTCCTGTAGGGAGGACTCGACCCTCCGATGTTGAGCAACCGCGCGTTCTGCAGCGACCGCTCTACTACTCCACCGCGGCTGAGTATTGCCTCCCTTGTTCCTACATTCCTCCTAAATCCCGTGACTTAAAGGAGGCCGACTGCAGTGGCCGAGGGGACTGCGGTGCGCCAGTCACGGTCTGCACGGCCACTACGGTCGGGGGTTCCAATCCCCCTCGGGCATGGATATTTGTGCCGTCCTAGTTCGTAAGTAGTTAAGTAGTTTGTAAGTTTAGGGACTGATGACACCGTAGTTAAGTCCCATAAGCTCTAAAAACATTTGAACATTTTTTAACTTTAAGGAGAAAATTCCACGTGTCGTTGCCGAATTCAAAGTGGAAACTAGTCGGGCAGTGGTAGCGAATTCCTCGACCCATCTCTTGTATACCAGCGCAGTAGAGGTGGTGGTCATGTGAGTGATGTGTTTTCCTGTTTACTGCGTCACGACGGCGTTTCACAGTTTCGCCTGCTGGGCCTGCACGCTGCCACGTGACGTCACAGCCAACTCCGTCGAGGCCTACGAGAAAGACGGGCCCCAGCGCGCACATTACGCCACGTAAGCGAGGTAGTTCAATTGTTTGCGTCACCTATTTTACCCCCTTATTTGTCGAATTTCAAAAAATGCCGAAACACGTGTCTTTTAAATTCGAACCCTGAATTAAAATCCGAAATTTTGTAGTTCTAGCTTCAAAATTGCCTAAATAGCTACGTATTTTCAAAAAACGTTTCATCCCCTATTTCACCCCCTTACGGACGATATATCGAAAAATCGCTTCTTAAATGACGCCTACAGAGTAAGATCAACACAATCAACAATTTCAAGTTTCTATCTTCAGTGGTTTGGGCTGGGCGATGATGAGTCAGTCAGTCAATCGGGACACTTCCTTTTGTATATAGAGATAATCTCAGGGTTGGTAAAAAATGTTTAATTTAAAAAAGAACAAAACAGTTTTTGTTTTAAACGAAGTGTTCTAAACAAATTACCTTGTTTATTCAAGAAATTTTCGCGCCCATGTATTTTGCGCACCCTAGTTTTTAAATTGATTTCGGTACCACCTTTTCATCTCATAATTTACAAATTCTATACTTTAGCATTCAAGCTTTTTTAAAAACAGGTTAAAATATCTTTCGTACAACTTTCTCGAAACGGTAAAGATTATAGAAGCCATGGTTAAGCAATTTCATTATCCTTTTCTTCTGTGGAATATGTTATATTGTTCTGTGCATTTCTCTAATCCTTACAAATTTACGCGTCTAGAGGCTGCACGTTAATATATAAACAAACATCCCCCCACCCGCTGATCCAAGGAGTTTTGGACCGATCGCAACTGCTGGCAGCATAGTCAACAGTCTTATCTCCGAAACGAAATACATTCGAAGTGCGTGCAGCCTCCGTGAGGGTATATGCATTATCATCCAGACAATGCCAGATTTTATTAAACTTAAAGCCAAATGTTCACCTTTCAAGGCATATTTATTTAGTAATGAAACCCTAGTTAACATAAAACCTATAGTTTGGTGGATGTCACTGGAGAACTGTATACACCCTGCAACCTTAAATCTAGCACAACTACTTTGCAGTTGGGATTGAACGCCTTTTCTCAATCTATTGGTTTGTACACAGTAAAGTACGAAACAGATTAGGAACCGAAAAGAGTGCTAAGCTCGTTTTTGTATGTTTCGAGCACTCAACCAAAAAGTAGAAGATAAGGAAGAGACACTTTCACACTAGGTGTATTGTCAATTTTTCCATTTTCAATTTACTTTTAACAAAAGTACATTCTAACAAATCTGTTGAGTATTTTAAAGCAAACATGTTTATTACGCATTCTCTCATTTAAATTGTTTTAATAGCCGTTGTTTTTAAATTGTTACACAAAAGTGATGTTTGTATCAACAAAACATAGTTTTGTATGTACTGTGCTGCTGTCTATTTAATTTTTGTAGCCTTCATTTTAGAGACAAAAGCCTACATCTATGAGAGCTATAAGAAGTAAATTATAAAAAATGTTTTAATCAAACATCGAGGTTTTTCTGCCTATATTTCACTCTGCAGCCAAAACTACACATCGCAAACGAATAGTGTTTGTATGTGGTGGTAGGTATCAGTCTCCCATTGTGCACTATGGTGGTAGAGGGTAAAAGACATGGGAGCTGAAAGTTACCGACTTATATAAAATTCTACCTGTGGGTGTCTATATTTTGCTCTATAGCAAAAACTAAATGGAGACGAACGATCTCTCTGTGTTATTTTAGTACAAAGTCTCCCGTTGTACACCATGGAGTTCCTTGTCGATAGCTGCAAGAGGCTGGAAGAAAGTCGTTGAAAGTCGTCAGCTTATATAAAATTCTAAATGAAGACCAGCGATGACTTTTAACACTTTAATAGCGAAGAGGTTATAAACAGCGAAACCTGATGCACATTGTTCAGTGCGGGCGACCATAAACGAAGTCTGGGCGCACATCATCTCCCAACAGCAGCAACTGAGGTCTCGACATCTGACGACACCTGAACATCGGCGATTCACCCATATAATTCCATGCAGACGTTTTTGAGCTCACACCATTACGAATCCTCCTCCATATTGGTTCAAAATGTTCAAACGTTTGTATAGCTTATGGGACTTAACTATGGGGTCATCAGTCCCTAAACTTACAAACTACTTATGAACTACTTACGAACTAGGACGGCACAAATATCCATGCCCGAGGGGGGATTCGAACTCCCGACCGTAGTGGCCGTGCAGACCGTGACAGAAGCGCCACAGTCCCAGCGGCCACCGCGGCCGGCTCCATATTGGTCTCTCTCCACAATGTTCAGGTCCAGAAGCAGTGTTCCACGCTCCTTCCAGATGCGAATTCGTCGAGAACCACTCTCCAGACCAAATCGGGACTCGAGTATGAAGAGAAGACTGGCCACGTGTTGGACGTCGACACCTCCAATGGAGAGGTACCAGCGGTGAGCACACAGCAGTACAGGCCTCTCTCTACACTGTTTGCCTCGACACGAGCGTGAACTGAGACGGCGGTGAGCTGTAGCACAGTAAAAGTCCCAGGAGCGGTGTAACTGCCCCGTAAACTAGCAGACGCGGAATAACTCAGATGAGCGCCCGCAATTCACTCGCTACTGCATAAAGGGCCAGCACTGAAGTTGGTACCGCCCCGAGACACTTTACTGGCCACGAGCGCCGCGACTTGCGCTCAAGACAAGTGCACCACGGCCGAGGCTGGGCGCAGCCGCAAGTATCGGGTATAAATTTCAAAACTTAATAAATTACGGAATAATATAGATAGAGAGGTGAAAATTGACCACATACTTCGAATGACGTGGGGTTTTAATAGGACTAAAAAAAGGTTATATATAGTTCAAATGGAAAAACTGGTAGAAGCCGACCTCGGGGAAGATCAGTTTGGGTTCAGGAGAAATGTAGGAACACGGGAGGCAATACTCACTTTACGGCTTATCCTAGAAGATAGATTAAGAAAAGGCAAACCTACATTTCTAGCTTTTGTAGATTTGGAGAAGGCTTTTGACAATGTTGATTGGAATAAACTCTTTCAAGTTCTGAAGCAAGCAGGAGTAAAATATAGGGAGCGTAAGGCTATATACAACTTGTACAAAAACCAGACAGCGGTTGTCAGAGTTGAAGGGCATGAAAGGGATGCAGTGGTTGGAAAGGGAGTAAGACAGGGTTGTAGCCTTTCCCCAATGTTGTTCAATTTGTACATTGAGCAAGCTATAAAGGAAAGCAAGGACAAATTTGGTGAAGGAATTAAAGTTCAGGGTGAGGAATTAAAAACATTGCGTTTTGCCGACGACATAGTAATTCTGTCAGAGACAGCAAAGAACCTGGAAGAGCAATTGAACGGAATGGACAGTGTGCTGAAAGGTGCATATAAGATGAACATTAACAAGAGCAAAACTAGGGTAATGGAGTGCAGTGTAAGAAAATCAGGTGTTGCTGAAGGAATTAGATTAGGTAACGAAACAATAAAGGAAGTAGATGAGTTTTGTTACTTGGGCAGTAAAATAACAAATGATGGTCGCAGTAGAGAGGATATAAAATGCAGAATGGCAATGGGTAGAAAGGCGTTCTTGAAAAAGAGAAGGGATAGATTGGTAGGACACAATCTTAGACATCAAGGAATTGTGAATTTCGCGCTGGAGGGGAGTGTGTGGGGTAAAAACCGCAGAGGAAGACCAAGAGATGGATACAGTAAGCAGATTCAGACAGACGTAGGTTGCCGTTCTTATGTGGAGATGAAGAGGCTTGCTCAGGATAGGGTATTGTGGAGAGCTGCATCAAACCAGTCTCCGGACTGAAGACTACAACAACAACAACATAGTTCAAATATGTCCGACAGATCACGCTTCATCTGATCAGAAAAACAATAATTAGCGTAACAAATTAATACAAAGCAAAGATGATGATATTTACAGGAAATGCTCAATATGTTCATTCCTCAACAATACCTTTAGTCGAGGAATAATGTTGTTAACAGCACTGCAAAGCATGTCCGGAGTTATGGTGAGGCATTGGCGTCGGATGTTGTCTTTCAGCATCTCTAGAGATGTCGGTCGATCACGATACACTTACGACTTCAGGTAACCCCAAAGCCAATAATCGCACGGACTGAGGTCTGGGGACCTGGGAGGCCAAGCATGACGAAAGTGGCGGCTGAGCACACGATCATCGCCAAACGACGTGCGCAGAGATCTCTTAACTTTTTCTTTAATTCTAATAAAACCCAAGTAATTCAGAGCATGTGTGTCAAATTTTACCTATCTAT
Source organism: Locusta migratoria (assembly GCA_026315105.1). Lineage (NCBI taxonomy): Eukaryota > Metazoa > Arthropoda > Insecta > Orthoptera > Acrididae > Locusta > Locusta migratoria. The sequence goes on along the minus strand of CM048754.1, from coordinate 67,424,843 downwards.
CTACATTATTCCGTGATTTATTCAGTTTTCAAATTTATACTGTCTTTTTGATCACCTGGTATAGGCGGAATTGGGCAGTTCATCAGAGAAAGGAAAAAAAAATATCCAGAACTTAACTGAACGACAATGAAGTGTTGGACCGAATTTCGCTTGTCACTCTTGCTCAAGATTGTGCTGAATGTGTAACTGCCGTAAATTTCATTATTATATGTCTCTTGGTTATAATTCAGAGATGCAATGTTGCCAGGTCCTCCTAAAAAAAATTGAAAGATCTTACGAGTTTTTTTAATGATTCCAGAAAATACCAAATTACGAGTCAATCTTCCAAATGTTCCTGAAATTTCGAGTGAATCTTGCGAAATTTTCCAAACCCCCTTCGACAACAGTATACATGCTGCTACATAATACATACCACGTCAGTTCGATCCAGTACGGATGCCAATGCCAGGATTGTGCTCTGATTTACTATTAACGAATAGTGAAAAAAATTATAATCTTAGGTCTGTCTTATTTTGACACCCTTTGGACAGCCTTATTCGTACCTTTCACGATTATCAGGAATACACTCGAATTCATTTTAATATTTTAAAGTAAGAGTGGAAACCCTCCACGCCTGCACTAGCATAGTGACAACCACGAAAGTTTTACTTTCACCTCTGCAAATGTTAGTAATTTAGTTGAGATCACAGGATGTGGATCTGTGATGTTCGTACACGTGGACAGGTTAGATAGTGGATGAAAAACGAACGAAGGTTAGCGGTTTTAAGGGCAGACGGAAGTACCCAGGCAAGTGTCAACGGGAACAGAAAATCTCTGCGACAGTCTAGTCGCGGAGTAAGAGCAGTAGCGGTTGCTTACTATCTGCCAGAGGCATGCGAGGATAGCGATCTGTTAGTATCGAGCATCGTGCAAGTCGGGACTAGTTGACTTTGCAGTGTTCGTCGAGAGTATCGGTCTGACTCAGAGGTGCGGCTGTGACCGGGCGCTGACGACGCATTGAAAATTTATTTCAAACAACAAGAATTTGTCCATGAACAAGTTAAGAGCACCAACCCCCTGTCAATCCTGGCTGCGCTACTGGTTTCATCGCAAAGAAACAATCCATTAACCATGACTACCGCTGTACTGCTAACTGCAATGCCACAACGTTGCCAGCATAAACTGAATATGAATAAAGATTGCCGGCCGCGGTGGCGAGGAGACTAAGGCGCTCCAGTCATGGTCTGCACGGCCACTACGGTCGGGGGTTCGAATCCCCCCCTCGGGCATGGATATTTGTGCCGTCCTAGTTCGTAAGTAGTTCATAAGTAGTTTGTAAGTTGAGGGACTGATGACCCCGTAGTTAAGTTCCATAGACTATACAAACATTTGAACATTTTTGAATAAAGATTCATTATAAGAGCCTGCCCCACTTTCACTCCCCTAATTCTCAAATAAATGAGCGCTCTCTCCACACACACACACACACACACACACACACACACACACACACACACTCACACACACATTATTTATAATATGGTACCTTCCGATTTTTTACCGTATCTTAAATTTTTAAGCTCCGACTTACGAAAAAAAGAAATAAATGGGACCTGGCAAGACTGCAGTGCCGTATTGGGTAGCAAATATTTCGAGCAACACGAGAAACTCTGGTCGGGAGGGCGATGTGCTGACACATTCCACTCCACATCGATCTGCCTTCGGCCTGAGGATGAGTTCAAATGTTCATAAATCTAAGGGACTTAACTACGTTGGTCATTAGTCCATAAGCTTACATACTACTCTAACATAGTAACTTACACTAAGAACAAGACAAACACCCATGCCCGAGAGAGGACTCTAACCCCCGACGGCGAACGGCCGCGCGTACCGCAGCCAGACGCCTTAGTGCGCACGGCTATTCTGCCGCGGCTGAGGTTGACTAGGCGGCCAGCCGGTACCACTAGGCCTTCTTAGGCCTGTTGCACCAACACTTGACAGGGAGAACGAAGATTGTTTAACGTCCCGTAGTCAGCGTTGTCAGTAGAGTCGAAGCTCACACTCGAATTTTTGGAAGAGGATGGGGAGGGAAATCGGCAGCGCCCTTTCAAAGGAACCACCCAGCATTTATCTGGAGTGATTTACGGAAATCACAGAAAACAATCTGGATGAAGTAGCACCAGGGCTTTGGAACATATCCTGTATTCAAATAATATCAATTATCTATAAGAGAATGATCTATTGACCCAAGGTCAACACGGGTTTAGAAAATATCGCTTATGCGAAACACAACTAGCCCTTTACTCACAGGAAGTGATGAGTGCTATCGATAAGGGTTCGCAAATCGACTTCGTATTTCTTGATTTCCAGAAGGCTTTTGACACCGCGCCGTACAAAGAGCTTTTAATGAAATTGCATTGTTATGCTATATTCTCCCAAATTTGCGACTGGATAGGGGATTTGCTATCAGAGAGGACAAGGTCGTAGTAATCGATGGTAAGGCATCAAGTAAAACAGAGGTGATATCGGGCGTTCCACAGTGTAGTGTTATTGGTCCTCTGCTGTTCCTTATTTACATACACGATATGGGAGACAACCTAAGTAGCTCGCTCAGGTTGTTTGCAGATGACATCATTTATCGCCTAGTAAAATTATCTGCAGATCAAAACCAACTGCAGAACGATCTAAATAAGATATCACTATGGTGTAAAAATTGAGTAGTACGAAAAGAAATTCGTTAAACTTTGTTTGCAAGATAAATCAATCAAATGTGAAGGCCGTAAACTTCACAAAATACCTAGGAAGTACTATTACGTCAGACTTAAACTGGAAAGAACACGTAGATAACGTCGTGGAAAAGGCGAACCGGAGACTGCGTTTTATTGGCAGAACCCTTAAAAGATGCAACAGAACTACTAAAGAAACTGCATACACCACGCTTGTCCGTCCTTTTTTGGAGTATTGCTGCCCAGTGTGGGATCCTTATCAGGTGGGTTTGACGGAAGCCATCGAAAGAGTCTAAAGAAGGGCAGCTCGTTTCGTACTGTCACGATACAGGGGAGACAGCATCACGGTAATGATACAGGATGGGGGATGGGAATCATTACAACAACAGAGCTTATCGCTGCGGCGTGGGCTACTTGCGAAACTCCAATCGCCAACATTCTCCTCCGAATGAGAAAATATTTTGTTGACTCCCACTTACATAGGCAGAAATGATGATCAGAATAAAATACGAGAAATCAGAGCTCGAACGGAGAGATTCAGGTGTTCTTTCTTCCGGCGCGCTATTCGATAATTGAATTGGGGATAAATAATATGAAGGTGGTTCATGAACCCTCTGCCAGGAACTTAAATGTGATTTGCAGGATATCCCATGTAGATGTAGAAGGGGATTTCAAACCACCGTCCTCCCGAATGCTAGTCCAGTGTCTTACCACAGCGTCACCTCAAATCAACTGTTCAAATGTTTGTAAAGTCTATGGGACTTAACTACGGGGTCATCAGTCCCTAAACTTACAAACTACTTATGAACTAACTAAGACTAGGGACGGCACAAATATCCATGCCCGAGGGGGGATTCGAACCCCCGACCGTAGTGGCCGTGCAGACCGTGACTGGAGCGCCTCAGCGTCACCTCGCTCGCTGACAGGGACAAAAATCGAGTTGTCATATACGGTGTCACTCACTCACTCCAACGCTGAGAAGCTGGTTAAAAGACCACGCCAAGTGCGTTACGCTGACCCCATTATTAGCAAGAATCGACAGTCCACAAAACGGCTGGTGTTTTGAGTAACAGATGGAATCACGTCAGCCGGACGGTCTGAGGCGTTACGTCACGGATTGCACGGCTCTCCATGGGAGGTTGGAATCTTCCCTCTGGCATGGGAGGATGTGTTGTCCTATCAGTTAGTTTAAGTAGTTTTGTAAGTCTAGGGACCGATGATTTCAGCGATTAAGTACCTTAGATTTAGAAACATTTGAACATATCGATTTGCCTGCAAACCGAGGAAAACTCACTGACGACATAATTTATTATCAGCTATAAATCATTTAGGTAACAGTTAGGAATTGCTATTGCGAAAGTGAAAGTATCGGGAAGAAAATATTTTTACTATATTTTCTTTCCTTTCATTGTTTGCAATTTAGTTTCTTCAGAAATACTTTTCTTCACATTGGCATTTTACATTTTAAGTCTTCCCTACTTCATCCATCAGAGGTTTTCTTACTATCCGAAAAACAAAACACATTTGCTACTTTTATTTTATCTCTTCACAATCTAATTCCCTCACCATCGTCTGATTTAATTCCACTACACTGCATTACCTTCGTTTCTACTATATACCTCGGTGAACTACATAGTTCAGTTTAAGTAGTTAAAAAAGAATGAAAGAAAAATTGTTATCCGCCACTTCACCCTTTACGAATTAACAAAACTCCTGAAACAACATTTTAATTTCTGATCAAGAAATCAGTTAGAAATATTCATAGTTCTAGCTTCAAATTCATTGCCTTAAGGACGTATTTACCTTCGTGAAATCATCGCAATCAGAAACAATGACTGAAAAATAAGAGCAAAAGACAGACAAACTATAAAAAACTAAGTGATGATAAAATCATCTCACTAGTTTCTAATTTTCAGTTTCATGCAAGTCTCTTGCGTCGTACCATTGACGCGTTTTCGCTTCTACTTCTAAGACACCACCCCTACAGCCTTGAGAAGATATTGATAACTATCTTTTGACGGAGACGTAATGCACAGTGCTAGGACACTCCATTCTAGACGGTCTTGATAAAGCGTTACTAACTGTGACGTAAAAGTAATTTTATTTTGTTCTCCGGTTCCCTTCTGTTGTCTCTCGTGCCCTCCAAATCACCGGCGACTAGTCACGCTGTCCGCGCAAACTAAGTTGACATTCGGCGCGATAGTTGACGGCGTTTCTCATTTCCGATCGCTCAAAATCACACACACACACACACACACACACACACACACACACACACACACACACTTTCACGAGGGAGCGGCCGCCCAGTCCGCAGCTCATTATTGAAATGTGCCAGCTTCACCATGCCAGGCACAACACCATCACAACGTTGTTCCCTGCTCCCTGGAGCAGGAATGAAATGTAGGCTTCACTGCTGACGCTAAGGGATTGATGTAGTTGACCGTTATACATGTAGTCAATGTGGCTTATGAAAATTTGTCGTGGTGTCGTACTCAGATTGCCTTCGGCATGGGTGTGAGTGTTGTCCTTAGGTTATTTTAACTTAGTTTAAGTAGTTTGTAAGCTACGGACTGATGACCACAGTAGTTTGGTCCCATACGATTACAAACATTTGAATCATATTTACGTCTCATGACAGAACTTGCTGTGAATCAACGACAGACTCATTCATCACTCAGTGTTATTCAACATGATGCAGCTGTACCGGCACAGTTTCGCAGGAGTTACTGCCTGTACCCTGTGTATGGAAAGTACGTTGCGATGCTCTCGCTGCTGAAAAGGCTGTACCGGGAACGATTTCCTGAAAGAAATAGTAATAACAACAAGAAATGTTCAAAAGTTTGTTATTCTATCGGACCAGGTTACTGTGGCCATCAATCCTATACTTACTTGAACTAAGTTAACCTAACCTAAAGACAACACACGCACACATCCTACACAGAATTTAATGTATCATAGACAGAACATTAAAAATTACATGTCAATAACGGAAAAAAATCATCTTACCAAATGTAGGAGCTTCCGTCAGAAACCAACATCACAGCTTACCTGCAAAAAAAGAAGGTACAATTTCAATTTGATGATTTGATATTTAGTTTATTTAACGAGAAGACATAAAATGGTTAGTTTTATGTGCAGTTTAAAATGAAACATTCACTTTTCAAAGTTCCGATTCTACAGGATGCAAAAACTCTCGAAGTCAGTTAAACATTTGACGTTACACACACAAATCCTCATGAACTCACAAGAGGCGTTCCGAAGTGACGTAACTTGACACTTGGCACACGTGTACATAGATCGGTGCGGTGGCTGTTGTTTCAGGCATGTCCGAAAGAACAGACACCATACCGGAATGGAACTTTCACTCTGCAGCGGAGTGTGCTCTGATATGAAACTTCCTGGCAGATTAAAATTGTGTGCCGGAACCGGGACTCGAACCTGGGACCTTTGCCTTTCGCTGGCAAGCGCTCTACGGACTAATCTATCCCGACACGACTCACGATGCCGCCTCATAACTTTACTTCCGCCAGTATCTCGACTTGCCCGCGAAAGGCAAAGGTCCCAGGTTCGAGTCCCGGTTCCGGCACACAATTTGAATCTTCCAGACAGTTTCAGACACCATACCGGTTGTCAGCCAAATTGCTTTTTAAGGAGAGGAAGAAAGAAGCATAAGGAACGAAAGGAAGGACTTTAGCTGCACTCAGGCACTGAAATTAGAGCCGGCCCGGGCTTCAAACCCGGGTCTCCCGCTCGAGAACAGCGGGCGCCTTAACCACTTGGCTACGCGCGCTCGCCTCCCGTCCGTCACAAATTCCCCCAAAGTCGCGCACTACGACCATAGCGCCCCCATCTTGGCATGCCATGTTAACACTCGCCTTACAGCATACAAGTACGAGGCCGAATGTTATTGTTGCATCTGCGGTGAAGCAATGGAAAGGCAGCAGGACCAGATTGACTCCACCCAGCATGCAACACAGGAAAATAAATCTAATGACAGAGACCTAGTCAACAGAGCATTACAAATAATACTCGAAACACATGACAGATACGCTGTAGCTATTCTGAAATACTTCTGGCGCTTTCGACAATCTCTGGTCGCCCGCGCTTTTTGAAAGTCCACGATACCATCTTTGTACACTAGCATAACAAATTACTGTAACCACGTAACTCTCTAATGGCGGGCAGGCCACCAGGAGGTTGTCAAGAGGGTGGCTAAACGATATCCACACGGCTCTATATGCGGCCCAATATTCTGGGACATAGCACTAGAGCCACTTTCAAACAACTCGGATGCTGATAACAGGGCTAAAGGACTGCTAGCCTAAGCGGATGTTCTGCTAGTCATGGTAACGGTAAACGCCAGATCTGCATACACCAAGTAGCCAGCAATTAGCGTCGTCCAAGTCGATTACGCTATTTCGGAAGCAATGTACTCAGCCCACCTTGAATTGCATGAAAAGCATCTGTTTGATATAAATCATCAGCTTAATTGCAGAACTTGAAATGATACCTTTATGTATTACAGAGGTGTGGTGTCTAAGCTCACACAGTTTAGCTGATTCACAAGCAAATGTATGCAGACACACCCTGTATTGCTTTCTCCTTGTGGGATGTTTTAACTGTTGGTATACAGAATCTCGAGTTGAGCAACTAACAGCATCGCTGAGGCATTATTCCTGGAACAGAAAAAGGTCTATTACCGTAACGGTAGGTGTAATAATTGTGTCTCAAACAATTTTTGTAAATTGTTAAAAAATCTGATTAAATGAAAATTCCCATTGGTCATTATGTGTTTTTTGTTTGCAGTGTTACGTGCGCGACAAGTACACAAAAGGGGGAAAAATAGCACTAGTTGACGGGGATTGAACCCACGCATAGCTTTCCTTTTCTTTCAGATACAAGAACGGTGCCGATTACAATATAACAAACGCTACATGAAGCTAAGCATACACAGTAGTACTTCTTAAAGTAACAATGGCTTTGTAAGAGTGCTATTAAATGAGACGATAGAATTTGTAAAGTCTCACCTGAACTGTTAAAATTACATCTACTACTGACGCCACTTCAGTTGTGTGTAAACGGAGGTTTACAAGTTGCCACTAAGTTGTGTCACGGAATGTCAAGTCACATGATTATTCTCTTACTATATTGAATATTAGATATGCATGATGAACATACAGCAGTATATATTCTAATCAATACGTAACTATTGCTATTTGTCAGTAATAAGTCGTTAAACTGTCAACACGTAATTATATGTGCGGAAAGATTAAAAAAAATTGTTATTCAGCAGCCATTATGTTCAGGTATGTAACGAAGGCTGATTTTGTTTTATTATTTGAAAATACAATGACATTAAAAATATTGTTTTTAATTCAAGTGTTTAGAATTAATCCCAGATTCTGAGCATTTTCTGCATACTTAGTGCCGCTGTTCAAAATCCGTTGCTGGCGGTACGTTGCCGCCATTATTATTCGAACCAACGGCGGACAAAACTAAACTATCCTGACTATAATTACACTAAAGAGGAATAATGAGAATCAAAAACTGATATGAAAATAATTTCTATAGCAATTTCAAATCATTACTGCATTTATCAGTTGCGTAAGTATTGATATGTTGATAAGATCTTCAGTGAGTAATGAAATTGTCTATATGAAATAAAGTGTCAAAATTTCAAAACAAATCGCTTCTCACATTTATGACAGACCTATTTTTGAAACTTTCTGTGGTGTTCGAACTAGTTGTGTGTAGATCGAAGACTGTACAATTACTAAAGAGTCTCAGAGCCCAGATTATATTATTTCAGAGCTAGCCATTGAAATGAAATAATCCAAATATTTATTACGTGAATTTAGTCTCCATATTCCATGAACAGTGTTTAAATTGGGTTTAGGTGGTCAATTTTTAGTTACGTGTCATAGTTAACTATCAGTGATTATTCGATTAACTGCTTTTAAATCAACATACTTTAATGAACTACTGTAGACCTTTATGAATTTATGTTTGAGCAGGAACACGTCAAGTACAGTAATACTTCTACACCACTACAACGGTTTTATTCTTATGCAAGCAACACACAAAACCACACACTCGCACAGCATGTCACACGGGCACCACAAATACCACAGTTGTTCGTTTATTACGCAATATTATATCAAACATCAGGTTAACCACAGTTTCCCACATGCACAAAAATACGGACGATACCGCTCGGTGCGCCACAATAATTTTGCACCACAAAACAGTTTATTAAGATCTTTAATTATTACAACACTAACATTGATGATAATTTTAAACTGCTATAATGAAAGATTCATTCGTCAAACAACTTTGTTTATTATTTATGTCTGTTCCAAGGGAACAGACGTTGGCGGGGATTCGCAGCAGAGATAAATATAATGGAGAGTATATATATACAGGATGTTTCACTAAGTGTGTTTGCCTCTGTAACTTATAAAATAATAGGTGACGGGAAATTTTAATGCGGTAGGTCAACACAAGAAATGTTACACTTTCTGCGGAGCTATGAACATAGTTTATTGTATCATTTTCCAAAGAGTTACAGCACAAAGTTATAATTTTTTAAATGGAACAATAGTTTTTTCTATCGTGCATTCGATTCGTTGAAACCAGTTGCGTCCAAATCATTTTAAACTACATTCCTATCACTGTTAGTTTGTGAGCTACAACCATTCAAAGTTTAGGGGGCGGAGGCTACGACAGCGTAGCTGACTGGCTGGTGGTCATGAGACAGTGGGCCGTGCCGCAGGGGATAGCCACTCGGCCAGTTAGCTACGCGATCGCAGCCTCCGCCCCCGGAACTTTGAAGGGTTGTAGCTCCCAAACTAACGGTGATAGGAATGTAGTTTAAATTGATTTGGACGCAGCTGGTTTCAAAGAATCCAATGCACGATAGAAAAAAACTATTGTTCCATAAAAAATATATTTTTGTGGTGTAACTCTCTGGAAAATGATACAATAAACTATGTTCAGAAAGTGTAACATTTCTTGTGTTGACCTACCGCATGAAAATTTCCCGTCACCTATTATATTATAAGTTACAGAGGCAAACACACACACACATATATATATATATATATATATATATATATATATATATATATATATATATATATATATATATATATATATATTCGCAAATCGCGATATTTCCCGACGTCTGCTGCTCCTGTAAGATGGAAAAACTATCTGCAACACATGAAAATTTGTGCCGGACCGGGACTCGAATCCGGGTCCCCCGCTTTTCGCGAGCGGTCGCCTTAACCACTCGGCCACCCATGCACGCTCCCCGGCCAGACCCAAACTTCCAAGTGTTGCACTTGTCTCTATCCCTCACATGCTCGCACACGTCATAGTGTGAGTCCCGCAAGAGAGAGAGATACAATTCTACCACCGTAAGCTTGCTCAGGCGTGCACGGGTGGCCGAGTGGTTAAGGCGACCGCTCGCGAAAAGCGGGGGAGCCGGGTTCGAGTCCTGGTCCGGCACAAATTTTCATGTGTTGCAGATCGTTTGTCCATTTTACACGAGCGGCAGACATCGGGAAATATTGCGATTTGCGAAGCATATATATGGATATAACTGTTTATATTCAAATCGTTAACTTTCTTTGAATATAGTGAAAGACGCGATACGAGAATATCACAATTCTGACATGTGCTATATTGTGCAACGAGGCTGCGAATTCCCCCGTTTCACTGCTCTTGCTTCCGCAGTTTGTTTGGACTGCAGTGTGTCGCAAAGGCCAATTCACACTGTCCGTCGCGCCAGAACATTCCAGAATGGCGGCATTCACAGTCACCGTCACGGCACGTCAAGTTTTGACGGAACGGTCGTCTGCTAACATCGGAAGTTAACCTATTTACGTCATACTGACTCGTGTTATAGACGGCGATTACATGCAACTGTACCTCCTTAATCTTGACTCCCAGAAACGTTCATCAGAACAAACTACGAGATATCACAGCTCGAACGGAGAGATTCAGATGTTCTTTCTTCCCGCGTGCTATTCGAGAATGGAACAGAAGGTGAATAATATAAAACGTGGTTATATGAACCCTCTGCCAGGCACTTAAACGTGATTTGCAGAGTATCCCATATAGATGTAGATTTATATTGTTATTGTAGTTTTAGTGGTAAATTGCAAATGTTTCAACACAGCTTAAAACTTTTGTCCAATTGAGTGTTCTAAAAGCGAGGTCGGATGGCCTAACTGAAACAAGGTAATGGTTTGTATTTTACAACAGACGAGAAGAGACTGAAGCAAACGGTTTATATGAATAATAGTGTGAGCTGATGAGGATGATTTCATTAAATGAAGTTGTAAATGAAAAAGTCTGCACTAATGAAGGAGAAAAACGTCGGTTCTTTATGGCGTTAATTACACCGTAAGGAGGGAAATGGTAATGTACGAGCAGGCTTTATTCTCTTCTAAATATTATTTCATGAGTTTGTGTATTTATATTTTCTCTTGAAAATAGATATCGATGTTTTGAAATGTTGTTTCACTTCCAAGCACTTAACCACACTATGGCCGCCAATAAAATTTAAAAACGTTGTTCTCTTAATTTCAGTATTAAACTGTAACGTTTTACATAACGGATCACCACTCATAGCCTCACTTAACATTGGGTATTGGGCTAAGCGAACTGACGGGATGGACAGTGTGAATTGGCTTTACCCCTAAAGTCATAAGCTTACAAGTCAACTCCAATTTTGCTGTTAGATCATACAAATCAAAATCACTTAGTTGATTAGAGAAGATATACTTTGGTGTCACTGTACAGGAAACGTTTAATGAACTCAAATCACTCACTGAAGTACAGCAACAGGAAGAATTGTTTTTACAAAATTTCCTTCAATTTGTATGTAGAGCTTGTAACAGATTAAAAGACGATTTGACTTCTCAGATCCCCTTCTTTAAATAATTTTCACAGTGGAACTTAACGTAGCCCAGTCCTACACTGTTAAATCCTTCCTTCCTGTCGCAAAGAGGTTTCCTATTCTTCGAAAATTTATCAACACTCAGCAGCTGGACTCTGGAAAATTTGTACTCCGCTGGTGCACGAGAAATTTCGATTAGATGCATCTAAACCTGCCAAAATATATTGGAAGTTTCCGTTATGGAATCTTGAGCCAAAACTCCAATTTTCAAAAATTGTGGATTGTTCCCGAGTTTATACACCACAAAATTTAGACGATTGTGAATATGGACTGGGAAAACGGAATGAAAGAGGAGATCGCTTGTAGAATTTTGGGCAGAGTACAATTTAATGGTCACCAACACTTGGTTTAATCATCATGAAAGAATGTTGTATACGTGGAAGAGACCAGGACACACTGGAAGGTACCAGATTGACTTTATAATGGTAAGGAATAGATTTAGAAATCAGGTTTTAAACTGTAAGACATTGACAGGAAGTGCAGACTGGCTAAGTAGGAGTGGCTACAGGACAAATGCAGAACCATAGAAGAATGTATAACCAGGGGAAAGATAGATATTGCCTACAGGAAAATAAAAACGAGATATTTGGAGACAAGAAAAGCAGCGGTATGAATATCAAGAACTCAGATGGAAAACCAGTACTAAACAAAGAAAGGAAAGCTGAAAGATGGAAGGAATATATAGAAGGCCTGTACAAAAGAAAAACTTGAAGGCAGTATTCTGAAAGTGGAAGACGAAGTAGAGGAAGATGATGTAGGAGATATGATACTGCGAGAAGAATTTGACAGAGCGCTGAAGGCCTTGAGTCGAAACATAGCCATTGGAGTAGATGATATTCCGTCTGAACTGCTGATGTCCTTAGGAGAGCCAGTCGTGAAAAAATTGTATCACTGGTATGCAAGATGTATGAGACATGGGAAACATCCTCCGACTTCAAGAAGAATATAGTGATTCTAGTTTCTAAGAAAGAAAATTACAGAACTATCAGTTTAATAAGTCATGGCTGGAAAATATTAACACGAATTATTTACAGAGGAAGGGAAAAACTGGTGGAATGCGACCTTGGAGAAGATCAATTTGGATTTACGCGAAATGTCGGAAAACAAGGGAGGCAATACTCACATTAGGACTTATCTTAGAAGATAGGCTAAGGAAAGCAAAAACTACGTTTTTAGCGTTTGTAGATTTGGAGAAAGCTTTTGACAAAGTCGACGGGAATACACTCTTTCAAAATTCTGAAGGTAGCAGGGGTAAAATATAAGGAGCGAAGAGTTATATTCAACCTATACAAAAACCCTTTCGGTTGAACAGTGGTAGAGTGCCAGACTATGACGGTCGTGGGTTCGATCCCCGCCAGGTCATAGGATTTTTACGTCACTCTCCACTTCTTTCACCTCTAGAAGTATTGCTCATGTGAAAACTACCGACTAGCCCCGTAGTTCGGAACGCACGTTAAACTGTAGGTCCCCCTATAACTGGCTGGGTAAGTCAGTTAGAAGGTCGGAGAAAGGCAACGGCATACCACCTCCAAACAGGACCATGCCTAGTAAAGCACTGTGGTGTTCAAAACAATCTTCCGATTGTTGACTGCCTTTTTGTTAATACAAAAACCAGACAGCGGTTATTAGAGTCGAAGGGCAAGAAAGGGACGCAGATGTTGGGAATGGAGTAAGACAGGGATGCAGCCTTATCCCAATGTCGTTCAATCTGTACATTGAGCAAGCAGTGAAGGAACGCGACGAGAAATTTGGAATGAGAAAAAGTTCAGAGAGAAGAACAAACTTTGAGGTTTGCCGATGGCATAGTAATTATGTCAGACACTGCAAAGGATCTGAAAGAGCAATTGAATGGGAGAAAGATATAAGACAAACATTAACAACAGTAAAACGAGGTTGATGGAATGGAATGTCAGAAAATCAGGTAATGCTAAAGGAATTAGATTAGGTAATAAAACAATAAAAGTCTTAGATCAGATTTGTTATTTGGGTAGCAAAGTAACTTCTGATGGCCGAAGTAAAGAAGATACAAAATGCAGAATGGCTATGGGGAGAAAAGCGTTTCTGAAGAAGCGAAATTTGTTGACATCCAATATTAGTTTAAATGTTAGGAATCCTTTCTGAAAGCATTTGTCTTGAGTGTAGCATTGTGTGGGAGTGAAACATTGACGATAAGGAGATCAGACAGAAAGACGAGAGAAGCTTTCGAAATCTGGTGCTACAGACAAATGATGAAAATTACATGGGTAGATCACGTAACTAATGAGGAAGTTCTCAACAGAATTGGGGAGAAAAGGAGTTTGTGGCATATCGTGACTAAGAGAAGGGATAAATTGGTATGACACATTCTGAGACATCAAGGAATTGTAAACTTAGCACTAGAAGGAAGTGTGTAGGGTAAAAATCGTAGAGGGAGACCGAGGGACGAATATAGTAAGCAGATTCAAAAGGATGTAGGTTGCGGAACATATTCTCAGATGAAGAGACTTGCACAGAACAGGGTAGCGTGGAGAGCTGCATCAAACTAGTCTCCGGACTGAAGACTACAACAACAACTCCAAATGGGGGGGAGGAGGTTAGAATAAAAGGAGATGGCATTATCTACGTCGAGTATAAACGTCAGTTGCAGCCTGTCCGCTATCTTGGTCAGTTTTGAAATGCTATTTCTACGTCAAAACTGTACGTTAACTCGACCGCCTTACTGTTAACTCATTGAACTGACAGTCACTGCAAAGTACGTACTTTCAAACAACATACTTCCTTGAATAAATAGTAATAAATACTTATCTCTATATATAAAAGTTAGTGTCCCGATTGATTGACTGACTGACTTATCATCGGCCAGCCCAAACCACTGAAGACAGAAACTTGAAATTTGTGGAGGGTGTTGATCTTACTCTGTAGGCGTCATTTAAGAAGCGATTTTTCGATATTACGTCCGTAAGGGGGTGAAATAGGGGATGAAACTTTTTCAAAATACGTAGCTATTTAGGCAATTTTGAAGCTAGAACTACAAAATTTCTGATTTTAATTCAGGGTTCGAATTTAAGAGACACGTGTTTCGGCATTTTTTTAGAAATTCAACCAATAAGGGGGTGAAATACGAGAATTAAAAATTGATTTTTAAAAAATATGGTGCTGTTAACTCAAATTTTAAACTATAACTACGAAACTTAAGATATGGATTCTTCATCAGGATTAAAAAGAAACTGGTGCAGACCAACCAGCCTACGCATGCTAAGGAGCGGGGGTTCAGCTAGTCATAATATACTTGAAAACTTAATTTTAACGGCTAATTTGCACCATTTTAACACGTTGCACATGACATCAAACCGTCGGACGATTTATTCCTGTTTTAAGTGAAATGAAACATTAGCTCTACATTACGAACACGTCTCCAAAAGTTAGCAATATGGTGGAGGAAGGCCTCACTTTTTCAGCGCAAGGACGTCTCCATGTATTCTAACCTCCTTGGGAAAAAAGGATTATCTACCCGCTGTCCTAAAGATGAACTAATAAAAGAAAAGTAATATGCCATTAGTCTTAACCCTTAACTGCCGTGGAGGGGTCATATTTGCCCCCCAGAGTTTTCATTTTAGTATTTATTCGTTAGGTGACATGGTGGGGAGCCTTTACGAAAGCTGCCAGTCTAAAGAAGGTAACCACCGTATTTTTGTATAAATTTGAAAAATTAGAAAAAAAAATATAAATCAGTATTCAGCGTAGGAATTTAAACAAGTATGGTTCGCAAATCATCTTTTTTGTTTTCATATGGCAAGAACCATGCCTTCAGAAGTTCAAAACACGGAAAATAACGTCTTTCTAATGAAAACTAATTTTTGTGTGAATTAAAAAATGTCAGATAATGCAAATCTGTTAAAATAATTTATTTGTGCTTACTTCTATGTTTAAATGAATTCGTTTACTTTACAATTATATATATATATATATATATATATATATATATATATATATATATATATATGGCGTCTGTTCCGAAAGAAAAGATGTCACTTTTGATCCTGCAGTTGTTATTCTTTAATATTCACAGAATATATGACAAACTGCGATTGGGCAAAGTTGGGAATTTGTGTCTGACTGGGGAGACGTGCTTAGGTAGTCCTTGCAGGTGCGGTGATCACTGTGTCCCCAGTGGTGCAGGGGTCAGCGCACTGCGTACAAAGCAGGAGACCCGGGTTCGAATCCCGGCTGGGTACACTTTTTCAGCTTTGCCCAATCGCAGTTGATGTCATATTCTGTGAATTTGATATTAACTAGACAATAAATGCTTTACATTCAAAAAGTAATTTACAATTACATTTACCCCAAGAATTTGGGGTCAAGAATGTCCCTGCCAGAGAGTGAGAGTAACTACATTCGCCAGAGCAGTTAAGGGTTAAATACAAGCTGTTTCTTTATCCCTTGGACGCAGCGCTGGTATTGTGGGCAGCAGAGACGGCGTTATAACGGCGGCGTGTGGCAGCCAGCAGCCAGCTAGCCGTATGCAGGTCGCGGTCCCGCTCAGCGCGGTGAAAGCCGGTCTACTCGTCTGCTGGCCAGCCACTGCTCGATGCCACAAGCCCATCACTCCAAGCAGATCCAAGCTGCTGCCACAAACTTCTCGCATTTGTAGAAGCAGGATTCCAAAAGAAAAAGATAACCTCGACTCCGTATTTCTTGATTTCCAGAAGGCTTCTGACACCGTACCTCACAAACGGCTTTTAATCAAATTGAGTGGTTATGGTATATCGCCACAAATTTGCGACTAGATAGGGGATTTCCCGTCAGAGAGGACACAGTTCGTAGTAATCGATGGTAAGGCATCGACTAAAACAGAGGTGATAACGGGCGTTCCTCAGGATAGTGTTATTCGTCCTCTGCTGTTCCTTATTTACATAAAAGATTTTGGACAAAATCTGAGCAGTTCTCTTAGGTTGTTCGCAGATGACGCCGTCATTTACCGTCTAGTAAAATCATCTGAACATCAAAACCGACTGCAGAACGATCTGGATAGGATATCACAATGGTGTAAAAATTGTCAATCTATATCTATAAATGTCAATGTCTGTTCGGTGTACGTTTATCACGTCTGAACCACAAGACAAAGAGCTAAAAATTTGTACAGTTACTAACGTCATTCCGGGGAAGGTTTTAGGCACGGTTTTATGGCGATCGGATAGCTATTTGGTAATTTGAAGAATATAACGCGAAATGCTGAACAATAATTACTCTTTGAAATTTATATTTACTCTTTGAAAATGGTTCTATTAATTGCATTGTTGATTGAGGGTCGATAATGATAAAAGGGTGGATTATATTGGGATGGAAAGTTATCAGTGTATATCAAATTCGTTCTGCAGCGAAAACTACAGAACGCTAACGAATGGTCTGTGTGTAATTGTTGTCCGAAGTCTCCCGTTGTACACCATCGCAATTCCATGCCGATATCTATAAGGGGATGGATGACATGATGGTTGAAAGTCGCCAAATTATTAAAAAATTCGGACTGAAGGCCAGCAATGATCTTAACGACTCTATAGCAAGAAGGTTACACACAGTGAAACGTGATGCCACAGACCATATCTTTGGTCTATTCATGCTACAATGTCTTCAGCTCTTTCTGTGTAAGGATGAGCATACCAATAAGGAAATATAAGAATAAATAAATAAACCAGTAAAAAAATTCTTTTAATACATCCCTTTAAAAAAATCAATTTGACGTTTCGCGCATTACATCAAGAGATCAATTGTGATATTACAATCGTCATTGTTGAATTTCGTGATTGGATTCTTCGAAAGGAGTGCATTTTTATGTGTGATTTGATCTACACTACTTACTTTCCTGATAATGTTGATTAAAAATATTTGTTTCTAAACAAGGTATTGTATTTCATTTCATCCTTCAAAACCAGTCTCACAGCAGACTACTGAAAGATCGCTTAACCATAGCTCTATGGCTTAACTATCATAATCAACCAACACGCGAGCGGAGCCGCGGGTTTTCAGCTAGTTGACTCTAAATAATGAGAATTGTGAAGTCGTCCATTATGAGTACAAAACGAAATCCGTTAAACTTTGTTTACAAGATAAATCAATCAAAAGTGAATGCCGTAAACTCCACAAAATACCTAGGAATTACGATTACTTCATACTTAAACTGGAAAGAACACGTAGATAATGTCGTAGGAAGGGGAACCAGAGACTGCGTTTTATTGGGAGAACACTTAAAGATGCAACAGAACTAGTACCTTGTCCGTCCTTTTTTGTAGTATTGCTGCCCAGTGTGGGATCCTTAACGAGTGGGTTTGACGGAGGACATCGAAAGAGTCCAAAGAAGGGCAGCTCTTTTCGTATTGTCACGATACAGGGGAGGCAGCGTTACAGAAATGATACAGGACCTGGGCTGGGAATCATTACAACAACGGCGCTTATCGCTGCGGCGTGGGCTACTTACGAAACTCCAATCACCTACATTCTCCTCCGAATGTGAAAATATATTGTTGACTCCCACTTACATAGGTAGAAATGACCACCAGAATGAAATACGAGAAATCAGAGTCCAAACGGAGAGATTCAGGTGTTCTTTCTTCCCGCGCGCTATCCGAGAATGGGCGACAAAGAGTATAATGGTGGTTCGATGAATCCTCTGCCAGGCACTTAAATGTGATTTGCAGAGTATCCCATGTAGATGTACTGACCTCACAGCAGCTTATGACAACGTATGGCTGGGTGGGTTACTGTACAAGTTAAATCAAACTGTTCCTAGTGCAAAGATCACTGCACTAATGGAAAATATGCTTAAAACCGCACGTTTAAATATTAAGGAGATAACACGAGGATATTCTATACTACAAAAAATGGGCTTCCGCAGGGTTCGGTTCTGGCCCCGCTTTTATTCAACTTTTACATCAGCGACATAGTTACAACTGACTGTGTAAAGTTTAGTTACGCTGACGACCTAGCCATCGCAACTCGAAGCAACACATTCTAAGGAGGTGAGGAAACACCATCCAACGACCTAGAAAAACTATCACTATTACAAAAAGTGGAGGCTTTGCCCGAACCATAATAAAACAGAAGTCAGTTCATTTCGCCTATCCAACAGAATGGAAAATACAGAACTAAATGTTATCTTTCGCAACAAAAAATTACAACATTCTCGACACCCCAAATATTTGGGCGTTACTCTCGACAGATCCCTGACATTTAGGAAACACTTTGAACTAAAGCACACACGCTAAAGTCAAACAATATGCTTAGGAAATTGGCTGGTGTTGCTGGGGATCTAACGCAAACACCTTAAGAACCACAGTACAAGCACTTGTGTATCCTGACGCCGAATACTGTTCTCCCGTTTGGAACAGAAGTAATCATGTCAACAAAACATCTAAATGATGCTAGTTTCATAAGTAGTTTGTAAGTTTAGGGACTGATGACCCCGTAGTTAAGTCCCACACGCTCTACAAACAACAACAGTAAAACGGAAAATATAAATATACTGGGCAAAAAGTTTAGTTACGGCTGTGGCAGCGTACTGTGCTGATACAGGCAACTACCGTTGAATGCTATTTGTGGTACTTCCAAGTTTTAGCGTCATAACTTCTAGTATGCAATGTGAAAGAGTAGTACTTTGTTTTACCACAAAATACACCCTCAATTCAATTCTTATTAGTAAACGCCAATAGTGATGGTTATCTGTAAGAGACTGTATGATAACTGACACAGAATACTGGGTAAATTTTACTTATAAATGCGGTCGGCGTAGTAGTGTGCTAATGTTGGCAACGAAATGTTTGCTTTACAAGGATTATTAAATTACTGACAACACAGGGTACCAATACATACAAAAACCTGACAACCTCAGAGAAGAAACAGATTTATTTATGTCATGGTCAACACAAAGGACTACTCATTTATATGATTAGGTTTTCAAATATCATTCAACGGTTGTTGCCAACAACGGCACCGAATGCCTCTACGACTGTAAACTTTAGATCCTGTACACTAATTTTTTTTTTCGTTTTAGTATTTGTAATACATTCTGAAACTTTCTCAATAGCGTAATAGAAGTACATTCAGCAATTTGAGTACAAAAATCCGATGTGGTGTATTTGTCACGACTGACAACAAACATTTATGACAAGACGGCAAACAAACTTCGCATACTGACAGAAATTATTCAAATACAAGCCAAGATCGCTTACAAGTGTTATCTCTATGCCCAGTTTCGGCAGAATTAAACAT
Organism: Locusta migratoria; assembly: GCA_026315105.1. Classification (NCBI taxonomy): domain Eukaryota; kingdom Metazoa; phylum Arthropoda; class Insecta; order Orthoptera; family Acrididae; genus Locusta; species Locusta migratoria. Next base: position 67,404,929 of record CM048754.1, on the reverse strand, counting down.
AGTGCGCTATTTTTATCACAGAAATATATGTTTCTTGCGCTTTTTTCCTTGATACGGGTAGCAGAGAAAAGCAGCAGTAGGGGAGACCGGGGCACGTTTTCCTCATTTTGCATTTTTATTTTTGTACTTCTTATTTTTACCGATTTTGCGGTAAACAGCGGATCATTATATTTCCTACACCTTTATTTACAATCTTGTACAGGTATTTTTGAAAATAGTAAATATCATTCTTGGTAGCAAATGGTGTTGTCTGACCATGTTACGTTGGAAAATTTGCCCCGTATGCGGGGCAATGTTTCCAGCTTACTTAAAATTTACAGGGGCAAATATTCCAATTATACTTTCAATGTTAAAAGAGATTATTATCTTGATTTCACTGAATACTTATTTTTATCATGAATTTACAATACATTACAAAAGAGGATAGTAAAAATAGCTACATCAAATAAAAACAAATGCTATTTAATGGTTTTACAAAATATGTGACTTAAATATTTTACAAATACAGACATTTTTGACAATACTTATACTGATTGCCTGAGTCACAATGTAAGCAAACAAAAAACGGAACATTCCCTTTCGTACAGTCTCCATGCGCCCATTTCGTGCACTGTACACACTTTTCATTTGCCTTAGACTTGGTGTAAGACAAAGCAATAAGGAATATGTGCCCCATACGCACTCGGAAAACGTGCCCCGTCGCCATATTCAGAACTATAACACTACTTCCATGAGTAACAGTGTAAGCTATTTACAAAACAAATGCACAGTTACGTGAAGAAAGAAACACACTTTTAGTGTGTGCAATGTCAAATTAATAAGTTTAACGCAAGAATGTTTAAGTTTCAATAAAATCGTGAAAGTTTACTCACATTTGCAAAAATGATGAAAACAGCCCTGCCGACGTTGTGACTGCTGGTAGAACACTGAAACTTTCGTAAATGAAGCGTGCTTTGTTGCTGCTTCCTACAGTATCGCCGGTGGTAACATCCAGCGGTTTGTTTCGAAAATAAACTTATTTGGAAAACTTGCCCCTATGGAAAATGTGCCCCGGTCTTCCCTAAGTAAAGAAAAAGCGAGATTTTTTGTCTAATCCACATATCGATGTAAACAAGAGCGGAATGCAAGCTCAAAGTTGCACGATCTAGGGCTCTATTTCGGACACTTGTAGCTTATGCGAATAGTCTTGTTTGTGAAATTATAGTGAAATACGTTACATGTTGTGTTTAGCATTCGCAGGGAATGAAAATGGCGGATGCGCCCGCCTGTGTTTTCAGGAGCTCTACAAAGACCCGGCTGTAGACAAGGCTGCGAACGATCACCCGGTTACCAACTGCCGATCAGTTTTCTATTCCCGTGAGGGACGCAGTTTTCATTTTTTCCCTTTTCTGTTACTGTTTGACGACGTGTTATTCAATCTTCCACGACTTTGTCGATCACTCTGCGGAATGGAACATCGTTGCTTACTTCTGACCTATTTTACCTCGAACTTAATTTTACTAAGTTTCTTGGGTATTTCCATCGTGTGGGGCAGGATGAGAAGTTTCATTAACGTTGTTTATTTGACTGTCCGACACAGTTGCAGATCACATTTTCTTACTGGTAACCGGTTTCGAATTTTATATGCATCATCAGACCAGTGCCTTAACAGATACAAATAAAACTTGTTGGGCCACATCCAACTGTCAAATTAGAATGCTCATCACTATGACAGCGATGCAACAGGCGAACTCCAGTTGCATCATACAGACGAGCACATTAATTTATGGCAGATGTTTGTCGTCCTGGAGTTGCATTTAGATTCCATTCTCTAATAGCGCGCGGGAAGAAAGAACATCTGAATCTCTCCGTTCGAGCTCTGATTTACCGTATTTTATTCTGATGATCATTTCTACCCATGTAAGTGGGAATCAGCAATATACTTTCGCATTCGAAGGATAATGTTTGCGACTTAAGTTTCGTAAGTACCCCACACCGCAGCGATAAGCGCCGTTGTTGTAATGATTCCCATCCCAGATCCTGTATCATTTCCGTGGTGCTGTCTCCCCTGTATCGTGACAATATAATGGACTCTTTCGATGTCCTCCGCCAAACCCACCTGATAAGGATGCCACACTGGGCAGCAATACCCCCCCCCCTCCCCCCCAAAAAAAGGACTGACAAGCGTAGTGTATGCAGTCTCTTTAGTAGTTCTGTTGCATCTTTTTAGGGTTCTGCCAATAAAACGCAGTCTCTGGTTCGCCTTTCCTACGACATTATCTACGTGTTCTTTCCAGTTAAAGTCTGAAGTAATAGTAATTCCTAGGTATTTTGTGGAGTTTACGGCTTTCACATTTGATTGATTTATCTTGTAAACAAAGTTTAACGGATTTCTTTTCGTACTCATGTGGACGACTTTTTTCGACCTCATTTATTTAAACACTTCACTCACTTTTCACTGTGTTTCTAATTCGAGTTTTTACGGTACGTACAGTGGCCAACGATCACTGTTTGTCATTCTCTTTTGTTTGCGGTCTGCGAAGAGAGAGATTTGTTATTCATTCTGGTTCCATTTTACATCTCTTGTTTGTTATTCCTTTAGGGGTCAACGTGATCGGTGAGTTGTTCTTTATATTGATTTGTCATCTTACCTCTATACACGAAATTAAGGTAGTTGCCCTTAGAATTACGAGCACAGCAGTTGAGAATATGACGGTTGGCCGGTGCCACTAGCGCACAGTTGACGATGCCGCTGCTTTCCTGCCTGCCGGCACTTCAACCGTTGGAGGGCTGATGCCGTGTTCGGGCGGTTCGGTAAGTTGTATTTCTACATAGGGCTCATATTTTGGTTCGGTTTGGTTAGGCGCAGAATGTACAAATACTTTTCTATTCTTAACAGCGCCAATGTTCTATCTTTTCGATGTTCCGATTCTTAATTATGGGACTTTTGTTTTACATGCAGACCCTGCCTTGTGATTGGCTACGTCGCGCCAAAGTTGCTTTCAGTGCCCCCGGCTTGTTACATGTAGCAGAAATGTTTGTAGAGCTTATGGGACTTAATTGCGGGGGTCATCAGTCCCTAAACTCCCTAAACTTACAAATTACTTATACATTATTTTTCATAAGAGACATTGGCTGGCCAGTACTTACCTATGTTCTGTACCGCGATAGTAACACAAATGAAGAAAAGAAAAAAGGGGACGAAAAAGGACAAGCTTTCGCAACACAGTTTCTTCCTCAGGTGGAACAGGACAAGCTTTCGGAACACAGTTCCTTCCTTAGGTGGAACTGTGTTCCGAAAGCTTGTCCTTTTTCGTCCCCCCCCCCCTTCTTCTTCTTCTTCTTCTTCCCTTCTTCTTCTTCTTCTTCTTCATTTGTTTAACTATCGGCGGTACATCACAAAGGTAAGTACTGGTCAGCCAGTCTCTTTTGAAAAATAATTTATCATCTCTGAGGAGAATTTTCACCATTAATCGAAAACTACTTATTAACTACTTTATACAGAAGACATTCATGCCCGAGGGAGGATTCGAACCCCCGACGCGGGAGCCCTCGCGGTCCGCAACGTGGCGCTCCAGACCGCTCGGCTACTCCCGCGCGGTGTAGCAGAGACAATTTTAATCTGTTCCTAAATGACACAGTTTTACGGACTCACTAAGTACGTGTACTCACTCTGTACTGAATAATTTGAGTAGTGTAGGGCAGACATTTCATAACATATATTTTATTTGATTGTAATTTTCAGATGGAACTGATGAGAATAGTTCTAGAAATTCGGGTAGTGCATAAATAAATAAAAAGTTTGAATTTGAAAACTGTTGCGGATACCATTATTCCTGTGGATATTGAATGCAAACTACTGTCGGCTTTAGCGATCTGTAATTGACATTTCAGAGATTTTATATATTTGTACTCTGATTTTATGGGTTATATTATATAGTGTCTTTGGTGTAAATAAAGTTACGTTTGTCTGAAATACGTCTTGCCAGTTAAAATGTTTTTCTATCATTAATTGCATAATAACCATACAGAATTTCTTTCATATTAGCAGAGCGTGGTTTCGATCCAAAACTGTATTCCTTGTAGTTGCGTCATACATAGGTCACTGCATCAGGACCCTGTACTGGGCATAAGCTTACGACTGCTGAGCAAATCTGGTATGGCAGAATTCTGATTGACAGCGGTCGCACTGTGGACTACTACATGCGTTCAAAGTAAACACCGCATGCACTTGTTCAAATGTTTGTAAATCTTATGGGATTAACTACGGGGTCATCAGTCCCTAAACTTACTAACTACTTATGAACTACTTACGAACTAGGACGGCACAAATATCCATGCCCGTGGGGGGATTCGAACCCCCGACCGTAGTGGCCGTGCAGACCGTGACTGAAGCGCCTCAGTCCCCTCGGCCACCGCGGCCGGCTCGCATGCACACCTTGTGGATGTGTGACACATCGTAGCACTGAGTGGCACAAGGGCAGTTGAAGACCTTGGAGAGAACAACAACTAATAACCGATTTTCTGCAATCGCGCGAGTCGACAGCGATTGAGATTCAGAGTCAGTTGAGCAGGACATGAGGCGATGGTGTCAGCGACGCGTGTGACGCGCATGCGTAGGCGCGGACGCCGTGTGGCAACAGACAGCGGCCTCGCCCAGCGGCCAGAGAAAGTTGTGCGGGATCGGCGAATGTCTGTGGACTCCAGAGCTGGCGTCTGTCGACACTGGATGGTTGGCTGATGGGGGGATGCGACCAAACGGCTAGGTCACCAGTCCCGTGACCTCCGAGTGAAATGCAAGCAAGTGTGTGGTCGGCTAACGACTCCTTCACACAACGATAGTGAGGTTATATTCCACTACAGTTCCAAAAGAAAAATTTAAATATTTACTGAAAATTACGAAAAAAATGTAATGTAAAATTAAGATATCCGCACCAGATATTGCTATTTTCATATCGATACATGAATGTTGCGACGAAAAATAATTACTGATATTTATCGGTATTTTTTCAACCACCTGCAGCACAGGTAGGTATGAAGAGGAGATAAGAAGACGGATCACGCTAGGACGAGTGTCTATGAAGACGCTCACGAAGATCTAGCAGAGTAGAGCAACAACAAATAGCACAAATATCCGGCTAGTTGACACACTCGTGTTTTCTGTCTTCTTTTATGGCTGTGTGTCATGGACACTCAAGGCCAGAGACAAACAACGCATTGATGCGTTTGAGCTTTGGTGGTGGCGTAGGATGCTACGCATAAAATGGACAGAAAGAATAACGAATGTGTCCATAATTGTACAACTGAATATCTCCAGACGCTTTCTTCTCGAGCCGACGAAAAAAATTATCCAGTTCTTTGGCCATATTGCAAGAAGAGACGGAGAAAACCTAGAAAAAATAATCTTACAACGAAAGATAGAGGACCCAAGACCAAGAGGAAGAGCAGCGAGCAGATGGACAGACCAGATCAAGATCTCCGGTCTACCTCTTCAGCAGGCACTGAGAGAAGCTGACAACCGTCCGGGATGGAGACGCTTGGTTCATGGGGTCACGACGCTCAGCAATGATGATGATTGGTATTTTTAGAAAAAACATCAGTATATCGATATTTTATCAACAGCGCTACCACAATGCCACAGGATCATCATCATCATCATCATCATAGTAACCATGGCTAACTCGCGTCAATTCCGAATAAAGACAACAGATAAGGAATCGTTCTGACTCCCCCATTGATTCATTATCGATGGGTTCCGACACTGAGCACCTTCGGTTGTGTGGTGACGCCTCGTTTCTATAACGAGTAAGACGTCATTCTTGTCTTCATGCACATGCCGCGTAATGGTTGTCGGTCAGAATGACGGCGCCTTCCGAGCGCTCAAGTTTCATCGTGTAATTAAAAAATATTGCTTTTAAAATGTCGCAGTGTTTACCTGTGGAGCTATCTAAAGGGCCCTACACACACTCCGATTTACCGTCCGACCCACCAACTGACGCCGCGGTGGAGTAACCGAGCGGTCTAAAGCGTATCGCTGCGGAGCGCGCGGTTGCTCGCCGTGAAGGTTCGAGTTCTCCCTGGGGCATGGGTGTGTGTGTTTGTCCTTAGGTTAGTTTACCTAGGTTTAAGTAGTTTGTAAGCTACGGACTGATCACCACGCAGTTTGCTCCGATAGATCTACAAACATTTGAATATTTTGAACCAGAAACTGACCAAAGAACAAACCAACCGAATTCATAGCATCCTACACACGTTCCGACCAACTGCACACAAGGTCTATATAGGAGAGGTCAGGTCACGCTACTGTGATCTTTTGCGATGGCGGCCATTTTGATTCTAAATCCCGGCTATAGCAGACTGTTTTTGAATGTTTGTCAATAGAAATTATTAATTACATAAAGCAGTGAATGTAAAATCGCGACAGAGTATGTTGCTGTATCCAGTCCCATTCCAATGTATGTTAACGACACAACCAGAAATGTGAGGAAAAGTAGCCTTTTCATTAACAAAAATTTACTTTCTCCCAATAGTATCTATGTAACGTAAGGTCGTATGTGTTTTCTTCTGATACATTTCTTTTCTTGACAAGTTTCCATTTGGTATGGTATAGAAGAAGGATCAACTAAAGTTTCTTGTGTTGAACTATCCGAAAACAGAATCTTATATAGAATGTCGGCTTCTGTTCATGTGAAATTTTCCTGGTGTGTTTCCAGTGATTCGACATTACGTAAATGGAAGAAATTTCGAATACTGGATCTATCTCAGAGAAACGTAGACAGATTTGGAAGAAATCCAAGGAAGTCATTGCGCCAAGTAAGAAATATCAAAACAAATTTATGTAAAATCAATATATTAGTTTCAGTTATAATTACTTGATTACGGCAATGTTCTTCAACCATTTTCATTGTTTCGTGAAATGTCCGTTAAAAAAGGATTTATAGGAATTCTAGCTGTTATCAAGTTAAAACAACACAAGCAAGATAAAGTTAAATAAAATAGATGACAGAATAATATTACATTTAAAATGAGATAGACAGTTCGAGAAATCCAGAACACTGTCAGAGGTGTTTTCAAAAATATGATTAGCGTTCTTTATGACAGTTGGCTGCGGCCAACGTTAGAACAAATAATAGTCGTAACATTAACACAAGGCACTTTACATCAGATAAGGAGGTGTAATTACATTTGTAGAAGGCGGTAGCATTCATCATAGTTAGACACAGGGAACAAGAGGGCTGGGCATTGTTCATAATGCTTATGTTGTTTTAACTTTGACTACATAGTGCTTGTATAGCCTGTCATGATTAACAACAAAAAGGCTTAACAGCTGACAAGTCAATGATAATTTTGTTTTTAAAAGCCTATGTACAATTGTTCTTTTAAATTCTTTTATATTTTATACTATGTACAATAATTGCGCAGCTGCTCTATGTAATGAATGCGCATACCTTGTGAGATATGGCGCCACTATACGCCTTGTAAAGCCACCTGGTGGCAAGAAATGTCTACCTGGACAATATCGAATGTGTTAAAGCTTGTAGTCTGCTTTTGTATGTATATCAAACCTCTTACATCTGTTCACGTGTGCACATAACACGGAAGAGGTATAAAACGTCGTACATCATTTTTAATATGAAATGTAACTTACTACTTTTTCTGTCATGTAAGAAATTGTTATTTTTTGTATGTAGATGCTAATCTGATGATGGTAAAGCCGAAACGCGTCATTTTTTAGGGCACGCTGCACATGAAGTGTGACCTATAATAAAGAATTTGCGACATAACCAGCTTCACAGCAGTACTACCCAATCATTTCATCATGGTCGCCTGCCTCCTCAACGACTTTATGTCGCATTTACAATTAGTTTAAGTAGTTTGTAAACTACCGACTGATGATCACGCAGTTTGGTCCGATAGATATACAAACATTTGAACATTTGATGTCTGAGCAAAGCCTTTCGAATTATAGATATTATACTACTAAAGTAAAGATATAATTTCTGACTCAAACAGTACGCAAAATAGGTACAGAGTAGAGCGCTTGCCCGCGAAAGGCAAAGGTCCCAGGTTCGCCTCCCGGTTGCGGCACACAATTGTAATCGGCCAGGAAGTTTCATATCAGCGCACACTCCGCTGCAGAGAGAAAGTTTCATTCTAGAGTAATAATTTGGTAAAGCGAGTGTTTCCTCTCCTAGCGACACTGTGCAGCCTCGTCCGCTCTAGAACAGAAATAGCGGCTCCATAAGGAACAGTGTGGTCCAGACCTGTCTTGTATACACCGTGCTGCACGCAGCAATTGCAGCACCCACGTGTTTTGATGTCTACTTGTCGAACTGTTTTTGTTTTCACGTGTTCGCTGTGCAGCAAAGACATTGTAAAAAATAACTATAGACTCCCTAAAGGCGCTGCTGTCGCGGGATAATGTGACCCTTCGGCCGGCCGCCATGATAGTGGCAAACATCAGATACATAGGAGTGTCGTTATGAGATAAATCATGTATTAAATAGCTACTGCGATTTATATACCGAATTCATAGTCACGTGTGTACTGTTTGCCTATTGCAGTGTACATGAAGTGCATTGGTGAAGAGCTGCTCAGCGTTTAAATGCACAAATCGGTTTAAGAAAGGAGTAAAAACAACGAATACTGTCTTCCCATTTATATTTATCAGAAATACAAGTAGCCGTACTACTTGCGTTCAGAGATTGTTACTCTTGCTTAACAGGCTGTCAGTCAAGGCAATTAGGATTCAATGAAATAAATAACAGGCTTTTACAATGCTGGTAGCTGTTCAAAACAAGCTTCTTTAGCCAGTACTGGTGGACAGGAAGTTCAAAAAGTTTTGTTTTATGATGTGTAAAATGACTTTTGGGAGCACGAGATTAGTTACCTCACTGCTGTTCGAATTTTTGTTTACGAATTTAATACTAGCAACTTGTAACATCGAATTTAAATGTCATCTGCTTTACATATAGGTATAACTGAAAGGGGTTTGCAGAACTGTGTTTAGTTCCATATATGAATGACACACAGCCACACTGGATGCACATTGTGAAGTTGAACCCAATGATGACAGTTGATGACTTTTGAACAGTTAACGCTACTGTAAGGTATTTGGCTTGTAGCATGAAAAATGCTAATATTCGTGCTCGATACCCTAATGCTACTGTTACGTGCCCTAAGTAAAGAAAACGTTATGGCATACTTCGTGTTCTTAAAAGAAACTGGTAGTGGCTGGTTAGTTTATTCACGAGGTAAGAAGATATTTTACAGTTATGTATCTGATGGGATATTTCATTTTCAGAGTTTCAGGCAGCTCTGTTTTGATGGTGTAAAATATCAAAATATTGGAGAATGCAGCAGACACTCCAACAAAGACGTAAAGTGTTGTGAAACTCTTCCGAAATTAATATTGGTATAAAAGTTTCAAATGTTCAAATGTTTGTCAAGCTTATGGGACTTAACTACGGGGTCATCAGTCCCTAAACTCACAAACTACTCATGAACTAGCTAAGACTAAGGACGGACCATATATCCATGCCCGAGGGGGGATTCGAACCCCCGATCGTAGTGGCCGTGCAGAACGTGATTAGCGCGCCGCAGTCCCGTCGGCCACCGCGGCCGGCAATAAATCTTAAAACAACTGATAGTTACTGCATGTTCAAAGGAGTCTGAAGCTGTTTTGTAGTTATATATTTAAATGAGACAGTTTTCGCGAATTAACTCGAATGAATAAACACGCTAATCAAATGAGTGTTGCGCATATTTGAAGTTGGCGCGGAAGTTTGTCACCATAATGGCGCCGAGTAGGAAAGAGCTATATAAACAACAGAGAGGTTACAGGCAAGCTACAGCGCTCTGGGTGGCAGCACTAAGCAACATTGGGCGCCATATTTGAGAACGTCAGTTTGAAGCAGGAGAGTGAGCAGACGCTTCTGTTTGTAATCTAAACTGACGTGTAGGCGCTGTTATCAGTGCTAAATCATGCCCAGTGTATGTTCGGCGTACAACTGCAGCAACCGCAGTGATAAAACTGTTGGAATATCATACATAAAGAAAGAAATATGTAATTATATAGGTCGTTTTGTATCAGCGTGTATTTGCCTATAAACATTCATTATACTTAACTTTCGCATTTACTAAGTTTCAAAATTATGTTTACTTCACGACCATCAAAAAGCTAGGCAGAGGACGGATGTATTTGGTGTGTTTTAATGCAATGACACTTGTTTATATAGTGTACAAAAGAGTATTAACCACTGAGTAAGTAGCTTAGGTATATGAACCGTAATTAAACTGTTCTTTATAGAGATTTCGTTTGAAAAACACCAAGTTACTAACCCAATGGGTAACCAGTATGAGGCGTGTTAAGTGGCAGCCTACAAAGTATAGTTACATATGCTCTTGTCATTTTGAAAAAAAAAGTTATGGATGCTACCACCGATCGAAAGCGGCTACTTGCAAATACCATTCCAACACTATTTTCGTTTACTGAGCTCTTACAGAAACCAAAAGCTGTAATGAGAGTACCAAGGAAACGTCAAATTGTGGAAAGCTTGATAAATACGAAATGTACTTCAAAGCATGAAACATTTGAACCACAGGCAAAATAAACGTAATTAAAGACAAAGAAATTCGCCTGTATTTATAGGCAAGATACTTCGGCGAATACAAACGATTATTGACATTATAGTAACATCAAATAATGCAGCAGTTCGGCGATTGTAAACATTACACTTAGGATGCAGTAGTAAACGAGAAATGCTATTCTTAGTGGGAATTACTTTCCGAAATGCGTCGCCCAGAAATTAAGGAAAAATCGGGACTGGCAATGATTAATACAAAACCTATGATTCAGTTGTTAGCCGACGCCCAGTACCACCTGTCGTGACACTGACGTTCTCAAAGATGGCGGCGACCTTTCCAATTGGCTTCAACTATGGCGGCGCAGTGGCCAGTCTATGTTGTTTATATAGGTCTTTGGGCGGCCACTTACGGAATTGTGGGGCCTTGGCAGCAGACGATCGCAGGCAGGAAGTTGGTCGGGTAGCGCTACACACGTGCAATTTGTTGGGTGGGGGTCGGATGTCACACGGGCATCCGACAAGCATAGTTGGTCGGAAAGGACCTCCGCACGTCCAATTTATCGGACCGCCGATAAATTAGTCCCGACCAATGGGAACGTGTGTAGACGGCACTCTGTTCCATTCACGTAATCTCGGGCTGGGCACGGAAACGTGTCAATTAGAGGCGAGGTGCGGACACGGGGAGCCGTGAACGTGAGAAACGACAGCCGGGAGCTGGGAGCTGGGAGTCTAGCCGCCGCCGTGGGAAGCAATAAGGAGGCAGTTACCGGCCAAGCGGACGGGCACGTGCCGAGCTCAGGCCGATTACGTAAAACGCCCAGCGTAACGACCGGCAGTCCAGCACCCTACTGGAAGGCTTAGCGTTTAACGACCCGTCCACAGCCTGGTCATTACAGACGGTGAAAACGGTGAAGCAGGCAACAATCCGAAGACTGGTTTGAACACCACAGTGCTTTACTAGCAATGGTCCTGCTTGGAGGTGGTAAGCCGTTGCCTTCCTCCGACCTTCGAACTGACTTACCCAGACAGTTATACGGGGACCTACAGTTTAACTGGGTTCCGAACTACGGCGCTACTCGGTATTTTTCATATCAGCAACACTGCCAGAGGAGAAATGTGGAAAGTGACAGATAAAAATCCCAGGACCTGACGAGGATCGAACCCGCGACCTACGGATTTGTAGCCTGGCACTCTACCACGGTGCAATGAAGCTGCACTGGTATACCACCTCCAAACAGGACCAGGCCTACTAAAGCACTGTGGTTGGCCCAGGGCCGGCGCAAGGCAGGTGCGAAACGTGAGGCCGCACGGGGGCGGCGCTTTCCGAGGGGCGGCAAATCTGCTGCCCTTCCATCCTTTTTTTTTTTAATTTTATTTTTATTTTTTTGGGGTTGGGGGGGTGGGGTGGGACGACAAACTTAACATTCATGCCCAATACGGTATTCGAAACCAAACCTCGGAGGGAGCGGCTTCGGAAACTGCGGCATGACGCATCAATTACCTACCGGTCACCCCTGCTAAACAAGGGCAAGGAGGAGGACTAATTTCTTGCTCGTTCCTGTGGCAGCACCGTCGTGTCTACGCCGGAGGAACAGAGAGGGGAAAGCAGTATGACGTACACGCCAGATTCTTATGAGTGGAGTGCTACCAGCCTGTTACGCGCCGTGCGTTTACTCATAAGTAATTTTGCAGAAGACGAAATCTAATTTGGAAATGCGAATGCAATGTTCAATACTGCGGGTACATGTTGAGCCTAGAGCAATTTTGCCGAGCCCTTCAATGGCAGTTACAGTGTTTTATTCTTCCAGCATTATGGAAAAAAAAAATGGTTGAACATTACTACAGTCAAACTTGTCCAACACCTGCATTGGTTAGAAATATTCCGATTGAGTAAATGCGCTGCGATTAATTACAGGGAATAAAGACATTGGTAGTAAGCCTGGCATAGACTTATTAAAATTAGTTTGATTTCTTCAAGCAGGTTTGACTCCATTTTTGAGATGGTGCCCAGCGACTATTTTGTACAAATCTGTAGAGAATGCCACCAATCAGTCCTAATTTTTGTTTTTATTTTCCAGATCTACATAGATTTCGGGCACAAAGCGGCTATTCTCAATGCTTCGAGTTATGTTTACATCTATACCGTCACGCTGAACGTAACTGTCAACATGACGGTTTAGATGTAAGTACATATTAAAAGCTTTGAGACTGGCCACTCAGTGGCCGAAATCTAGGTAGATCTGAGAAGTAAAATAAAAAATTGGGATTGATTGATGACATTTCCTATTCCCTATATAAAATTCCACAAACATGTTGTAAAAAAATGGGAGCGGCAACTTAGCAGCTCGCACTGGGCGGCACTTGGGCTTGCGCCGGCACCGTTGGCCACCCTTAGGTTTATACGTTACCGGCACACGTGTAAATCACTGCAGTATTTATGTCGCTAATAACACGTAGGAAACCTGGAAGTAGGAACCCCTTAGTAGATTTTGCAGTAATTTCTTAGAATTATATAGAGATAAGTAAATCACTGTTAATTAGAGTTGTATAAATTAGGACCCATAAATTTATTGGTGATGGGATGTAGTATAATTATGAAATAAAGATTTTTTTTTAAAGCACTGTGGTCTTCAATCTTCGGATTGTGGCAGCTTTATCTTGGGCAAGGAAATCGGCCGTGCCCTTTGAAAGGAACCATCCCGGCATTTGCCTGGAGTGATTTAGGGAAATCACGGAAAACCTAAATCTCGATGGCCGGAGGTGGATATGGACCACCGTCCACCCGAATACGAGTCCAGTGTGTTACCACTCGGCCAGCTCACTCGGTTTGGTGCCAGAAATACCAGCCACGGAGACAAAGCTCATGTTCAATATTCCTTCTAAATGGAACCTGTGAGCAACTACGCTGGGGAGCTTTTATTTATCGCGATTCTTTAAGTCAGCGCAAAGTTCCTAGTGATTGGAAAAAAGCGCAGGTGACTCCCGTTTACAAGAAAGGAAAGAGAACTGACCTACATAATTACAGGCCAATATCGTTGACATCAGTTTCCTGTAGAATTTTGGAGCATATTCTTTTTTTCCAATATAGTAAATTTCCTTGAGACGGGAAAGCTTCTTTCTATGCACCAGCACGAGCTCAGGAAACATCTTGCGAGCCATGGATGAAGTGCAACAGGCGGACTCTGTTTTTCTCGACTTCAAAAAAGCGTTCGACGCGGTGCCACACTGCAGACTGCTACCGAAGATACGAGCTTATGGAATAGGTTCACAGATTTGTGACTGGCTGGAAGACTTCCTAAGTAATAGAACGCAGTACGTTGTTCTCGACCGCAAGTGTTCATCAGAGGCGAGTGTATCGTCAGGCGTGCCCCAGGGGAGTGTGATAGGACCGCTTTTATTTTCTGTCTATATAAATGATCAGATGGACAGAGTAAGTTGTAATTTGCGGCTGTTTGCTGATGATGCTGTGGTGTATGGGAGGGTGTCGTCTGTAACTGACTGTAATAGCATACAGGATGACTTAGACTAAATTTCTAGTTGGTGCGAAGAATGGCAGCTAGCTCTCAATGTAGAAAAATGTAAGGTGATGCGCATGAGTAGGAAAAAAAATCGCATAATATTCGAATACAGCGTTAGTAGTGAGCTTCTTGATACAGTTGCGTCGTTCAAATATCTACGCGTAACATTGCAGAGCGATATGAAGTGGAACGAACATGTAAGGACAGTTGTAAGGCGGACAGCCGACTTCGGTTTATTGGGAGAATTTTGGGAAGATGTACTTCACCTGTAAAGGAGACCGTTTATAAAACGCTTGTACGACTATGTCTTCAGTATTGCTCAAGTGTTTGTGACCCGCAGAAGATCACTTTAAAGGAAGACATGGAAGCAGTTCAGAGGCGAGCATCTAGGTTGGTTACTGGTAGGTTTGACCAATGCGCGAGTATCACGGAAATGCTCTGGGGATCGCTGGAGGAAAGACGACGTTGTTTTTGAGAATTTTTTTTGCTGTTTTTCATTATAAACATATACATACGAATTAAGTATTTTCAGTCCCAACGTTGGACTTTTCATGGTTGGAGCCATCCTTACCTGCTGCACTGCCGTCAGTTCTTAAAGACGGCGGTTGTGCTTCTCGCGTCCATGGCGCTATAGCAATGCGAAATGTTATTCTTTTTCTATGGAACAAGGGACGAACGCCCCTCGAGATGTACAGGGAGGTGCCGACCACAATATGGGGAGAAATATAGCTTCGAAGAGTTTGAGGTGGTGGGGCTTTGAGTTCCAAAGCCGTTAAATCTTTCAAGACAGTGAGCGAGTGCAACGGTGGAAGCAGATCGGCGTGCGCACGTCATTTCCGCGATTTCGGTCCGCCGAAGAAGTTGGTGGCAGGACAGCGATTCAAGAGAAACGATAAGCCAAGAAGCAGTCCGACGCTGGTTCCACCAACACCCGGGCCAATACTAACGCAGGAGCGTCTCTAATGCAGAGGTTGCAACTTTTGAATATGAGAAATAGTAATGCGACCTAATATGTACAAGCGGGCAGGTGGCGGAAAAGTGGTCCAAGGGGGTTAAGTGAATAAGGAATCATCGAAATTGTGAAAACTATTTCTGCAAGGTCACAGATGAGAGGGGCAGCGTATTATTTCATCATTTTGATGGGTACAGTAGGAATGTGTGAGGGTGAGTGGGGAGGGAGGGGCAACAAAACTTAATAACTAATAAAAATCATTTTCTTCATCAGAACCAATATATATATATATATGTGTGTGTGTGTCAGATTTTGATGTCCCCGTCTACATACACTACTTCGAGCATGTTACTAGGCGTGATGAAATCATTTTCCCTGGTATTTGAAACATTCGTGACAGTTCCAGCACTGGGAGAGAGAAAACCTGCAGTGACAGTGGAGCGCTTAAAACCTCAACTGTACTCGCTTCGGCACAGCACATTACACACACAAAGTTGCTGTGTTAGTAGACACGGTGCAATAAAAAATCAAAACCAACACATTTTCTGAACAGAGATTAACGAACTAGGATATATTATGTACGTCGTTTATTATTGGCCACAGACTTCGATTTTCCTACGATTCAAGTTACATGAGGCGTTTTCATTGGCTGCTGGGTCATTCCATGTCAAATCAACAAATGAAACCATCATTTTCAACCTTACCCTCTTGGATTTAAATGAAATTAAGTATGCCTATAGTACTCATAAATAGTACCACAAATTAATTTTTTTACATTTTTCTGACGAAAAGTTACCGAGTAATGGACCTTAGAAAATAGAATAAATGACAAATTTTTGACTCGCAGAACAATGTTGTTTTGTTTATAACTTTTGATCTAATTAAGCTAGAACAATAAAATTTACTTCATTGGAAAGCTCTTTTAAAGAGCTTTTATATGGTACCACACATCAGTAGTTTAATATATATGTACCCATTGTTTATAAAAACAACAATGTTGAATTAACCAAATTTTGAAAAACTGTACTTTTAAAATTCTAAAAAAAATATATGTGAAAGATACACTTTACATCTACATATTCTGAAAGTTCCAACTTGGGATGAGCATGGGATCACTATCAAAAACATTTTTACATTTACCGTGATTGTCCAAAATCATATTGATGAATTTGTTATTTTGCTACACATGAAAAGATTACAGTGTTTGATGATTTTGTTACATGGTACATATATTGTACTTTTGAAACAAGTAACTGATTATTAAAGTTCAGTGATAACTATTTATTAATACGTAGCTGTAAAACCATAGGAGGGAGGGGAAAAAAGGAAGCTATCTCTTAATTTGCACACCTGCATCCCAAAAATTGTTTTTTTAGCTGGAAGTAGTGGTACACATTGTGTCTGTGTGTGTACTATCCATCACAACTTCAAACTCATGTTGACTGGATGTAATATTCCTCAGCTGACAAAGGATGAAGATAATCCAATAAAAACATACAAAGACTGCATTGCAAGACTGCAAGAATGGGAACATGGGAACATAGTCCAGCACACAAGTCTTGTAATCATATCAGAATGCCTAACAGCACTGTTAGATTCCAGAATGACGAGCCGTTGTGGATTCATACCGTATGCCGTATACCGCAGTTTTCGAATTCGTTGAAGTTACTGTCAATACTGGTGATGTTCACAAGAACATGCTAGAATCTGTTGCTCATAACCGGTCTATTTTCTATCGATGACATAACAGGAACTGACTCGAAACGAACCGAGTTTTCCCGACAGATAACAAATTATACCGATTTATTATTTTAAACTGAAAATCGGAATTCTAAACACTCCAATGGTAATCTCTTAATTTGAAACTATTTTCGTAACGAATAAGATTAAATCGTAATGGTTGAAATCTCTGCTAATGCAGTATCACGCTGGGAAAACTGTGTCAATCGGTGTGGGGACTCTGTGGAAAAATAACGTACGTCCCGTACAATAGGGACTAGATTCGCAGTGGCCTGTCTGTATCTTATTCAGCTAGTAGTAAATATGAGCAAGGAATTTTTGATTTGCACTCTTAGCAGTGGGACCAAATTCTAGCGTGAAGTCTTCAACAGTTTCCAATATGTTTTATACGATAGGAAACATCCCGGTATTTGCAGCGAGTGATTTGGGAAAACCGAAATCTGGATGGCCGGTGGTGGATTTTAACCATCAAATGGGGGTCAGTCGACCTTGAGCATCTGTAAATAGCGAGAGTGAAGAATGTTTGTCAAAAATCGAGAAGGAAAACCCAAACTACTGTCGATGTTTACTTATGTGAAAAGAACCATCTAACCATCTATCCATCTCGGCATTTGCCTGGAGCGATTGATGGAAAAGCAACACTGGACAGGCGGTGGCTGGTTTAAAAGGCGGTGCCAGCCGCGGTGGCCGAGGGGACTGAGGCGCTCCAGTCACGATCTGCACGGCCACTACGGTCGGGGGTTCGAATCCCCCCTCGTGCATGGATATTTGTACCGTCCTTAGTATTAGCTAGTTCATAAGTAGTTTGTAAGTTTAGGGACTGATGACCCCGTAGTTAAGTCCCATAAGCTAAACAAACTTTTGAACATTTTCAAATGCGGTCGTTCCCCGTCGGAGGTTCGACTCCTCCGTTGGGCATGGGTGAGTGGTACCTTCAGCTGAGTTTAACCGGTGGCCAACATTATGGTATATTTTATTCCCATTTTTAAATACTTGCTTCCGAAACAATTTCTCCCTCTTATATAATACTACCTGCTAGTACCCAGCTTTGCCCGGGTTTAAAATAGAGTTTTCTGTAGCAGCTTACAAAACCGTTTATTTGCATGTAATAAAAGGGTAAATTTATGTTAAAGCAATGTGATAACATTTTTGGCAGTTCCATTAAGATTCAGCAAGATCGGAGCAAAACTGTGGATTTTGGCGAAATCCATAAGTACCCTCCATCATGCATTAAACGAAATTTTATGTAGACAGTGCCCTTCCTCTTGTTTTGAAGGTCAATTGTGTAAAATTTCATCGAGATCAAAAACTTTCACTTTTTCTCAAATTTTCAGGTTGGTTAAAAAGAGAGAGAAGAAGAAGAACGAAACCTGTTTAAGAACGTTCCCCATGTAATTCTGTGTACGTGTACCAAATTTCACGTTATTTGGTTGTCTGGATCTAGAGAACAGATAGATCGACAACAAAAGCGTCGAGATCGTTACAGTTGTGGTCTGAAGATGCTCATGTAAGTGGCCGAAACCGTTTACCAAATAAATAAATATGCGATCTATACTGGATGAATAATTAAAATCGATGTTAATCCATAATGCTCACCATCAACATCCATACTCCGCAAGCCACCCGACGGTGTGTGGCGGAGGGTACCATGAGTACCACTATCGATTCTCCGTCCGATTCCAGTCTCATTGTTCGCGAGAAGAAAGACTGTCGTTATGCCTCTGTGTGGGATCTAATCTCTCTGATTTTATTCTTATGATCTCTTCGCGAGACGGCTTTTAATAAATTGCGTGGTTGCGGTATATCGCCTCAAATTTGCGACTGGACAGGGGATTTCGTGTCAGAGAGAAAACAGTTCGTAGTAATCGATAGTAAGGCATCGACTAAAACAGAGGTGGTATCGGGAATTCCACAGAGTAGTGTTATTGGTCCTCTGCTGTTCCTTATTTACATAAACGATTTCGGGGAAAATCTAAGTAGCGCTCTTAGGCTCTTTGCAAATGACGCCGTCATTTACAGTCTAGTAAAATCATGTGAAGATCTAAACCAACTGCAGAACAATCTGAATAAGATATCAGTATGTTGTAAAAATTGGCAATTGCCTCTAAATAATAAGAAGTGTGTACTCGTCCAATATGAGTACGAAAAGAAATCCGTTAAACTTTGTTTACAAGATAAATCAATCAAAAGTGAAGGCCGTAAACTCCACAAAATACCTAGGAATTACTATTACTTCAGATTTAAACTGGAAAGAACACGTAGATAATGTCGTGGGAAAGGCGAACCAGAGACTGCGTTTTATTGGCACAACCCTTAAAAGATGCAACAAAACTACTAAAGAGGCTGCATACACTATGCTTGTCCGTCCATTTTTGGAGTATTGCTGCCCAGTGTGGGATCCTTATCAGGTGCGTTTGACAGAGGACATCGAAAGAGTCCAGAGAAGAGCAGCTCGTTTTGTATTGTCACTATACAGTGGAGACAGCGACACGGAAATGATACAGGATCTGGGATGGGAATCATTACAACAACGGCGCTTATCGCTGCGGTGTGGGCTACTTACGAAACTCCAATCGCCAACATTCTCCTACGAATGCGAAAATATAATGTTGACTCCCACTTACATAGGTAGAAATACGAGGAATCAGAGTCCGAACGGAGAGATTCAGGCGTTGTTTCTTTCCGCGCGCTATTCGAGAATAGAATGGGAGATAAAATAGTATAACGGTGGTTCGATGAACCCTCTGCCAGGCACTTATTTGCGATTTGCAGAGTATCGCATATAGATTTAGATATGTCGGAGCTTCTTTTATCAGATCCGTACCCATCGTTCCTATTCTGATGCTAGATCTGCGTTTTGACTAGCTATTCACTAGGGTATCTTTAGCACTTACCGCCTGAGGTGGTGGGTGATGGTTAGTTTCCGTGATCATCAGAGCTACCTTGTGACAGACGGTGATCGGTATGCGGTGCAGCGGGTTGTTTACGTGGTCCCGATAGCCCGGCGGCTTAGTGGGTCTCCAGACAGCCCTGACCCGCGCGCTGGCCGCCTGCCACACGCCAGACCTAGCCCTACCGCTCCCTCGTTCTCCTGCCTCACTGACGCTTGCGTAATCTTCGCAACGGCCTGACAGCCCGCGGTCGATATATCGAATCGCGGCCAGCGCGCCGCCAGGCCAATCTTCAACCGCAACACGCTCAGTCGTGGGGTCCCCCCAACCCATGTCAAGTTCGAGCTAAATGTCGAGTTTCAGTAAAAAAATTGCCGGTATTGGAGATTGTGTCCGTTTAAATTTGGCATGCTCTTTTTCTTAACTTTTGCAAGAGGGATCTAACCTGTTTTTCGTAGCACGGTGGGTCAAACTCCTCTCTCAATAGCACTATTGAGCTCTGTCGATATTACACTACTGGCCCTTACAACCGCTTCACCAAGAATAAATGCAGATGATAAACGGGTATTCATTGGACTAATATACTAGAACTGACATGTGATAACATTTTCACCCAATTTGGGTGCATAGATCCTGAGAAATCAGTACCCAGAAGAACCACCTCTGGCAGTAATAACGGCCTTGATACGTCTGGGCATTGAGTCAGAGTTTGTATGGCGTGTACAGGTACAGATGCTCATGCAGCTCCAACACGATATCACAGTTCATCAAGAGTAGTGACTGGCGTATTGTGACGAGCCAGTTGCTAGGCCACCATTCAACAGACGCTTTCCATTGGTGAGATTTGGAGAATGTGCTGGCCAGGGCAGCAGTCGAACATTTTCCGTATCCAGAGAGGCCCGTACAGGACCTGCAACATGAGGTCGTGCATTATCCTGCTGAAATGTTGAGTTTCGCAGGGATCGCATGAAGGGTAGAGCCACGGGTCGTAACACATCTGAAATATAACGGCCACTGTTCAAAGCGCCGTCAATGCGAACAAGAGTGACAGACGTGTGACCAATGGCACCCCACACCATCACGCCGGGTGATACGCCAGTATGGCGAAGACCAATACACGCTTCCAATGTGCGTTCATAGCGATGTACCCAAATACGGATGCGACCATCAATGATGCTGTAAACCGAACCTGGATTCATCAAAAAAATGACGTTTTGCCATTCGTGCACTCAGGTTGCAGCGTCAAGGGTAACTGCAGCCACGGTCTCTGAGCTGATAGTCCATGCTGCTGCAAACGTCGTCGAACTGTTCGTGCAGATGGTTGTTGCCTTGCAAACGTCCCCATCTGTTGACGCAGGAATCGAGACATGGCTGCACGAACTGTTACAACCATGCGAATAAGATGCCTGTCATCTCGACTGCTAGTGGTACGAGGCCGTTGGGATCCAGCATGGCGTTCCGTATTGCCCTCCTGAACTCACCGATTCCATATTCTGCTAACAGTCATTGGATCGCGATCAACGCGAGCAGCAATGTCGCGATACGATAAACCGCAATCGCGATAAGCTAGAATCCGACCTTTATCAATGTCGGAAACGTGATGGCACGCATTTCTCCTCCTTACACGAGGCATTATGTAATGTTAGCCACGTCTGATCTACACTAATATTGTTAGATTTTATGGACTGGAGATTCGCACTCAGGAAAGCGTTAATTGAATTTGTATCTACTTGTGTGATATTTTTTCTTTCAATTTTGTTGCATTTGAAAATTTCGATATTCAGTCTCGCTGCAGCAACTATGTTCACTAATCTCTGTGTGTTAGCCCCGGATTACTCGTTGCTACGAGGTCACGTATTAATTTTTAGTGGGTTGTTGAACTAATTGCTAGAGATAATTTTCGGATAATGCATTCAGTACAATGTCGGAGGATTTTTTGTTGTTGTTTTTGTATGTTGTTAACACTATAAATCTGAATTAAAAACTAACTGCGGGAAATGCAAGCCTAGTGATACTGAATGGAGAGCGGGGGTGGGCAAATTGTTGTCGTTTAAAGTGCCATTGTTCCAGGAGCCAGGTGCAGGCAATATTGAATTCACGAGTGAGATTTTAAAAAAAAAAATTCGTGTTTTGACCTAAAAGATTAGGGCAGTGGTACTACAGGCGGTGGTGTAGGGAGGTACTATAGCCCAGTAAATACGCTGCTCGTTTTTCTAAATGAAAACGCAGTTTTGCTGCTGCAGTTTGTTTTATTTTACCCGGTCGCGTTTCGCCTTTCCCTTGATGGCGTCAAAAAAGGATTTGTCTACGGTTTATCGTCTTGCTAAAACCCAAGCTTGCAAGACGCTGAAAACTTAAATCAACCCATTGATGATACCTGTAAAGTAAAGGCGAAACGCATCTGGATAAAATGTAATAAATTCCAGCAGGAAAACTTCATTTTCATATCAAAAACAGTAATTTTCTCGATGTATTCCAGTCATTGTCTGCCGCTAAATTTTACCCTTTACTACAACAGACCTTATTCCCTAAAGCATTCTTTCTTGGAATGTGTTAACGGCGGACTTTAACCGACTTCGAAACAGGAGGTCTTTCTCAATTCGACTGAGTTTTGTGTTTGTTACCTCCAAACCATCGAGTGTGTGAACCCATTTCGATTATTTTTTTATATGTATTTTACTGGAAAGTATGTACTTTAATGGCAGTTTGATGAGAATTTGGTTAGGTTCTGATTTTGCGATCAATGACAAACTAACGAAACTCTCCAATTCTTAGGAGCAAATTAACTATACTCGGCCGAATGTTTTATAGGCTATCCTGATGTATGAGTCACTAACAATAACGTCGTTATGGTCAAGTAATTCCCTGTTCAAAACTTTTTCACGTAAAGCAGCATTTTTGAACGTCTATTTTTGCGCTCTTCGCAAGTCTCTTTTGGAACTGTCCTCGAGGTAGATTCCCTCGAATCAGTCGTAAAAATATTTATTTGCATTTATTTATTTATTTTTAGTGTAAATCGTAGGAGACTTATGTATTACATTATTAAAGGTCTAAGCCCGTTTTGGGATAAACGTTACTTAGCACCATCTGACGACTGTACATATTACTATAGCTACCTTTAAAATTGACTACATTTGATTTTATGATTTTGACTGAACAAAATTGTGAACAGGTCATCAATTTTTTAAAAAGTATTTAAAAACAGTTGTTGTTGAATGTTTTTGTTTATTTATGAAACTGCAAAGAGGGCGCCTTAGTCGCAAATGACGCATGCTGAACGTCAACTGTGTAAGGATTGTAACAGCTGCGTCAGTACGAACGTAACCTCCAACATGGAGGTCGAGATGTTTTAAGCATTTTAATTGTTTTTAAGGTATGTTTTTTATTATTGACTTTAACTGAAACTTGTACAATTGGCTTATAACGTGACATGTATTTTATTCTAACTGGTTCTGTTGTATTTATTTTAGCACTGATAATGACCACACAGTGGTCGAAATCTAGATCTGCAAATAAATAAATATTTTTACGACTGATAGCTGAAAAATTTCCACAAGACAAATACAGTAGCGGGGCACAAATTCCACCATGGAATCAGGCCTGACGCATTTTTTTTAGTGCTTATTAATTTGTTTTGGAATAGTTTACGTCTGTTTTTGTTAAAATTTTTGTTTAGTATGTTATCGCCAAGAATATGATTCGGCAGTTCGGGTGGCAAACCTCAAAACAAAGGCGTCTCTCGTTACGGCGCGATCTTGTCACGAAATTTCCTTCACAAACTTCCTCTTCCAGTGCAGGTGACTCAGCTCTACAAAAATGTTCAAATGTTTGTAGAGCTTATGGGACTTAACTACATCTACATAGATACTCTGCAAATGACAAAGTGCCTGGCAGAGGGTTTTCTCTACCGTTCCATTCTCTAATAGCGCGCGGGAAGAAAGACACCTAAATAGTCCCGTTTTCGATCTGATTTTATTGGAATGGTCATGTCTCCCTAAGTGGGTGGGTGCTAGCAACATATTTTTACATTCAGAAGTAAAAGACGGTGATTGAAACTTCGCAAACAGATCGCGCCGCAATGAATAACGTCTTTCTTTTAATGATTTCCACCCAAATTGGTGCAACATTTCCGTGACGCTTTCCCCTCCGTAACGTGATGAAACAAAACGAGCTGCCCTTCTCTGAACCTTATCAATGTCTTCCGTCAGTCCCACCTGGTGAGGGTCCCGCAAGGGGCAACAGTACTCCAGGAGAGGACGCACAAGTGTGATGTAGGCAGTCTCTTTGGTGGAGCTGGGGTCATCAGTCCCTAAACTTACCAACTACTTATGAACTAGCTAACATAAAGGACGGCACAAATACCCATGCGCGAGGGGAGATTCGACCCCCCGACCGTAGTGGCCGTGCAGACCGTGACTGACGCGCCGCAGTCCCCTCGGCCACCGCGGCCGGCCAGCTCTACAAAAGGAGAAATGATCATTATCACGAAATACGAGAAATCGTAGCTTATAAGGCGAGGTTTAGTTGCCTTTCTGATACCCGCTACACGAGAACGAAACGGCAAATAAGTGGCCATAAAGCTGCGAAATACGCTGCTGTGAATAGGAGAGCAATCGCTCGGATGTAGACGTATATATCACGAACTTGACGACGGCTAGTTTGCATGCAGGCCATTATGTTCGCGGAGGGTCATTTTCTACCAGAGTGCGGTACAGCCATTGTCGGAGTTTTAAACAAGGGAGAGAGAGAACCGCAGCACACACAACAGGTGAAACGTCCCAGCGGTAAAAGCTAGCATTGTGGCGGGCGCAGTGAGAACGTTTCGGCAACAGGTCCACGTCCTCAGGCACCGGCCATTGTGCAGAATGACGTGTCGCAACGCCAGAGGAAATGCAGGGTCTCGGCAAGCGAGCCATTAAGATAAGGGAGAGCAGCAGACCCAAGACATTACTGATCGCCTGCCTCACACAAACACGCACATTTACTCGTAGCTCGCTGTATTTCTACACATTTACCGTCCAACCACGGAATAACAGCTGGATTCTGAAAGAGTCTCCGACGAAATACTGTATCTAGTTCTGGGAAAATACACCCACATAGGTGCCAGTGTTACACTGTGCATTCACAGAAAGCTGACGGTACATAGCTAATTTTTTTCAGTCTCTTCTCGAGAAGATCATGCAATAAGGAGTCAGCAAAAACTTTCGTGAGATCTAGGGGAAAAAATTAAAATAATCTTCCCGTAACAGAGGTGGCATACCGTCCAGCTCCAAGGACTAAGTTCAGACTTCCTGTCTTTAAGTACTTTATCCATTTCAGCAACTGTTCAGGTATAAATTAATAAAATTCAGCAACCACTTGCTTTGATTATTTTAGACGACCGGTTTCGGGCGCTTGAGTGCCCTCCTTCTGGTCTCTATACAGACAAACAAGTGTACTGGTCTACAGTAAAGGCTATAGAACGTACAAAAGTCGGTTACAGAAATTTGAAGCAGTTTGGAATCAAATTGATTGTAATAAAAGATATGTTCATAATAATCTATAAATGTGAATGTCTGTTCGGTGTACGTTTATCACGTCCGAACGACAAAACGCAGAGACTTAAATATTTGTACAGTTACTAATTTATGCCTGAGGAAGGTTTTAGGCACGGTTTTATAACGATCTGATAACTATTTAGTAATTTGAAGAATGTAACACAAAATGCGGAACAATAATTACTCTTTGAAAAAGGTTTTATTGGTTGCTTAGTTGCTTCAGGGTTGATAATGAGAAAAGGGTGGAGTATATTAGGATGAAAAGTTATCGGTGTATATATAAAATTCTACGTGAGTGTGTGTGTGTGTGCCCTTTGTACACCATAGCAGTTTTATGCCGATAGCTATAAGGGGGTGGAAGATATTGTGGTTGAATTTCGTCAAATTCTAAAAATATTCGGACTGAAGGCCAGCGATGACGTTTTTGATACTCTATAGCAAGGAGGTTACATACAGCGAAACGTGATGCCACAAGACCATATCTTTGGTCTATGCGTGCTACAATGTCTTCAGCTCTTTCGCTGTAAGGATAAGCATACGAATAAGGAAATATAAGAATAAATAAATAAAGCAGTAAAAAAAATTCTTTTAGTACATCTCTTTATAAAATCGATTTTACGTTTCGCGCATTATCCGTCATAACCAACCAACACGCGAGCGGAGCCGTGGGTTTAACCCATCATATGAACATATCTGTTATTACAATCTATTTGGTTCCAAACTGCTTCAAATTTCTGTAACTTGTGTACGTTTTATAGCCTTTACTGTATACCAATACACTTGTGTGTCTGTATAGAGACCAGAAGGAGGGCACTCAAGCGCCAGAAACCGGTCGTCTAAAATAAATAATCACAAGCAACTGGTTGCTGCATTTTATTAATTTACTTCCTGCCTCCTTCTTTCCTAGCTTTTCTCCCGTTATCTGGGGTCTGTTCTACTACGTCTCCTCCAAAGAGCTCTGTTGTGGACGTCTTCAGGGCTGAAACGTTTGAGTTCCGCTACTTATGCTATCAGGGCCATTGCAAAATTTGGTGATATACATCTCAGTAAAATAGCGTACTATGCCTATTTTCATTCACTGCTTTCATATGTGATCATATTCTGGGCCAGTTGAACACTGAGTAAAAAAGTATTCATTGCACAAAAGCGTGTGATCAGAATAATTGCTGGAGCCCACCCAAGACCATCCTGCAGACATTTATTTCGGGATCTAGGGATCTTCACTATAGCTTCACAATATACGAGGCGCGTCCAGAAAGTAAGTTCCGTTTCAGTTTATCTCCGCTGCAGCGCTGCGATTGCAGTTCCGCACATGCGCTGTAGACGACGTGTATCAAGGAGAAGAACGTGCGCCATATGGAGATCGCAGTCAGTTACTTACGCTTTGTTGTGCTTGTTTGAAATGTCGGCGTTGATTGAAAATCCCGCCGCCTGTGAAATTAGGTCGGTGATTCGGTTTCTGAATGCGAGGAAAGTGAAATTTATCGGCAAATTTGCAATGTTTACGGACCAAATGCGATGAGTGATTCGATGGTGAGAAGATGGGTCCGACAGTTCAATGGCGGGCGTGGTGATGTGCACGATGAAGAACGAAGTGAGAGTCAACCTTTGGTTACAGAAGAACTGATTCACGCGATTGATGACAAGATCCAAGAAATCCGTAGGTTTACAATTAGTGCTCTCGCTATGGACTTCCCCCAAATTTCACGATCACTGATGCATGATGAAGGTTGAAGACACAGGCGGCAGATTTCTATGAAGAAGGTATACAAAACCTGCTACCACGCTATGACAAATGCCTGCAAAATTTTGGCAGTTATGTAGAAAAGTAGTTTAAGAGTAGTGTTAATTTTGTGCAATAAAAATTTCTTCTATATCTGTGTACAATTTCATTTTATTACCAAACGGAACTTACTTTCTGGACGCGCCTCGTATGTACTCATGGAATTTGTTATTAACAATCCTACCCAAATCAAAAGTAACAGCAGTTTGCCTACCTACAACACTAGGAGAAAGGGTGATATTCACTATACAAGGTTAAATCGTACTTTGGCACAGGAAGGAGTGAATTATGCTGCCACAAAAGTCTTCGGACACTTACCAAGTAGCATCAAAAGTCTGACAGATAGCCAACTAGTATTTAAAAAGAAATCAAATGTATTTCTGAATGGTAACTTACACTTTGGATGAGTTTTTAAAATATTTAATAAATGAAAATTAAAAAATCCTTAAAATATTGTCATGTACAGACACCATTCACTAAACTGACACGTTCCAAATCATTACGAAATGTATATATGATCTATGGAATAACTATTAATCAAATCTAATCTGAGATCCGCATCCATCATGTCCTGCTAGATGTTGTCCATCCACCTCTTGAGCGGTCTACCCCGGGGGTCGGCGTCCTCAAAAAAAATGTTCAAATGTTTGTAGAGCTTATGGGACTTAACTACGGGGTCATCAGTCCCTAAACTTACAAACTACTTACGAACTAGCTAACACTAAGGACGGCACAAACATCCATGCCCGAGGGAGGATTCGAACCCCCGACGGGGAACGGCCTCGAGCATCTGAGCATAGCGCCTCAATGGGCTAGGCCACTCCGCCGCGGCTCAAAGCAGGTAACCACCAAATTTCTAGTAAGTTCCTAATTTTGAATTTTTTCACTTTGGGTAGTTATGACGAGGAAATGACGAAATAGAGATGGAAGAGAAATAAGAAATGGACAGAGCGAGGGAAGGGAAAGTGGAGAAGAGTTGGGGAGCAGATGGACTCAGTGTAGCGGCAGATCGGTCAGCCTTCTGATCCGGATGTTATGCTCAAAGCGGGCACGCCCAGCCTTGGCAAACAGTCCGGACCACACTCCTGCAGCGGACTACTCGAGCATCAATCACATTACTCACCGATGTCCAAGAAACTTGTCTGTTAAACGAAAATTTTTGTCGCTCATGATCTTTCTCTCCTCTAAAGATTATGAAAGGGGATAAAAAAACGTGTACGACATTTTCGCTGTCCACGGAGTAAAGCTTCAACATTAGGCGCCGTATTTTAATTCAATACCCTTTTACCGCTAACTTTATTCACATCATAACTTACAACAGTCTCTACATACCACACACTGTTTACCTGCACAATTACGACATTGTATGCGACTTGTTTCCATGCAACGAGGTTAAAATAAGGGGCTACTATGCAAAGCTTAGCTGTCGATCTTGCTGAGCTCAGAATGAAGCACTGTATGGTTCTTGCACTGTTCACTTGCGAACATTTAAATGACTGTCATATCTGAGTACATATTTGATATAGCATGCTATTGTAGACAAATGCAGACTTTTCAGGTAGCTGAACTGTGATTTATTAACGCAAAATCTCATTCGATAAGTATGACTTACGTATCGGAATAATACCCAAATGCTCTACTAGAATTGAAATTGTCAGCTGTAGTCGTTCACAAGAGATGCATAGCAAGATTTTTCTAATAACGACAGAACCAATTTTCGTAAGGTTAGTATTGGACAGATGATTTTTTATGTTGAATATATACTATAATTCTTTTTACAGGTTCCACGTCGTTAAATATTCATATAAAAAATTCTGTACCACCAGGTCTTTGAAATTTCAAGGGAACCTATATTTCATAATAATGAAAATTAGAAGACAGTTACAAATACTGAAAGATATAGTAAGAATTAATTCAGCAACAAAAATTTCTTTGTAAAATAACAGGTAACATTTTGTTCTGCTTGCACATCCATAAGTAATGCAGGTAACCTTATTTTTTTTCTTTTCAGGTACCACTCAGAAGACAACGAACACACACTCGTCACCACAAATGTTATTGGCTCCGTAATATGGCGACAATAGCTTCACTTCTATAGCGTTAAGGGCATCTCCCCTTATTCTAACCTCCTTGGTTCCATAGATATGACGTCACGAACATTGTGTCTTGTTTTATTTCAGTACTTCTTTACCGTTAACTATTCGTATCATCGCTTGAAAAGAGTATCAACACACAGCACTCAATTTACCAACAAAATTATACCATTGCACGAGACTTGGTTCTATACATATGACGTCACTAACATTGAGGCACTTAAACCAGAGCGCACCTTGGGTAGGATATATTCTTCCACTGTTGGAACTGGGTTCACTTACAACGGGACGGCACCAACCTCCGCTAGAGATTTCATTCGTAATGACGAGACACAACAAGGACTTAAACATGCGTCTTCAAATATGTTCAAATGTTTGTAAATCTTATGGGACTTAACTGCGGTGTCATCAGTCCCTAAACTTATAAACTAACTTATAATAAACAAGGCACAAACATCCATGCCCGAGGGGGGATTCGAACTCCGACGCAGGAGCAACTGTCTTTGAGGAGATGCAGAGAGAATTGTAGGCGTGTTTACACACAGTTCTGCTGCCACTATTCAAGGTACTTTTTTTCCAAAGCGCATTTCATAATGTGGCAATTGAAGGGTTAAGCAATTAAAAGATTCATCGCCTTTTCTGCATTTATTTCCTTCCTGAAACATCTCAATTCACTATGTTTTTTCTTCCTTTCGTCGATCTACCCAGATAATTCCAATTTTGAGAACAAAAAATACGATTACAATAAACGATTAATGTGCACAGTAAAATCTGTTAGATTTAGGTGGCTCCGGTAATCGTATTTTTTGTTCTCAAAATTGTAATTATTCTCTGGGGTTTGGTTGTAGGTTTCCAATACAACCTGATTCAACATTCACTGCATGCGCTGTACGTGACAGTATTTTTTTCCCGTGTTTCTACGATAGTACCTACCATCCTGCTTCAAGTCTTGACACAGCGGGAATGCGCATTGTATGTATATCCACCGTCCGGGAATCTAAGCCAAGGAAGCACGGACACGTTTTCTGTACCGTTTGGACACTCAGTTCACTGGGATCCCGTCGTGGTGGCGACGTTTAATAACAGGTCGTAACTGCGTTTTGTCGTCGAATTACAACCATGGTGATCAACTTCACTACCTCGTAAACAAACTAGACATGAGGGAGGCACTGTCTCAACTGGCTGCTACGTAAACTTCGACACTACGTTTCTCACATCATAGCGCGGAGTTCGAAGCATCGGTCTCAAAAATCAGTATCTTAACTCATGAGAAACGCCGTAACTGCGAGGAAGTGAATAGTTACACAGATATAAAAAATGTTCAAATGTTTGTAGAACTTATGGGACTTAGCTACGCGGTCATCAGTCCCTAAGCTTACAAACTACTTATGAACTAACTAAGACTAAGGACGGCACAAATATCCATGCCCGAGGGGGGATTCGAACCCCCGACCGTAGTGGCCGTGCAGACCGTGACTGAAGCGCCTCAGTCCCCGCGGCCACCGCGGCCGGCGCTGCAGTCTGTATACGGAGCTTGAGTATAAGTGTGCGTATGGTTCGTGATGTTATATTTCAGAAACAAATTGTCTCATCTATGGTGCTGTACTGAAGATTATGCTACCATTATTGATCTCACAGTGCTAAGAATCAACAAAATGACTACAGAAGTAATAATATAACTCGATACAAATTTATGTTCTGCGTCGAAAACATGACAAACATTATAATTGTTAGGTCAAAAATATTAAAGAACATTCTTTTATATTTAGGACGATGTATTAAAACACAAAATACTGTATTTTTTTCCAAAGCGGATTTCATAATGTGCGAATGAAAGGGTTAAGCAATTCAAAGAATCATCGCCTTTTCTGCATTTCTTGACCTCCTGAAACATCTCTAATTCACTACGGTTTTTTCTTCCTTTCCTCTATCTACTTCTTCCCTGTTTCTTTAGTTGAGGCTTATTCAGTTTCATTGCTTCTCGTATTACTCCTAAACTGTTTCCTGTCCATAATCTCTTCTTTTGAAATTTTCAGTCGTTCCGGATCATGTGTTTCTTTCATCCAGCTGGTCTTTAAATTGCTTGATGAACGATTTAAAACTTCTGTGAGTCTTTTCTAGACATCTTACATAGGAGTCGACAGAACGATAGGTGTCATTGTCTGTGATAATGTGTGTGTTTGCAGATTTTCCAAGACTTTTTCGTTGTTTTTTAATGTCGTGAATTTTCCTCATCTCTAACGTGGCTTATGCCGTATACAAGACTTCTGGTAAAACAGTGCTGTAGTATCGTACTTTTTTTTTTTTTTTTTTTTTTTTTTTACTATAGTGATTCCATATCACTTTACAGGCCTTTTACAGTTTGAATATTCTTTCTGTGTTGGAGACGGTATTTCGTCCTGTGGATAACATCTTTGGCTGCAACCAGAGTTTTTCCCTATTGCTGCTTTTGACTGTTGGCTGTGTGAAAATGTCGGATCGGATTTGTATCTGAATCGTAAAGGAGCCGCAATATAGTCGTATTTTCACGATAATGATGCCATGAAACTCGATTCCGCTTCGGCTTGGTGTGACGATTAGAAGAACTGGGGGTGCGACCGTTCTTGCGGCTACCTACTTAAGATGAGTCGTCTGCAGTAACCAGAGCAACGGAATTCTACACCTTCGCCTCTCCGTTGCAGAGGTTTTTAATGTTCTCCCGTGTGTTTCGTAAAGCAGTGGATCTCTAACATAGAGAATGTTAGCAACCATTTGCGGTGACTCCCATATTTAATTTATTCTGGCTATTACTCCAAACTGCTGAGAAGGGGCAGTTCAAAAAGAAAGGGGACATACGGACAATAGTAAGTGAACGTTCTTTATTTGAAAAGTGATCGCCACAGTGGGACAGTTTTCGGTTTCCTACAGAAGTGTGGTTTTGTTCAGGCGCACTTCCAAGCAAATCGATGGACAGCAATATCTGCCTTCGCGGTCCCAAATCAGTATCCTGTGAAGTTGGCACCCACTTTTTCTAAAAATGTACATTTCTTCAGAGTTCTAGACAGACACGAAATAGAGTTCTCTGCACAAATTCGCGAAAAAATTAGAAAATTAAATTCAGTTTTTTTTTTCCAAAATAATTATTTTCCTATCAGTCAAAACATAGTTTGGATCACAGCTCTAAGTAGCTCCCAAAGACTTCTACAGAAAATGCAATTTTTTTTGCCCAGGTAAAAAGTTTATGACATAATTGCATAAATAAGGGACAAACTACACAAAGTTCCACTAGTCGTGTGAGGTAGGCGCCCCTTTCACGTGGAATATACATTTTTCGGACTTCTAAGAGTTCTCTGTATAAAATTTGAATAGTTCTGCAGAATTTCGTGAAATAAAAAATATTAAACAAAGAACTTGCTGATGAGTAAGACAATGGAACACTAATTTTCGATTTATCTCAATATATATTCCGCAATTTTCTAGTTAGTCGTGACACAAATCCTTTAAATTCAACTATCATCGATTTAGCTTCATCGGTCGTTACATAAACGAGTCTTTCAAGAGGTACGTTGAATTTTTCTAAACGCCACACGTCAGTTCCAACAGTTCTGTGATCTTCAAGTTACTATCCTACCAACGAGAAAACAGCAATTTCTGCAACATCTTTGATATTCAGTCTCATTAACACCAATTAAGAAGAACTGAAGTGTGGTAGAAATGTTCTCATGTCAACCGCCATTTCAGTAATTCTTTCCGCCACCGTATTCCTTGATACTGAACTGCGTCGAAATTCCCGGACCTTTTTTGGACAGAAATTCTGCAAGCTTTATCAAACAGACTCCAATTACAGAACCATCTGTGAAAGATTTTGAATGTTTTGCTATTAAATTATTACTCTTGTTACGGATCCATTTTTCTTAACGAATTTTATAAGCACTCGTTGGTTAACTGATGAATTCTTCATTGTGGATTGATAAACAGCAATGAGTGCAAATATTTATATATTATAACAGATCTATATTTCGGTCACTCTGTGACTATTATCAGTGATAAAAACAGAACTGGTTACAATCAGTTAACATGCATGCCGCTTTATACATCACTTCTAAATGCTTCAGTCAAATACATACCTTTAAAAACTGGGTTTGAAACACATACCCCCATGAACCACAGACATTGCCGATGTGAGGTGGCTTGCGTGCAACCACAGCGGAGGGGTATCTGTGGAAAGGCCAGACAAACGTGTGGTTCGTGAAGAGGGGCAGCAGCCTTTTCAGTAGTTAGAGGGGCAAGAGTCTGGATGATTGACTGAGCTGGCCTTGTAACATCAGATATTATGGCTTTGCCACACAGTTACTGCTAACGGCTGAAAGCAAGGGGAAACTACAGCCGTTACTTTTCCCGAGGACATGCAGCTCTACTGTATGACTATATGATGGCGTCTTCTTGGGTAAAATATTCCGGAGGTAAAAATAGTCCCCCATTCGGATCTCCGGGCGGGGACTACTCAGGAGGATGTCATCAAGAAAAACAAAACAGTCATTCTGCGGGTCGGAGCGTGGAATGTTCTAACCCTTAATCGCGTAGGTAAGCTAGAAAATTCGAAAAGCCGAACGTATTCTCAGATGAAGAAACTTGAACAGGACAGTATAGCGTGGAGAGCTGCATCAAACCAGTCTGCGAACTGAAGACAACAACAACAACAACAACAACAACAACAACATTTTTTTTCAATCTTTCTTACCTTCACAGAGGCAGCTGTTAGTTTTATTCATAGCATAATTCAATGTTCATTGGCCAACAGGTAGAGGGTAAATTGACATCGCGGCTCAGTATAATAGTATGAGTCACGTGCATGTTGGAAATTTAAACAAGTTTTCTTTGAACTTTTCTGCAAGTGTATCGTTTGAGTAGGGAAACCGGTAAATAAATGACTAGAATACAATTCTCGTGTGTGACGTCTACGCACACTAACTCACAGGAACTATCAATAATTCAGCACATGATCTCGTCATTCTGGAAGGCACAATGGACCAATACAAACAAGCTCCTAACCTTGAGCGCCAGCCCTATACGAAGGGCTTTAGTCCAGTCCTACACGCAGTGGAACCTACCAGAAGGACAATGCAACGAAACTACAGGCCTATTTCAAAATGTTCAAATGTTTGTAAAGTCTATGGGTCTTAACTACGGGGTTATCAGTCCCTAAACTTACAAACTACTTATGAACTAACTAAGACTAAGGACGGCACAAATATCCATGCCCGAGGGGGGATTCGAACCCCCGACCGTAGTGGCCGTGCAGACCGTGACTGGAGCGCCTAAGTCTCCTCGGCCACCGCGGCCGGCAGGCCTATTTCAATGACGTCAATTTGCAGCAGGGTTTTGGAATATATACTGTATTCAAATATTATGAATTATCTCGAACAGAACGATCTATTGACCCAAGGTCAACACGGATTTAGAAAATATCGTTCATGCGAAACAACTAGCTGTTTATTCACACAGCGATGGACGCTATCGACAAAGGTTCGAGAATCGATTCCGTATTTCTTGATTTCCAGAAGGCTTTTGACACCGTACCTCACAATCGGCTTTTAATCAAATTGCGCGGTTATGGGATATTGCCCCAGATTGGAACCTGGATAGGGGATTTCCTGTCTGAGAAGACACAGTTTGTAGCAATCGACGGTAAAGCATCGACTAAAACAGAGGTGATAACGGGCGTTCCACAGGGTAGTGTTATTGGTCCTCTGCTGTTCATTATTTACATAAACGATTTAGGGGAAAATCTAAGTAGCTCTCTTAGGTTGTTTGCAGATGACGCCGTCATTTACCGTCTAGTAAAATCTGAACATCAACATCAACTGCAGAAGGATCTGAATAAGATATCAGTATGGTGTAAAAATTGGCAATGGACTCTAAATAATGAGAAGTGTGAAGTCGTCCACATGAGTACGAAAAGAAATCCGTTAAACTTTGTTTACAACATAAATCAATCACACGTGAAGGCCGTAAACTCCACAAAATACCTAGGAATTACTATTACTTCAGATTTAAACTGGAAAGAACACGTAGATAATGTCGTGGGAACGGCGAACCAGAGACTGCGTTTTATTGCCAAAACCCTTAAATCACGCAACAGAACTACAAAAGAAACTGCATACACTACGCTCGTCCGTCCTTTTTTGGAGTATTTTTGCCCAGTGTGGGATCCTTATCAGGTGGGTTTGACGGAGGACATCGAAAGAGCCCAAAGAAGGGCAGCTCGTTTCGTACTGTCACGATACAGGGGAGACAGCGTTATGGAAATGATGCAGGATCTGGGACGGGTATCATTACAACAACGGCGCTTATCGCTTCGGCGTTGGCTACTTACGAAACTCAAATCGCCAACATTCTCCTCCGAATGCGAAAATATATTGTTGACTCCCACTTACATAGGTAGAAATGATCATGAGAATAAAATACGAGAAATCAGAGCTCGAACGGAGAGATTCAGGTGTTCTTTCCTCCCGCGCTATTCGAGAATGGAATGGGAGATGAATAGTATAATGGTGGTTCGATGAACCTTCTGCCAGGCTCTTAAATGTGATTTGCAGAGTATCCCATGTAGATGTAGATGTATACGGTGCGTGCGTGGTTCTAGTACAACTAGGGCGTGTTTACCGTAATCCGCAGCCACCAAATTCTCAGGATTCAAACGCATTCGGCATGCTGTAGGACCACTGCATCAGGCTACTGACGGCATCGATCCTGACCCAGAACACCTCGCGTAGCTGTCCACGGGACTAGTTCACCGTAGCTCCACATGCCCAGAAACTTCGACATGCTTCCAGCACGTCAAGGTGGTTACGCAAGCTCCTGACAGCCGGTCACACTGTCAGTGTTATACGAGGTGCATTCAAGCTCTAAGGCCTCCGATATTTTTTTAAATTAACTACTCACCAGAAACCGATGAAACTGGCGTTACTTCTCTACGTAATCTCCCTGCAGACGTACACATTTTTCACAACGCTGACGCCATGATTCAGTGGCAGCGGCGAAGTCTCCTTTAGGAGTCTGTTTTCACCACTGGAAAATCGCTGAGGCAATAGCAGCACGGCTGGTGAATGTGCGGCAACGGAGAGTGTCTTTCATTGATGGAAAAACCAATAGTCACTAGGAGCCAGGTCAGGTGAGTAGGGAGCATGAGGAATCAGTTCAAAGTTGTTATCACGAAGAAACTGTTACGTAACGTTAGCTCGATGTGCGGGTGCGTTGTCTTGGTGAAACAGCACACGCGCAGCCCTTCCCGGACGTTTTTGTTGCATTGCAGGAAGGAATTTGTTCTTCAAAACATTTTCGTAAGATGCACCTGTTACCGTAGTGCCCTTTGGAACGCAATGGGTAAGAATTACGCCCTCGCTGTCCCAGAACATGGACACCATCAATTGTTCAGCACTGGCAGTTACCCGAAATTTTTTTGGTGTCGGTGAATCTGTGTGCTTCCATTGAGCTGACTGGCGCTTTGTTTCTGGATTGAAAAATGGCATCCACGTCTCATCCATTGTCACAACCGACGAAAAGAAAGTCCCAATCGTGCTGACGTTGTGCGTCCACATTGCTCGGCAACATGCAACACGGGCAGCCTCATGGTCGTCCGTCAGCATTCGTGGCACACACCTGGATGACACTTTTTGCATTTGGAGGTCGTCACGCAGGATTGTGTGCACAGAACCCACAGAAATGACAACTCTGGAGGCGATCTGTTCAACATTCATTCGGCGATCCCCTAAAACAAATCTCTCCACTTTTTCGATCATGTCGTCAGACCGGCTTGTGCGAGACGGAGGTTGTTTTCGTTTGTTGTCACACGATGTTCTGCATTCATTAAACTGTCGCACCCACGAACGCACTTTCGACACATCCATAACTCCATCACCACATGTCTCCTTCAACTGTCGAATTTCAATTGGCGTCATACCACGCAAATTCAGAAAACGAATGATTGCACGCTGTTCAAGTAAGGAAAACGTCGCCATTTTAAGTATCTAATTCTAAGTTCTCATTCTCGCCGCTGGCGGTAAAATTCCATCTGCCGTACGGTGCTGCCATCTCTGGGACGTATTGACAATGAACGCGGCCTCATTTTAAAACAATGCGCATGTTTCTATCTCTTTCCAGTCCGGAGGAAAACAAATCGGAGGTCTTAGAATTTGAATGCACCTCGTACGCTGGAAGAACGTCTAAAAACTGATGATGCCACAGGTAAGTCAAAACAGAAATGGATTTTGAACCCAAAATCCCAGTGTCGGTGGCGACGTGCGAACGTTTCCCGGCGCGCTCTCAATCTCACGTTTGGACTCTCGCCAAGTTAAATGCCCGGATGTGGTTGGTTACGGTAGCGGCAGATAAGACGCTAGATTGAGATTGTCTTCGGAGATATCTCGCCACTTCCATGTTTTTCCACTCGGGGATTTCATCGCATCAGAGACCCCTTAAACGTACAAAGTACTTGGAGGAAGAAAGAAATACGGAGGTTGCAGTGACGTGTTTGTACTAGGACGCGAAACTGCGCCGAAATAGTCTTCGGACACAAGACCAGAACAACAACAAAATCGTATCCCTAAAGTAGCGCCACGCTTCTAATGAATGAACTGAATTACATTTCTATCCACAGAGTGGTATTAAAATCTCCAGCACTCTGTGTATCCCATTAATTTTTTGACCAACGTATGAAGCACGTCTATGCGCGTTAATGGTGAATAAAATGCTCGAGAATTGAGTTTCACCCTCCTCTCATTTTGAGTAGCAGGACCAGTTTAAGCCCTCAACGTCGTTATCGGAAAATAAAACGTAATGAAATTAGACCAACAGAGAAAAATGTAGCAATAGGCGCAATCAAGAGCAAAATGTTGCGAAATAGTTTGCAATTTTCATAAAATGCCGTAAAAATACTCGTCTAATGATAAAAACTATTTACGCATATTGCATAAATTAATTTGATACATTTTCATTCCGCTTTGAAAGTAAGAACACCACTTGTTGGAATACGGATTGAGAAATTGCGCTTAAGTCTAGGCAGGGGCCATTCAAAATTTTGGAATAGTAATAAAATTCAGAACAAGTACAACACCTTTCTAACTGTAAGAAAAGAAACATCTAAATTCATCCGACAGAGTAAAGGAAACTACGAAAAATCCCAACTGTCAGAAAAAAAAAGACTTCCAAAATAACAATAACAAACTTTTGTAAAACATTCGAAATAAAACTAAACGGGCGGCTACTAACTTCAAAGTCTTTGCTTCAAAACTGAAAATGGCACTTTGGCTCTTAACAACCAGCAAAACTAAGACGTGTTAATTATTATGAAAAATTCAAACTGTCCAGAACCAGCGAATATATTCCAACAGCAAACTTTTAACAACAAACTTTAAAGAACCTGACGAAATCGAAATAAGTAAACAAATTAAGATAGTTGAAACAACAAAGCACGCGAAGAAGCCGGTTTAATTTTAAAAGTACTAAAAACAGTTGACCCTAACACTATGAATGTGATCACTCAACGAATACGAGCCGCCCGCTATGGCCCCGTGGTCTAAGCCATCATCGTATGGACTGGAGGGCCATTCCCGCAGAGGGTTCGAGTCCTCCCTCGGGCATGGGTATGAGTGCTGTCCATAGTGTAAGTTATAGGGACTGATGACTATAGAAGTTTGGTCCAATAGGTGTACAATAATTAGGGGAATAGGAAATATCTGACAAACGCAGATAATACCGTAGGTCTTGACAACTGCCCTAATTCATACATTCTTTTAAGGAGATATAACTCATTAATTATTAATATCGATTCTATCTATTCTCCCGGGCAATACAAAATTCTCTCGCAATTATTACTTGATCGAGCTCAAGAACCGTCCCAATCTAAAACTGGTGAATGCTTAGCAGACATTAGACCAAACAGATCCTGTTCGAAACAAATTCTTCACTTGAAACTAATCCTTAGACACCAAAAGACTTCTGGTAACAGTATTGTACGCCCATTCATGGACTTAAAATGGCTACAACTCAGTTGATCGTGGATCAACTTTCTAAATTTTAAGGGAACAAGGGCTAGATGATGAATCTCCAACACTGATTAAAGAAATGTTAACGGACACTAGCTCCCTTCATGGGAGGAAATTCTGAAACACTTGATATAAAGACTGATACTAGACCCGGTCTCTCCCCATCACTGTTTAACTGTGATTGGAAACGGTAATTACAGAATGGCGAGAGCAAAAGTCGTGTCAAAATACAGATCAGTTAAGTTGGGTAAAAATAATAACATTAGATTACCTCGCCTTTGCAGACGATCTAGCTATTTTAACTCGGGATGCTACCAAAGCTCAAAGCCAAATCAAAATTTTTAAAGAAGTTGTGATATAGTAAGACTACAAATTTCACTCGAAAAAACGGAATCACGCAACAAACAAGCACCGACATTTTTGAATACCAAATATGGAAAAATAAAAAAGGGTTTCTCATTTTAAATAAGTAGCGGAAATCAGACGAGAAAACGGTCTGGAAAAAGGTGCAAACAAAGTCCGCTGTAAAAGAAAAAGAGGCAACTGCATTGAGAATAATAAAATATTTATTGTAATAAGAAAGCACTTTCAAAATTCAGTAAACTTAGCATTAGAGTACTGTAATTAAACTGGAATGTCTTTATGGAACAGAAACTTTAAATAGAGAAACATTGAAGAAATTCAAAAGAAAAATTTTATTAGGAAAATATTCAAATGTTTGTATAGTCTATGGGACTTAACTACGGGGTTATCAGTCGCTAAACTTACAAACTACTTATGAACTAAGACTAAGGACGGCACAAATATCCATGCCCGAGGGGGGATTCGAGACCCCGGCCGTAGTGGCCGTGCAGACCGTGACTGGAGCGCCTCAGTCCCCGCGGCCACCAGGAAAATATTAGGCCTCAAAATTACTTATGGAGAAACTTATAGACTGAGAAGTAATAAGGAAATAGAATACACAACGTACATTGTGACTTGAGAAAACGAAGAGTTAAATTTTATGGGGCACATTTAAAGAATGGTACCTACCAGGCTGACAAAAAGAATAGTACAAGTCTTCGAAAACAGCAGTAAGGGAAAATTGAGCAAGTTAAATGGCCAATGCGATTAAGGAGGATATTCAACTAACCGGTGTAACTCAGACAAACGTTACAGATAGAAAAACATTCAGACAAAAGATATTTGTTTGGAAAGTTAGTCAAGGAACTCCGTGGTTTGATGAATGAAAGAGACTTCATTCTGAAAGGATGAAATAAATTCGGCACAAAGGAAGGCCAACCACCAAAAGCGACACTGACTGGTTTAACTTCCCGCGGTCCTATTGGGCCCATACATGATTAGGAAAGGCAGCTCGTCAGTAATGTTTTCATAAAGTATTAGAGTAATTCCATAACATTTTGTTTTCCACGACTTTGTAATAAGACGTTGGGTAACTAAACTCATCATCGCACTGAAACTGTGTATACGTGGACGAGAAAAATAGCTCCCGGATTTCCCGGTTAGAAACACCTTTTCCCTGATGAAAATACACCTAGAGAAATACACCTTTTCCAGTCTGAAATATCCATTTTCCGTTATCTGACGTTTTCTTCGAATGTGTCACGATTTTAGAATATGTTGTTACGGGGGAACCTAATAACTAGTGAAAGCACACATCGCACAATTATTTACGAACTCTTCATCGGCTGTCTTCATTTTCCGCAATTATTTTGAGGATAATTATATTTTGGATGAATGAACTGAAATATTAAAAGAAAACAAAATTTGGTCTTTTTGAACGTGTGCGACCCTGAGAGATATAATCAACATAAATGTTTCATTAAAAATTTTAATAATGGCTTTAGTTGGCTAGTCTTCTGAGCCTGCAATTGTCGCTGGTCCCCAACGTGTTACCTCTTGAACGCGAGTCAAACGGTTCGTGATTTAAGAAATTCAGAGCACACCACCAGTGTTCACAAGTTATATTGCGTAAAAAGCCATTTATTTTAAACAAACGCTTCTGAAACCACTATTCACAATTTTTTCCGTGACCTATTACAAAAATAAACTGATAAGGTATCACCCTCATCGAAGACAGTTTGCTGTTACGGAGTATTGCACAGTCTTCCTCCTACAGCCTTCGACACATTCTGCTAGCGGCAAACGCTTGCGCGTGCAGCTTGTACTTTTGAACTTCAGTATTGTTTTGGTGAATTTCTCTTTTTCATTCTTTATTGTCGCCATATTACACTGCAGTAGAGGACTGAAAAAACCTTACCACCTCACAGAACGTGTATCTGTCAGAGTGAAGGCTGTTACAAGGCTAAGGGTGGGCCAACACCACTCTGAGTTCAAGTATTTTCGATGGGTGGCGCTACGCAGTCATTTTCATCCAGGTGTCCCAATACTTCTAATCATATAGTGAAATGTTTGTTAAGCATAATGGACTTAACTGCGGGGTCATCAGTTCCTAAACTTACAAACTACCTTATAAGGTTCAAAGAAAACCTGAGTCTAATTACAAAAACGTACCCGACTCACACGATAATAGTAGGTGGTGATTTTAATTTACCCTCGATCTGTTGGCGAAATTATATTTTCAAATCAGGAGGTAGGCATAAAACATCGTCCGAAATTTTACTCAACGCATTCTCTGAGAATTACTTCTAACAATTAGTTCATGAGCCAACTAGAATTGTAAATGGATGTGAAAAAAATTGATCTCTTAGCAACAAATAATCTAGAGCTCATAACGAGCATCAAAACGAATACAGGTATTAGTGAACACAGAGCTGTCGTAGCGAGAATGAATATCGAAAGTCCCAAAGTTACCAAAAATAAACGCAAAGTATATTTGTTCAGGAAAGCAGATAGAAACAAAATACATTGCTTCTTGAAAGACACCTTCCACTCGTTTCTAACACTAAACGTAGGTGTAGACCAGATGTGGCTCAAATTCAAAGTGGTATCGACAGCAATTGACAGTTTTATACCAAATAAATTAATAAAAGAAGGAGGCGATCCCCCTTGGTACACAAAACAGGTCAGGACACTGTTGCAAAAGCAAAGGAAAAGGCATACTAAATTTAAATGAACACGAAATCCCCAGGATTTGCGATCGTACTCAGAAGCTCGAAAATTAGCGAGGATTTCAATGCGAGATGCCTACAATATTTATCACAACGAAACTCTTTCTCGTAATTTGACTGAAAACCCAAAGAGATTTTGATCATATGTTAAATATACTCGGGGCAAATCACAAACAATACCTTCACTACGTGATAGGAATGGCGATCCTGCCGATGACAGCGCTACTAAAGCAGAGTTACTAAACTTAGCTTTTAGAAACTCATTCATCAAAGAAGACGAAACCAATATTCCAGATTTCGAATTACGAACTGATGCCGTAATGAGTAACATAGAAGTAGATATCATCGGAGTAGTGCAGCAACTAAAATCACTTAACAAGAACAAGTCTACTGGTCCGGATTGTATACCCATTAGATTTCTATCTGATTATGCTGAAGCGATAGCTCCTTACTGAACAGTCATATACAACCGCTCTCTCATAGAAGGATTTTAATGGCCTAATGTTAATGGCATGGTCTATCGAAACTGGTTGCCAGTAAATAACAATATAAAAAAATGTGATGTGGTGTTTTCATTGTGTTCATTACAATATATACGGTTGAGGCCCCAGCATCCATACAAACAATGGACAAAATCAACCTATATTTCACAGCCCTTGCACTTGCGGACAGAGGACGTGGAAGAAACGAGGAAAACATCACCCGGCTTCCAGGAGTGCTAGTCTTGCAAGTTTCGCAGGAGAACTTCTATTTGGAAAGTCGGAGGCGAGGTACTGGCAGAATTGAAGTTGTGCGGCGTGATCGTGAGTCGTGTCGGGATAGCTCAGTGGTAGAGCACTCGCCCGCGAAAGCCAAAGGTCACAGACT
The DNA here is from genome assembly GCA_026315105.1 of Locusta migratoria. Lineage (NCBI taxonomy): Eukaryota > Metazoa > Arthropoda > Insecta > Orthoptera > Acrididae > Locusta > Locusta migratoria. The sequence goes on along the minus strand of CM048754.1, from coordinate 67,361,887 downwards.
CGAGTCCCGGTCCCGGCACACAATTTTAATCTGCCAGGAAGTTTCATCATCCGGCTTAATGAACATGACAGCAACTATGGTCTAGGAACAAACCGTCAGTTGCAGATCGTGCGCTGGGAAGAGGGAAGCACTAAACTATTTTCTCAAATGCCACAGTTTTTTCACGGTTGAATCATTACTAAACTAGTAATTCCAGAAGCGTAGCAAATTTTGCGCAACAAATAGCAATCGTCGGCCAGAGTCCGCGATATCTAAATATAATACAGATAGCGCGTGATATCTCAAGCTGATTGGTAGCGAAATCAACTCACAGGTGCCTTCTCGAGTACTGATCCTTTTATCTTCAAATAACTATCATATCAACTGCGTATCATTCCTGACTAAAGGTAAAAAATCGAATCTGTTTGCAGTACCTTTAGTTGGCAAATGAGTTCCAAACGTTGGCCAGACGTACTTCATCTGGAGCTGCAGACACGCCACTTTCTGGTATCTGAAAATGAACGGGCCTTCCTCTTGGCTTACGACTTGAGAAGCCGGAGATGAGCTGGCTTGCCAAATGCAATCAAAATGTTAGTTGGCCTGCTTCTGTAACATCATATAATATAGACGCTGACAACTGCCAAATATACAAGAAAGAAAAATAGTATGTGCAACCACTTCCATGAAGGACGACCTACAGCATACCGTTCTCGCAGTTGATCAAATCGACCCATCCCTCCCATTATTTTATTGTACTCTGCCACATATAATGGACAGAATACGTAACTTCTGCTTCCATCTTTTGTTCAAAATCCACGTAGTGTTTGGTGACTCAAAATCATCTTCAGAGTCAGTATCGTCATCTGAATCTTCTACATAATCAGGTAAAGTGTACAAAATTCTCAAAACCTGTTGTGGTATGAATCGAGGCACACTAAACAATAAGAAACAATAACTACAATGCAAATTGCACAGCCATACATACTGCACTTCACACACGTTCAGTGGGAAACATACTTCCCACTAACTTACCTTGTAATATTTATTAAGTTTTATTCATATCCAGCAAATATACACGAACACTATCTCCCCCGTAAATATAAAAGTAGACAAATACAAGTCACTTCACAAGCAAAAGGAAAGCACACTATACAAAAAACGCTGTTGTGGCTTTTGATGGTCTAAACAGTGACTAGTTTTCCCGTGAAAACTGAGCTTCTGCATCGACTAACAATGTAGAAATACAAGCACTTTCGTGAGCCATTTGAAAATCTATATTTAGTTAGCACACAGTAACAGAGATGGTAACATAAGTTAGAAGTGGGAACACTGAACTTACAGTGGAAACAAATAAGTGGGAACTACAGTTCCCACTGGTCACTAAAGGTTTACGGGGCCCTTATAAGTTCAATATACACGAGCAATAATATTGTGTCAATATATTGTGCTAAAGTGCGATGCAAAGAACGACACAATATTTATTGCGCAATATTTATACCCTGGACGTGTCAGTTACAGTTCTGCGTCCGTAGCGAACATGTCGGTGCTGCACGACGTGGATCTCTCATGTAATGCGATTGTGATCGCTACGTGCTGCAAGAAGAAAAAGGAGAAAGAGGCGGCGGTGGGTGAAAAATTGCTTGGAATACGTTCTACACATGGCTATAACGTGCTAAACAACTTGCGGGAGAGCCACATGACTATCGGCTTTTTTAAAGGATGAAGGAGGAAGTTTTTAACGAATTGGCGAACCTTGTTTCATTTTATATACAAAAAGAAGATATGCTAATAACTGAGTAAGTATTAAACATAACGAAACTACTCACGTGAATGCACTTACAGACGATTTCTTTCATCTGCCTTTCCTTTTCGTCCGAAAGAACAGACACCACACCACCTTCGTAACCATATTACATATCCGAAAGAACAGACACCACACCAATACAATCAGTAGTTACACGCAAAGACGGCGTTTGATTCATTCACTTCCCCGCAGATGCGGTCATACGTTCGACCTCGCACGGGAGTCCGTAATGGCGAGTGTAAGAGGACATGGACGATAGGGGCGCTATAGCCATAGCGAGCTGACTTGTGGGAGTTTGAGACGGACGGGAGGCGAGCACGGGTAGCCAAGTGGTTAAGGCGACCGCTGGCCCAAAGCGGGAGATCCTGGATCGATTCCCGGTCCGGCTCACTTTCAATGCCCTAATGCAGCCATTCTCAAGCCTTTCTTTCCGAATCCTTCCTTCCCTTCCTTTATCAATAATTTGAAAAAGTCCGTCACTGTGTTTGGGGCCAAGGATGAGCTTCGGCGGAAGTCGCTAAGAGCCGTCATTCTCATATATTGGATTAAGAGAGTGAGGGAAAATTGGCGCTCAGTGAGTGATGCTGGCTGAGTTCTTTACTCACACGAAGTGATGTGTGCTATCGACAAGGGTGCGCAAATCGACTCCGTATTTCTTGATTTCCAGAAAGCTTTTGACACCGTACCTCACGTACGGCTTTTAATCAAATTGCGTGGTTATGGTATATCGTCCCAAATTTGCGACTGGATAGGGGATTTACTGTCAGAGAGGACATAGTTCGTAGTAATCGATGGTAAGGCATCTACTAAAACAGAGGTGATATCGGGCGTTCCACAGGGTAGTGTCATTGGTCCTCTGCTGTTCCTTATTTACATAAACGATTATGGAGAAAATCTGAGTAGCTCTCTTAGGTTGTTTGCAGATGACACCGTCATTTACCGTCTAGTAAAATCATCTGAAGATCAGAACCAATTGCAGAATGATCTGAGTAAGTTATCACTATGGTGTAAAAATTCCCAATTGACTGAGTAATGATAAGTGTGAAGTCGTCCACATAAGTACGAAAAGAAATCCGTTTAACTTTGTTTACAAGATAAATCAATCAAAAGTGAAGGCCATAAACTCCACAAAATACCTAGGAATTAGTATTACTTCAGACTTAAATTAGAAAGAACACGTAGATAATATCGTGGGAAAGGCGAACCAGAGACTGCGTTTTATTGGCAGAACCCTTAAAACATGCAACAGAACTACAAAAGAAACAGCATAAACTACGCTCGTCCGTCCTTTTTTGGAGTATTGCTGCCCAGTGTGGGATCCTTATCAGGTGGGTTTGACGGAGGACACCGAAAGAGTCCAAAGAAGGGCAGCTCGTTTCGTATTGTCACGATACAGGGGAGACAGCGTCACGGAAATGATACAGGATCTGGGATGGGAATCATTACAACAACGGAGCTTATCGCTGCGGCGTGGGCTACTTGCGAAACTCCAATCGCCAACATTCTCCTCCGAATGCGAAACTATATTGTTGACTCCCACTTACATAGGTAGAAATTATCAGAATAAAATACGACAAATCAGAGCCCGAACGGAGAGATTCAGGTGTTTCTTCCCGCGCGCTATTCGAGAATGGAATGGTAGATAAATAGTATAATGGTGGTTCGATGAACCCTCTGCCAGGCACTTGAATGTGATTTGCAGAGTATCCCATGTAGATGTAGGTGAGGAGGGATGTCCATAATGGAGTGCTTATCTCTTAGTGGGTGATTATTAGCATGTGTAATGTTCTGTTCTGACCGTAATGCTGCGACGTTTTGAGAAAGGGAATGACGTGCGGAGTGCCTGGAAGCCGTTAGCCGGCCAGGCAGCATCTTGCACGTATCCACCAGAGGCGGGCGCCTTGCCAGGCGGCGGCAGTGGGCGTGTCGCGCGGTTGCGCACTCTCTGGGCTCCACTTGGCCTCAAAGCGGCGGCCGCAGCCTTGGCTTTTTGCGGGCAGCAGGTCCGCGACACGCATAACGCTCAATCCACCACCTGCTGGCCGGCCAACGCACGCCTCACCAAGTCTCACAGGCAGATTCAAAAGGGACTTTACAACTCCGAAAATCTCTATATATAAAAGGAAGTGTCCCGATTGATTGACTGACTGACTCATCATCGCCCAGCCCAAACCACTGAAGATAGAAACTTGAAATTTGTGGAGGGCGTTCATCTTACTCTGTAGGCGTCATTTAAGAAGCGATTTTTCGATATTCCGTCCGTAAGGGGGTGAAATAGGGGATGACATGTTTTTTGAAAATACGTAGCTATTTAGGCAATTTTGAAGCTAGAACTACAAAATTTCGGATTTTAATTCAGGGTTCGAATTTAAAAGACACGTGTTTCGGCATTTTTTGAAATTCGACAAATAATGGCGTAAAATAGGTGACGCCAGGATTCAAAATCCATAGTTTTTAGAATTTTTCGAAATTCAACAAGTCAGAGGGTTAAAGAGACGATCAAAATTATTTTTGAAAACACGTTGCTACTGATACAATTTCGAAGCTAGAGCTGCAAAAAATTTATATTTGTATACTTGGTTAGACGTTAAAAAAATACGTGTTTCGGTATTTTTGGAAATTCAACCATTAACGGGATTAAATTGGAAAGAGGGTGCTTTTCGAAAATATGTTGCTATTTAGGCAATTTTGAAGTTAGAACTACAAATTTTCGGATTTGGATTCGGGGTTCGAATTTAGACTAATAAGGGGGTGAAATATGGGATGCAAAAATTGTTTTTTCAAAAATATGGTGCTGTTTTCCCAAAATTTCGAGCTGTAACTACTGAACTTAAGATATGGATTCTTCATCAGGGTTGCAGACCAACCAGCCTACGCATGAGAAGCAGCGGGGGTTCAGCTAGTCTAATATATAAAGCAGAGTGTCCGTATCTTTGTACGTGTTCCAATCTTTATGAAATTTTGTACAGGTAACCTTCAATCCGTGAGGACGGTCGCCGTAAGTGTAAGAATCACATACTATATATAGTTCACGAGATATGGCGTCATAAACAATGAGATGCGCGAAAAACTGCTGCATTTTGCTACAATGCTACTCATTTTCTCCTAAACCATTGGACCGATTTCAGCCAAATTTGGAACACACATTCCTTACCGTGAGGTAACAATTGCTGCATGGTTAAGAATCACATACGGCACATGGTTCAATATACATTACGTCATAACCAATAGAAATCGCAAAAAATGCCATATAATGCGGCGAGACTTTCGAAATACACTGTGTTAGAATGACAGTACTTAGCGACTTGCAACAAACTTTAAACATAATTTCAAACCTTTATTAAAATTTTTCTCGCTGGCAACCATAGTAAAATGATGAAAGGAAAAAAAGTTTCTCGCTTACTGCTTTCCTGCTGTTTATGGAGCAAAACACGGCTCTCACTTTGACGTTGCAATTTATAATTTGAACACTACAAACTGTAGCGACAGGAAATTTTAGAAACAGTATACACGCATATAGTTGAGTGTACCGTCTAAATTGTAACACAGTACGACAAGTAGTTCATGAGATATGAGCACATAGACAGTAACGTTCATGGAAAACCGCCCCATCACACACCAAGTTTTGATCTATTACTTCTTTACTGCTAATTGTAGATCTAAGAGATTTTAGACATGCAGTTCTTATACAAATGAATATATAATTGAAAAATGGCAGGAATAAATAAATACCCGGGCAACGCCGGATTTTCAGCTAGTTAATATATATTTATTAAAAAGAGGTTCATAGATGGTTTTAGTGTTGTTTCAAACGAAAGCACATCAAGTTTTCACTCGCGTAGTTCGCTAGTGCATAATCACTTCGAGACACTTGCTAGCGGCAGTTACGTTAAAGATGGCTGTCTTCACTGGACAGGAGCGAGCTAGCTGTGTGTTTTGGTTCGAAGGATCAAATGTCAGCGACAATAGTTCAGCGTAAATTAGGTACCAAGTATCCTAAAGATTCTCCTAGTAGGCCTAAAATTTATGAGTGGCATAAATGTTTTGTAAAAACGGGATTCTTAGTAAGACAAAATACCAGGTTGTCCAAGCACATCTGACGAAGTCGTTAAGCAAGTGAGACAGTTTTTTCAACAACCCTGCGTGTCGAAGTTTGAAATACATGAGGCGCTCTGCTAGCGCGTGTCCGAGGCTCAACAGTGAGTCTCGCTTCAGTCTCTGACATGCTCTAGCTGCGCGCCTCATGAGTTTCAAACGTCAACTTCGCTTCGCAGTTTCTCCGGATGTACCTGGCGCATCGCGATGCAACCGACGCCATTCTTTGTGATTTTTCATCCTATCGATTGCTTAAGAAATAATATGGAGTATCCATTAAAAAAAAAAAAAAAAAAAAAAAAAAAAAAAAAAAAAAAAAAAAAAAAAAAAAAATTGTTAAAAATAATATTTCTTCATGTTTGAGAGTGTTTCATAGTACCTACTTTCATAAGCCCCTGCCGTACGTTCATAACCGTGAAAGTGGTTTTTCAATATCTATTCTACTTCCAGATATATCTGGTTGGGGTGGGACACACTGTATATTTTAAAATCCGGTACTCATGTGGTCTCCCTATAAGAAAATCAGGCGACGCTGAAGGAATTAGATTAGGTAATAACAAATGTTCAAATGTTTGTCAAGCTTATGGGATTTAACTACAGGGTCATCAGTCCTTAAACTACTTATGAACTAGCTAACACTATGGACGGCACAAATATCCATGCCCGAGGGGGGATTCGAACGCCCGACCGTAGCGACCATGCAGACCGTGACTGACGCGCCGCAGTCCCCTCGGCCACCGCGGCCGGCTAGGTAATGACATAATAAAAGTGATAGATGAGTTTTGTTACGGTATTTGGATAGCAAAATGACTTGTGATGGCAGAAGTAAAGAAGATACAGAATGGCTATAGAAAGGAAAGAATTTCTGGAAAGCGAAATTTGTTCATATCCGCTATTAATCTAAATGCTGGGAAATCTTTTCTGGAAGTATTTATGTGGAGTGTTGTCGCAGTCTAACATATACAGTCGCGACACTCGCTGCTGTGAAAGTTGATACCAACTGACAGTTGCAACGACACTAGCGCTCCTAGCGGTGGGCAAGCCGCCGAAGTAGTGATGTTTGTTTATAATCGCTTTTGTACGTAATTATTTTAAGTTTTGTGTTACAATCATTATTAAAGTATCGAGAGACAAACATAATACGGAAATTAATACAAAAATAGCCTAATTCAAATGATTGAATGGTATAAAGAACAGTTCTGTCATGAACAAATACTTACGAATGTGTGTACATTTGCAGCTTATTCCGCTGAAAAAAAAGTTGCATATAAACATAATGGTATAATAAATTTCTATTATGGCCTGTTCTTACTAGGACAGCCAGTTTTTGACGTGTATCAATTCTGTACGGAGTCTAATGATTCTCACATTTTTACACTCACTCGTCTTTCTTATATGTACATATTCTTTTAAGTGTAATTACTTTAGCTTTAAAAAACCAATGTTTTGATGATTCTTGCCGTTTGTGGTTCAGATGTAGCAACAATTATGGAATTGGGTTGTTCTTTGTTGGTAAACAGTTTGGTTGCTTTTATCGTTATTTTGCCACGTGTGTGACGTTTGTCATTCTGCTACAGCTGTGATGGTTGATTTGGTACGTTAAATATCGTATTTACTGCATTCTATATGCGTTTCCTATGTTCCACCCTCACCTATTTTACTGGAATTGTAATGAAGAATACTTAACCTTTCTGCGTAGAAATTGACGTCTCTCTACTAAAGGGCATGTCTCCTGGTGTTTCCTAGGCATTCTTATTTTTAATAGAAAATGAAATTATTCATTTAAAGCCTGTATGTTACAGGACAGTTAATTTAAAATTATCCTGTAATGTACCGTTTCGTATCTTGTCAGGGATCTTAAGAAACCTAAGAAAGACAAATGTGAAGCTATTTTAAAATTATTACCTATTTATAAGGCACTACATACGTTCCCTAATGTAAAAAGTATGCTGAAGTCAATCTAAACGATACTATTCGCACTCTTTTAGTATCGTATTCAGAAACGTAGCTTGGCGGCCGCTTGGAGCGAGTACTGTGAAGTTGGCACCCCTTTTTTGGAAAATGTACATTTTTTTCAGAGTTCTAGACAGATATGCAATAGTTCTGGAGTTCTCTGTACAAAATTTAAATAGTTCTGCAGAATTTCGCCGGAAAAATAGTAAAAATCACCACAAACTTGAGTTTTTTTTAGTTTTTTTTTTTAAATAATTATTTGCCTATTAGCACAAACATAGGTCTGATCACAGTTATAAATAGCTCTCTAAGAGTTCTACAGGAAATCCTAATGACATTTTTCTGTGCAGATTATACTTTATCAGATAAATGCAGTGATGTGGAATTCATTTTCACGTTAATGTAAATTGGCACCATTTTTTCGAGAAATACACATTGTTTTTTGGGGTTCTGTGTACATATCCTATAGTTCGAGAGTTCATGTGAATATTTCTATGTAATTGCCGAAAAAAAAAATTATGTTCACAATTTTGAATATCTGATAAGCTGTCTTATTTGTGCCCCTTATTCGAGAAATATACATTTTTCTTAGGTCTTGACAGATATTCTATCCGCTGCACATTCAATCTGTTGTTTTTACGTCTGAGTGATTACTGCTTATCGTAAAAAAGAACTATTGCACATGTCCCTAGAACTCTGGAAAAAAGTCTATTTTTTTTTGAAAAAAAAAAAAAAAAAAAAAAAAAAACGGGTGTAAATTCCACAGTAGCATGTAAATGGAAAGGATTTCCTGTAGAACTCTGACAGCTATTTAGAACTGTGACCAGAACTAAGTTTGCGCTAATAGGCCTATAATTATTTAAAAAACTAAAAACTCAAGTTTGTGGTAATTTTTACTATTTTTTCGACGAAATTCTACAGAACTATTTAAATTCTGTACAGAGAACTCCAGAACTATTGTATATCTGAAAAAAATTTACATTTTCCAAAAAAGGGGTGCCAACTTCAGAGGACTCTTGGAGCGCTGCTATCGCAGCGTATAACAAGGAGTGTCGTGACTATCTGCTAGACTGTGGTGTTGTAGCATTGTATGGGAGTGCATCTCTGGCCTGCCTCACTGCCTGTGCTTTCCCCAGTCGCTCAAGGCCGCAGCCTGGTTTCTGTAAGTCGCCGAATAACTTTCGCTCCCTGCACTGGATCGCTGCTACTTTAAGAGGCCCACAGCTAACTGCTTAATTATTGTGGCAGACGGCGAACGGGAGCAGCGGTTAGTCATCGCTTGGTCGTACCAGCCGGTCCGAGGCGCAGAGCCGGTGGTTGCGTTAACCTGCAGGACGCGCCAAGGTCGCCCCAAGCAACGGTACCCCACACGTATTAGCGTCAATGGCGGCCACTCTGTTTATAGGGAACGTGCCAGTTCATCTCCTGACCACAGAAATAAAGAGCTAAGACATTATAACCACCGCCTACCGCCAGGCTGAAAGACGGCAGCAGGGCAGATGGAGAACAGTAGCGGGCCGCCACGGGAGAAGCGACCTTCAGTACTAGAGCTAACACAGGCGGGCGCATCAGCCATTTTCATTCCCTGCAAATGCTAAACACAACAATGAGCATATACAAGCAGTGTTTAGTGAAATATTTTACAAGTGTCCGGCATACAGCCTAAGATCGTGCTACTTTTAGCTTTTATTCCGCTCTTGTTGACATCGATATATGGATTCAGTGAGCTCAAAGATAATCTGGAGTGAGTACTGTGTATTACGAAAGCGTGACACTCGACGCCACATTGGTGAACGTACATCTGTCTCTATCTAGTTGTTAGTAGTATTTGCGTACACCGAATTTAACGTTATGACTTCTGTAATCTTTTGTTCTAGTTGCTTTCCGAACAAAGAAACTCATATACAATGGCAGCTACCTATGAAAATTTTAATACTATTCACAAAATAGTTGAGACGGTATACTCATGAAACGAAACAGCAGAAAACGGCATGGGTTTTTTAAAACGTGTACGTCAGTTATATTTTTATTCAGAAGTAGTGTTTCTACTATATTGCGTTAAATGGATAATTTTTTTTTTTACTGTAGAAAGATAAATGAAGGTGTAAAAACGATCAATTCGAGGTGTATGATTTAAGCGTTATTTTTCATGCCGCAATTTCCAGTCGGTGGGCTCAAATGGAAATTACAAACAAGAGGAAAATAGAGAAATGAACACGAGAAGTAGCGTCTACAACAGTGTCACTTATTCATTAAATTCAGTGTGATATGAACTGGGTAAAAATATAGTTCATCTATAGATTTGAAGTGCACTTCATTTCCTTTGAGTTCTCTTCAAGCATAATGTATGTATTAAAGTAATTAATCATTGATATATTTTCAAAGGACGCAGAATACAAAAGAACAACCCGACCTACTAACAAAAATAGTGTGTCACGATTTTCACGGATTCAAAGCACTACAGTTGTGTATCCAGTGTTAATCATTGAGATCACTGTATGGATTAGACACAAAAATATCTCGTTTTCTTTGCTTATTGCTGCTTTCCTTTGCTGTCCAAATAAAAGGCACAAGAAACATAATGACAGTCATTATTCAAATACAAGCCGAGATCGCTTAAAACTTATCTAGACTAGCTGAACCCCTGTTGCTTCGTATGCTTAGGCTGGTTGGTCTGCACCAGTTGTTTCTTTTTAATTCTGATGAAGAATCCATATCTTAGGTTTCGTAGTTATAGCTTGAGATTTGAGTTAACAGCACCATATTTTTGAAAATCAATTTTTGCATCTCATATTACACCCCCTTATTGGTCGAATTTCCAAAAATACCGAAACACGTGTCTTTTAAATTCGAACCCCGAATTCAAACCAAAAAAACTGTAGTTCTGGATTGTAGAAACGGAAATTGGAAACCATGAGAAAGATGAAGATTACAATTTGTTTATCGCTACCTGTAATTTGCAATGACCAACAGCCACTGTGGATGAACAAAAATATAGGAAGAAATCGTGTAAAAAGATGGCGACAGCTTAGCTCGACAATCGCACCTGACCACTGAGCCACTAAAAAAACACAGGGACACTCAGAAGAGAAGAATACGAGGCACTGGCGCTACACAGATTTCACCTGGAATAAAGTGTCTGCTATCGACCTCCGTGAACCTGGCACCCCACATGACGAAATCGCTTTTTACTTTATACAGTCTTAAAGGGCTTCGTTTGTAGTGCATTGTAGTACCAAATTTTTTTGTTTGTAGTTTTTCGAAAAAAATATAAGTCACTCAAAAATAGCCAGCACCCCACTTTCACGAAATAACATTCTAATGGCTGATATGTATAGGAAATCGTTTGTAGTGGTTTGTAGTGAACGAATTTTCATTTGTAGTAACTTGCATATCCCACAAAACGTGTTCAAAATGGAAGGCGCGAGGCCAATACTGCTGTGCACTGCACCCACTGGCAGCACCCCACTTTCAAGAAATTTAATTCTAATGGATGATACATGTAGGAAATAGTATGTAGAGGTTGTAGTGAACGAATTTTCGTTTGTAGTAACTTTATTTTGGAACTACAATCCACTACAAACGAAGCTCTTCACGATTGTATAAAGTAAAAAACAATTTCCTTAAGTCGGGTGCCAGGTTCATGGAGGTCTGCTATCGTTCGTCCTCAGGGGAAACTAGTCTGTGTCGACGCTAAAAGATTCAGAGTTTCACTGATTCGACGCATCCTACGACTCCATGTGTTCAGGGATTTAGACAGACACTGGTTACATTGACGGACGATAGCTGTCCATATGGATATGGCGGCTAGACCACGGGTTCCCAAACTTTTTTGTATCGTAGACCCCTTGCCAACTTCTGTCTTGTGTAGATCCCCTGCCTTTTGTGTGTACTTAATTTTTTACTAATTCTTAACTTCAAATGTTTTTCGCGCCTCATATAGTGCTATTAACTTTGATAACTTTAACTATAACTATAAAAGGTTGGAGTGAAATAATGCTTTACAAGTTAGAATATATACGTTATAAGTATTCTCTTCCCCCTCCGCCATAAATTAATTGATAAGAGTGTCTGAAACCCCTTTAGGGAAAAAATAGGTACTGGCGAGTTTCGAACCACCGACCTTTCGCGTCACAGTCCAGCACCTTGTACACTATGCTACGGCTATAAATCAAAACATGAGCTCTTTAATCTCACACTATTCATGGCCGTTGTTAACTGATGTTAATATGGCATTTGTATACATTAGATTATCATTTATCGTACGAAGAACGATGCGTTTTTGTTAATTCCTCATTGTGCCGTTGCTTTGAAATGACAACGTGTAAGTTACAATAAGAAAATCATCAAATACGCGAGGAATGTCACGTGACATCTCCGAACGGCTGGTTTTCGTTCATTCAATGGAGGGTGTCCAATTTCCGTTATTTTTGCAAAACGATACGAGATATGGAAAAAAAGATAGCTAAGTTGTAGAAAATTTTCTCCTCTGCCAATTAGGTTATTCAATTTTCATGTCAAATGGACGGTTCGTTTGCAATTACAATTATATTACAAATTGTTTGTTGTATAGTCTATGGAATTATATTACAAACGGCTTTTTTTGGTTTTACTACCGTATGTTTTGTCCGAAAAATTTGAAAAAGGGAGGTTCTGGTCTCTGGCGGCCTACAATCATGTCTGCAAAATTTGGTGCTGATCGGTTCGTCTTAAAAACAGGGAAAACGTTACGGACAGACAGACGAGACAGACTCCCAAAATCGCCGTTATTTATGCAAATATCTTTGAAACGCTACGAGATATGAAAAAAAACATAAGAAAGCAAAGTTGTAGAGAATTTTCTCCTCTACAAATTGGGTTATTCAATTTTCGTGTCAGATGAATAGTTAAGCCGTTTTTTTTTCATTTAAATTCCGAGTTGTCAAAAGACGATCGCAAAGGCCCAATTTTAGTGTTACTACCGTAACCTAAAGTGGGCCAAAATTCTGACTATGGACCTGGAGCAGGAAACCTAAAATACAGAATACCTCCACTCTCTCGCTTACCAATGAAGGACATACAAAGAATCACGCTTCAGCATTGTCAGAATAGTGCTGCAGTTTGGTTGCGTCCTTCCTAAATATGAACCACTATCGTGAACCCATTTACAACCAACAGATCCCCAAATTATTTTTCCGCTGACGTGGACTCTTTGCTGGTTGGAATAGACTACTGGGGGATCTATATATACCACTTTAGGAACCACTGGGCTAGACTAAGGCGCTTTCCTGCCATTGAAAAGGGAATCCATCCTCGGTCCAGGGACGGTTAAAGAGGATGAGTACATGACGGATGCTAGCCAGAGAGAAATGTTGAAGCAATTGCCGGTCGCTCTGGGGGCCTCACAGTGAAGAGCAGTACGAGGACAAATTGCCACTCGCTGAACAGGGCGTTATAAGGCTCTGGCGGCGGGGAACAAAAGATAAAGGGAGTCGTCCCTAAAGACGAAAAGTTAACGGATAGTGGCCCAATGCTGGGGCCTGGATAAAATGTGCGAGTGGAACAGCAAAGACAACAGTGTTACAAGGCACCCTCATCCACCGTACAGAGGCTTGATCAATAAGTATGAAGCTCTAAAACTGTTCTTTAAATATGACTACATAAAAAAAGCAATGAAGGTGGTAGATGAGTTGTTACTTGGGTTGTAAAATATGACGGTCGCAGTGGCAATGGGAAGAAAAACATTTTTTTAAAAGAGAAATTTGCTAATATCGAATATTAATTTAAGGAAGTCTTTTTTGAAGGCACTGGTGTGGAGAGTGAAACATGGATGATAAACAGCGCGGACAGGAAGAGGATAGAGGCTTTTGAAATTTCGCGCTACAGAAGATTGCTGAAGATTAGGTGGGTAGATCGCGTAACTAATGAAGAGGTACTGAACAGAATTGGGGAGAAAAATTTCTGGCATATCTTGACTAAAAGAAGGGATAGATTGGTAGGGCACATTCTTAGACACCAAGGAATTGTGAATTTAGCACTGGAAAGGTAAACCTACATTTTTGGCTTTTGTAGATTTGGAGAAAGCATTTGACAATGTTGACTGGAATACACTCTTTCAAATTCTGAAGTCAGCAGGGGTAAAATATAGGGAAAGGAGAGTTATTTACAACTTGTTCAAAAGCCAGACCGCAGTAGACTCCAAGGGCATGAAAGGGAAGCATCAGTTGGGAAGGGAGTAAGACAGGGTTGTAGCCTTTCTCCGATGTTATTCAATTTGTACATCGAGCAGGCGGTGAAAGAAAGCAAGAAAAAATTTGGAATAGGGATTAAAGTTCAGGGGGAAGAAATAAAAACATTGCGTTTTGCTGATGACACTGTAATTCTGTCGGGGACAGCAAAGGACCTGGAAGAGCAGTTGAATGGAATGGATAGTGTGTTGAAGAGAGCGTATAAAATGAGCATTAAAAAGAGCATAACAAAGATAATGAAATGCAGTTTTAGAAAATCAGGCGTTGCTGAAGTAATTAGATTAGGTAGCCAAACAATGAAGGTGGTAAATGGGTTTCGTTACTTAGGTCGTAAAATAACATGACGGTCGCAGTACAGAGGGATATAAAATGCAAAATAGCAATGGGAAGAAAAACATTTTTGAAAAAGAGAAATTTGCTTACATCGAATATTAACTGTAAGAAACTCTTTTCTGAAGGCTTTTGTGTCGAGTGTATGGGAGTGAAACATGGACGATAAACAGTGCAAACAGAAAGCGGATCGAGGCTTTTGAAATGTGTTGGTACAAAAGAACGCTGAAGATTAGGTGGGTAGCTCGCGTAACTAATGAGGAGGTACTGAAAAGAATTGGGGAGAAAAGGAATTTCAGGCACACCTTAACTAAAAGTTGGGATCGATTGGTAGGGCACACTTATACATCGAGGAATCGTAAATTTAGCATTGGAGGGATGTGAGTGGGGTAAAAATCGAAGAGAGAGACCAAGAGACGCATATAGTAAGCAGATTCAAATGGTTGTGGGTTGCCGTTCTTATGAGGAGATGAAGAGGCTTGCTCAGGATAGAGTAGGGCACAGGGCTGTATCAAACCAGTCTCCCGACTGAAGACCACAACAAAAAAGCAATAACAAAATTTTAAAAAATGGATACGTCAATTGTTGAGATAAGGAATTGCAATTAAAAAAAGGGCAGGATAAGTGAAATTTCTAGCAAGGTCATTTGAAGTTTAGCATGAAATTTCAGCAAACTATAGCAGTATAACTGTGAAAACCTGTAAAGCAATTACATCTGTCGTGAAATAAAGATTTTAATCTTAATATACAAGGTGTTACAAAAAGGTACGGCCAAACTTTCAAGAAACATTCCTCACACACAAAGAAAGAAAATATGTTATGTGGACATGTGTCCGGAAACGCTTAATTTCCATATTAGAGCACATTTTATTACATATCTTCAAATCACATTAATCATGGAATGTAAACACACAGCAACAGAACGTACTAGCGTGACTTCAAACATTTTGTTACATGAAATGTTTAAAATGTCCTCCGTTATCGAGGATACATGCATTCACTCTCCGTCGCACGGAATCCCTGATGCAGCCCTGGGGAATGGCATATTGTATCACAGCCGTCCGCAATACGAGCACAAAGAGTCTCTACATTTGGTACCGGGGTTGCGTAGACAAGAGCTTTCAAATGCCCCCATAAATAAAAGTCAAGAGGGTTGAGGTCAGGAGAGCGTGGAGGCCATGGAATTGGTCCGCCTCTACCAATCCATCGGTCACCGAATCTGTTGTTGAGAAGTGTACGAACACGTCGACTGAAATGTGCAGGAGCTCCATCGTGAATGAACCACGTGTTGTGACGTAATTGTACAGGCACATGTTCTAGCAGCACAGGTAGAGTATCCCGTACGGAATCACGATAACGTGCTCCAGTGAGCGTAGGTGGAAGAAAATGAGAAATACTAAAATGAGCTCTAACATGGAAATTAAGCGTTTCCGGACAAATGTCCACATAACATATTTTCTTTCTTTGTGTGTGAGGAACGTTTCCTGAAAGTTTGGCCGTACGTTTTGTAACACCCTGTATATAAAAATTGAGGTGTTTGTGCCTATATTTAACTCTGTAGTCGAAACTACGCATCGCAAACGAATATTGTTGTGGTAGTAGGTATTGGGAGAGTCGTAAGAAAGAGTACATCTATAAAGGAGACTGCATATAGAACTAGTCCGCTCGACTGTCGCAATATCAAACAGATCGGACTGCAGCGTGTTCTGTTAACAATAATTACTGGAGGAAGGAGAGATTTTTTTTCCACGAAAGATTGAGAAAGCTTTCAGTACAGGTATTTGTGACTTCTTTTTTAATCTAATACCACAAAGGCGTACACGTAAGGGAAATCACGGCTCATACGTGAACATCAAGACACACAGATCTCTACCTAGGGATAACTGCTTCCCCACGAGTAAAATGAAGATTTCTGCACAGCGCGGGAGTGGCCGTACGCACTAAGGCGCCTTGCTGCGGAGGGCGCGTCTGCTCCCCTTCGGAGGTTTGAGTCTTCCCTCGGACTTGGGTATGCGGAAGTAGTTTGTTAAGTCTAGGGACTGGTGACCAGCTTGGCCCCATAGATTTTCAAACATTTGAACATTCTGAAAATTTCTGAGGGCTAAAAAGAAAATGCGCTAGAGCAAGGGCAGGTAACCTCAAAGCCTTTGCGATCTATTATTTCGTACCACAGGATGGAAGTGATCGTGTTTAAAAGAACAGAAACTGCTACATTTTTAATAATTTTTCAATACTGTAAGACAACAATATTTAAGAACGAAACTTTTACATCTTCCTATTTGTTCAAAACATACAAATTTTATTTCATAATACTTTATAAATATTACCTCATATTTAAAGTGGAAATGGAGTAGATAATGTTCTGTTAATAATGACGAAATAAAACAGATTTCAACGAAGTCCGTAAGCAAAGAATCCCCGCCTTAAGCCAAATGCATGGCTCCTCAACAATGTGTCGTAGCTGGTTCTTAGCCCTACAGCAACTGTTACTTCATGCTGAAGAATATTTTAACCAAATGTTGTCGAAGTCGGTCCAAGGGTTTACGAGGAGATGTGCTACGGCAGATTTTCGCGCATAGCATTGTTTCTGAATAATGGGATCAGCAACAGTTGTCTATTTACGCACGACCCGAGTTTCGAGACCAGTATCTCATAATCAGGTGCATCTGCAAATTTCAATCAAAGAAAACAGGACGTCTATCATAATAAAATGTCTACCGTACACCTTTACTAAAATTATTCAGTACGAAGGGAGTATACCTACTTCCTGAGTCCGTAAAACTGTTACCTGTACATTTAGGAACAGATTTTTGCTTGTTGCCTGTAGCAGAGACGCACTATTTTAATCTGTTCCTAAAGTAAATGTAAGTTTTACGGTCTCACTAATTACGTATACTCCCTTTGTACTGAATAATTTTAGTAAATGTAGGCATTTTATTATATGATAGACGTCACTGTTTTATTTGATTGTAAATTGCAGATGCACCTGGCGATGAGATATAGGTCTCGAAACTGGGGTAGTGCATAAATTAAAAAGTTTTAAATTGACAACTGTTGCGGATCTCATTATTTAAAATGAAGATTGACGGTTATAGACGTCACGAAGGAAGAAAACTGTTTATGAACGATGTGTTTTTCGTTTACATCCACGTTGACCCCACTCTTTGTTTGGAAGTCATATGTGGAAAACTGCATCAAAACTGTATGTTGCGCGCGCGCGCGCGCAAACACACACACACACACACACACACACACACACACACACACACACAAATATATAGACAAATGAAATAAAAATCGGTCAATTTAAGTCTGGGATACGAACCCGTCGGCTTTGACCAATGAAGTCATATCTCAGTTACAGACTGATGTTTTGGTAATCTCTAATTACCAAAGATAATGACAGCTTACTTATCTACAAGTATTACAATATTATCCCGTATGTTTATATTCGTTGATAGTGTTTGTTTTGCTAGGTAGTGTATCTACGTAGAGTAACTTGTTGGACTCGGATATAACGTCATTGGTCAAAGCCGACGGGTTGTATCGCGGTCTTCAATTATGCCAAAAATTCAAATGTTTGTAAAACTGGACCAAACTGCTATGATCATAAGTCCCTATACTTACAAACTATTTAAAATAACTTACACTATGGACAACACACACACACACACACACACACACACACACACACACACACACCCATGGCCGAGTGGAAAACGAAACTTCCGGCGGAAAAGGCGACCCAATACGTAGCATGAGTCCTTAGACCACGCAGCCATTCCCCTGCGGCGCGTACGAACACACTATGTATAAACATAATTCACCAAAAATAATCAGCCATAAAAATTCGATAGACTTAAAATTACGCGTCCTCATCAGCAAAATCTGCCAAAGATAGTTATTCTTCTCAGTCTTTGGATTGCAATCCTAAAAAAACTTCTAGATCTACCATCCACCTTACTCGTCTACCTGTGCTATTTTTATCATAGCGACGTCTCCCAATCTTATCTGTTTCCTAAACTGTATTTTTCCATTAATCTGCAATGTGGATATTTCCACTGGTGGATAAGACCATTTTGAGGTCATGGGTTATGCGTCAAAACTTTATACGAATCTTTATTAAAATTCATTTCTGCAAATTTAGTCAACAACCAACAGCACAGATCATTGGCTGCTCTTCTATTAAATGCTTTTACTGTCCATTTAGTCTAGCGGTAGTTATCACTTGCCACTGGTAAGTCATTTTTTTTTTTTCAGATTTGTAAAATTTGCCTGTGTTCTAAGAATAGTTTCAGAGAATGAAGGAATGTTTCCAGGTAATGAAGTTCGAGACAAAAGTAGAATTTCTTGGACCTTGAGAATGTAAGTCGTAAACAGATTTTCGTACATCAGAACCCGTATTGTTACAGCGTATGACATTGTTAGTAGCTTTTACTATTGGATGAACTTTCGTATTGACTCCAGTTGCAACGACTTCCAAGTCGTAGACTTTCAACTGCAGGAGCAATGAAAATAAAAATATAAAATATTGAATTTCGCGAATTACTTCCGTTACGCAGTGGAGGGCAACAAACTTTTTATAGTATGTTAGAAGCATGGAGAACGAAACACTCCGTAGAGACTGTTGCCTGATTTAGTAAAAAATTGTATTTCAGCTGTTTTAATAATAAGTACAGGTATTATAAATAACCGGTTATTTTAAAATGTCGGAGAATACCATTTCTGTGGAATATTTATAAGGAAAAATATTGTTGAAGTATAGCGTGTAGGAAGTACAATTTCGAAGATCACTCTTAAACGACTGTTTTTCGTTTTCTAATTTGTGAAATTAACAGCAGGACAGTTGTAAAAAAGGAACGTTATGTGGACTTGATTATAACCTCCGTAAAAATAAATAAATAAATAAAACAGTTACCCTCTAGATATAAGGTAATTAAACGTTCGAGCATGGACGACAGTTAATACTGGTTTATCATTAGGCAGTTGGCTATACTGAAAGGGGTCAGAAAACAAGAATCTCTGGCACTAAAAATCACTTGTTTCTTCCAATGTGTTGCGTTTACCGTTCGAAAGTATTAATGTTGATCTGTGTTAAAAATTCCTATTACTTGCAGTCTTCGAAATAAACGCTTCTAAATCAATAAGCATCAAAACTACAGTGCAACTCGTTTTGTCTTCTTAAAATATAGTACGCGTCACGCAAAGGTAACTTCAAATACCGTGTAAATACAAATATGACATTCGAACGCTTGAGGTATCAAATACATTAATCGCTGAGAAACAGATACTACCAATGAAAACGGTTTATGGGAAATTTTCCAATAATTCTATGTTACAATGGCATAAAGTGGCAGTAATGCAAGCGGAAAAATGTCTAAATAGTCCACACATTAAACCTCCTATGCAAAAATACGATTCAGTAACGGTATATTATTCTCGAAGTCAAAGCAAGGCCGAGCAGATTAAAAGTTCTTATTTCCCAGTAAATTGTTGAACACAACTGAGTAAAAGATTAACTTTAGTATTAACTGTCAAAACTTACCTCACTCCGAGAAATAAGAAAACTGGGTTACAGATCTCTGGCCGCGCTCGGATGTGAAAGTCTTTTGTGTCCTCCTTGACGGAAGTACGTCGTTGTAAAGTAACTTTATTTGCCGTGCGGCAAAAGCGTCGAAGTTCGCGTTTCTACTAAACAATCGACAACATTCCTGTTTGAGTCAGAGTACCGCCGCGTACGCTATTCGACGAGTCGCGACGCGAACTGAGCCTCTAAGAGAAGCGACCGCTCAAACAGTCGAATGCCAGTGCCTGACAGACGAATATCGCGCTTCCGCCGACGCTAGCGCTCCTACCGGCGCTCTGCGAAGTTCTCGCCGCTGGCGCCTTGTTTTGTTCGCGCGGCTGCCCCCACCACCCGCTAGACGACCAGCAGCCAGCCAATGCGACGGGCTCGTACAACGAGAAGTCCGTTGAACCTCCTCGCGGATTGTTGCCCACCTGTCTTGTTTTTTATTAGCCCCGTCGCTCGGTGGAACTTGTTGACTTGTTCCTGTTCGATTATGTTGCCTGGCGAAGGTATGCGACACGTCGTCATGCAGCGATCCGTTGCATGCGATAACGCTAAAATCGGTCGTTGCCTCGTCCCGGCGCATGCAGAAGTATTCGAATCATACAGGGTGTCCAGAAAAGGGCTCCCCGATTTCAAAATTAAATATCTCGAAAACAAAGATCGATAGATGAATGCAGTAAACGGTATGTTTATTGTGAAAGCTGTAAGAAGTTTATACAGCAATTTGAAATAATAGTTACAAAAGCTGCTAATAAATGGTGCTGTAATCGCCATACGTAATGCCTAGTACAAATAGTGATCCGAAGCTCCTATGTTCCACTATTGAAACGTGAAAGGAGGTTAGCGTACCGAAGAAAGAGATTAAAACCGTGTACTCCATTTAACAACGCGTTTTTCTGGTGCTAGAGTACCACAGGTTAGAAGAGAGTCCTACGGCCACAAGGCCAAGTTTTCAAGCACGATTTAATGTTCCAAAAGGACCCGATGAGAAAGCCATTCGTACGCTCTTCGCAAAATTTCGACTAACAGGCAGCGTAACTGATGATCTAGTGGGGCACTGAGAAAGTGCCTACACATGATTCCATTCAAAATTCAAACACACCAGGCCATACCCGTACGATCTGTGCAACAAAAGGTTGCCTTTGCCAATCAGATGCTCACAATGATTAATAGTGAAGGATTTGATGTTGGCTGCATCTGGTTTACAGATGAAGCACACTTCCACCTTAATGGATACATGAATAAGCAGAACTGGCAATTTTTGGGTTCCGAAAAGCCATGTTGGTGTGAAGCGAAACCCCTGTATTCTCCTAAAATTACTGTGTGGGCTGCAGTATGCAGCAGAGGCATTATTGGCCCTTTTTTAATTCGAGAAACAGTCACTGGTGCACGTTACGTTGCAATTTTGGAACAATTTGTCGCCACACAGCAAGCATTAGAGGATCGACCAGGTACTGAATGTGATTCTTGAATTTTTCCCGGCGGACATAATATTCCATCATCTTTCGGTAGTGCACCCGGGACAGCGACAATTCTTCTTCCGATATTTCGGCTACAAACCTTACAGCCATCTTCAAGGCGAGTCCAAGACTGAGTTCTCAGCGTCTGTGCGTGCCTAATTATACGGTAAATCAAGTGATCCAAGCTACTGAGGATTAGACTGCGCATGCTCGAAGATATCACATTCGTAACTGCTGCGCTAGTCATAGATAAATATATACTTCAAAGATAATCTGTGAGCAGTGAGTGCAAACATAAACAGAGCTGTTACATATCCACAGTGCTTACAAATGAATAATTAATCATTAAAAGTGGTAACATCAATCGGAATAGAAGACGCAGAAATTCTTTCAGAACGAAGGCGTGATATAAGTGGCTTCCATCCATTGTCAAGATGAAATCCGTCGTCACGATTTAGCAGGTGGTCCGCCAGTTGTATGTGTACAGCTTCCTTTACAACAGAGTCCCAGAAAGTGGAAGCTGTGTTTAAAATCTTTACTCCTTTGTAATTCATGGAATGGCCAGTAGAAATACAATGTTCGGCTACTGCAGACTTGTTGGACTGAAGAAGTCGTGTATACCGTTGGTGCTCAACGCATCGTTCCTGCACAGTGCGCGTGGTTTGACCTATATAACGTTTTCCACACTCACAAGGGATTTCATAAACTCCCGCTTTTCGCAATAACAAATTATCTTTGACAGATCCCAGAAGAGCTGAGGTCTTAGGTGGTGGGCGAAAGATCACATCCACTTTATGTTTCTTCATGATTCTGGCTATTTTTGAAGACACATTACCCACGTATGGGAGAAAGGCTGTAGATTTCACATCCCGTTCATCTTCATCTTTCTCCTGTGATTTATCTGGTGTTTTTATTTGTAAGGCTTTTTTAATCTGATTTTGCGAATATCCATTTTTCTTGAAAACCGCCTCCAGGTGCAGGAGTTCATCCTGTAGGCTGTCAGCATCAGGCACTACCTGAGCCCTGTGAACTAAGGTTTTCAGTACACTCATAGTTTGCGAAGGATGGTGGCAGCTGGACGCCTGCAAATAAAGATCTGTATGGGTGGGCTTGCGATATACGCAATGACCTAGGAATCCATCCTCTTTGCGTCGAACCAGAACATCCAGGAACGGTAAACAGCCATTCTTCTCCCGCTCCATAGTGAACTTCATGTTTTCATGAATGGAGTTAAGATGGTCTAAAAATTCTGTCAGTTTATGGGGAGTCCTCTTTCTCCCCTAGTGGCTAATTTGTTTATGGAGGATTTTGAAGAAAAAGCCCTCAATTCAGCAACATTAAGACCGACGGTCTTCTGGAGATATGTGGACGACACAATCATAGTGTGGCCCCACAGAGAGGATAAACTGACAGAATTTTTAGACCATCTTAACTCCATTCATGAAAACATCAAGTTCACTATGGAGCGGGAGAATAATGGCTGTACATATACAACTGGCGGACCACCTGCTAAATCGTGACGACGGATTTCATCTTGACAATGCATGGAAAGTGGCGTAGCTATGTCACCAAGGGACCCGGGGCAAAAATGACAGTGGGGCCTTCTTCAAAAACTATACAGATGCAAAAGTCCTTCATCATCATCTCCTTACGCCACTGGAAAACATAATAAGGCAAACCTAAATACTACTAAGTAAATTATTATGTGTCACACAGCAGATAATATTTAATCGTACTCTTTAATATTATTATAATTGCAAAAATATGTTTGTTATGCTTTCATGCAAAAATTTCTGAGTGGATTTGGATGAAATTTTGCAGAGGGATAGCGTTGGACCTGAGTAGGACATACAGATAAAACGACCCCATGGGATAGTTTTCGAAGTGGCTCCAATGCTAGACGAATGTTGTCGCAGGCAGTAGCTAGTAAAAAAAAAAAAAAAAAACAATGAAGAAGTATTACTCAACCACGGAAACATGGCGCCATGCCGCGAAGGAAACCGGCAACAGTCAAGTCAGGACTCGCGCGACCGCTGTACGACAACTCACTCTCGCTAAACTACAGGGCTGTTAGCTCATTGCTCCCTACCCATCAGTCTAATTTCGTTGACATCCCAGTCAAAAATGGACTGAGCCGTGTCCCTACTAGGTTTCATGAAGTATACGTTAGTTGTCTGGCCAGGAAAAAGTAATAAGTAAAATAACTATGTCGACATCTTCGCTTATTATCGTGACAGTGGGGTAGAGGGCAGCTTCTCCATAACACCAGGACAAATCATATCTCCCAATACTTAAATATGCTCTAGAAATTTAATATTTTGTCTTAGTCCACTTTGTTTAACAAAAATTATATTAAAACATTGGTTTTTAAAAGTTGAGAATTTTTCCATTTCTTGTAATGCGAATACTATTAGTCCTACATAAAAATTCAGAATTATTTGTTGCGCCTCAGTGGGTATCACGAACTTAATGAGTGGCGTTCTGCAAGTCGTGGGGATTTCGTTCATGTTTCCTCACGTGCCAAAGTCAGAAAGAAGGAATACCTATTATAGTAATACAATTCCCCAAACTGTTAGATTGCAAATGTTGACAAAGATATGACTTCTGAATTCTGATCGGTAATTTTCGGTAAGCGTCGGAGGCAGGGGCCACGTTTTCGTGGCTGTAATAATATGGGTACACAATTAAAAAGTAGTCAGTTTTATTTTAACAATTTATTTTACAATCTTTTCCTGGATTTGGATTTTGCAAAATCATCAATGTGGTCTGTTAAATGTAAAGTTGATAAAGCTTTGTTTTCGATTGTTATGTGTGCCAAATGTTGGAGTCGAGCTTGACCCTTACTGTTCGTCAGATACGTTCTGATAATTTTTTAATTTGATTAATGATCTTTTGGCTGTTGCAGAAGTGATAGGAGTTGTATAAAACAATAAAACTGCGGAAAACACTTCCGTAATCAGTTTTGGCAAGACAATGTGATATCTGTTAATAAACTGAAGTGAAAATCTAGGGCCTGTCATATCAAATCACAATCATAATCGACACAAATAGTTGGGCTGGAAGTACTTGTAGAAGGCTGAGTAAAAAATTTATCAATTTTGGTCAGTTTTTGTATACACTCTTCTTTTTCCTGGTGTTGTTTTCACTTTTCCCTGGTTATATTCACGTCATCAAATACTTCTCAAACTAAACAGTCCGAATGCTTCGTTAACCATATGTGCTCAAGTGAAATACACACTGCACTACCTTGTTATTATTTGGCCACGGCAACTACAATAATCGCGCGGTGGTTGCTGGGAATGACCGTGCCCCCACATGATGACTAGTGGGGAGAAAATTTTCAAATGTTTGTAAAGCTTATGGGACTTAACTGTACGGTCATTAATTCCTAAACTTACAAACTACCTTATACTAAAGACAGCCCAAACATCCATGCCCGAGGGGGCATTCGAACCCCCGACGAAGAACAGCAGTGCACATCGCAGCATTGCGTCTCAGTGCTCTCGGCCACTCCTTCGCGGCTGGTGGGGAGAGAGCGGTGAGTGAAGACGGTGTCCCCTGCTTACAATAATTACTCTTAACAATGTGTACTGTAATACGTCGCGGAAGCGTAACGTTGGCAGCACCCCGAGACAATAAATATCTTTCAATTTGTGATCATTTTCTCCGCTTGTGTCAATATAATTATAATGGTCAAATTATCGTGGCAGAAAAGTAATAGTTTAGAATAAATCTAATGTAAACACTGCGCTTTGCATATGTATTCTCGATTGGCAGCCATGGCAACTCCGACTTCAACCGACAACACGCTGACGGCGGCAGGGTCCACGTAGTAATAGACCTTGTTATGTTTATATTCTGAGGTGGGAATAATTTTTGGATTTCACTTCGTGAGTCTGAGGTTTGTTAGTCTGAGTTTAAAAAGTTAAAAAAGTCGAAAATCGTGCATTCAATTTAAATATTATATACAGTAGAAAGTTGATTATCCAAAGTAACTGGAGGACATGGATGTTTGGAAAAACAGCTTATTCTGTTAATTGATCTGTACACTTCTATTTGCCAATAACAAGTACTGTTCAGTGCCTGTATTTATACGGTATCTGGAAGCGAGCGATCCTTCACACTGCGCCGAGCGCCACGCCGCGACAATTGGAAGGCGCAGCTGTTGCTGTGAGCAGCTTTGATGCTGCCGCTACTTCTGCAGACTGAAGTGTGCCGATTGTTGGACACATTTGACTGGCAGCTTGGCCGGTGAGCAGCGCAGCAGACTGGCGTTGCGTGAAAGCCCCTTTGGAAGCAATTTTGCGCCACCCGGTGTCCTAGTGCGGCTACTGTGAAGAATTTGGTTTGAGGCGAGGAGAAGATATGGACGATACGATGCGAGATTTTTTTTTTTTTTAATCGACGCACTACTGTAACTTTTTTTGAACGTTGCACACGGAGGCCGAGGGGCCCCCTGAGCTTGGGGGCCCCGGGGCACTGCCCCGCCTAGCCCTATGATAGCTACGCCACTGTGCATGGAAGCCACTTATATCACGCCTTCGTTCTGAAAGAATTTCTGCGTCTTCTATTCCGATTGATGTTACCACTTTTAATGATTAATTATTCATTTGTAAGCACTGTGGATATGTAACAGCTCTGTTTATGTTTGCACTCACTGCTCACAGATTATCTTTGAAGTATATATTTATCTATGACTAGCGCAGCAGTTACGAATGTGATATCTTCGAGCATGCGCTGTCTAATCCTCAGTAGCTTGGATCACGTGATTTACCGTATAAATAGGCACGCACAGACGCTGAGAACTCAGTCTTGGACTCGCCTTGAAGATGGCTGTAAGGTTTGTAGCCGAAATATCGGAAGAAGAATTGTCGCTGTCCCGGGTGCACTCCCGAAAGATGATGGAGTAGGTACTGAATGGTTTATGCAAGATAGAGCCCGACCTCATCGGACCGAACAAGTGTTTCGCTTTCTTGGGGAATACTTCGGGAATCGAGTCGTTGCTTTGGAATATCCCGAATTTACTGGTGCAGGCATGGATTGGCCTCCATATTCGCCGGATTTGACTCCCTGTGACTTTTTTTTGTGGAGCACAGTGAAAGACATGGTCAACTCGAAGCACCCCGCCACGCTGGACGAGCTTGAATCGGCCATCTCTGTGGCATGTGAATCCATTTCGGTTGAGACACTACGAAATGTGATGGCGAATTTCATTCTTCGTTTGCGCCACCTCTGTAGTGCCAATGGTGAACATTTTGAAAACATTGTGATGTGATTGTTTGCAAAGAGTGTTTTCATACGATTATTTCACCTATGTATGCTGATATGAGCTGTACAGCGTACAGCGCCATCTGTTAGCAGCTTTTGTAACTATTATTTAAAACTGCTGTACAAACGTCTTATAGCTTTCACAATAAATATACCGTTTACTGCATTCCTCTATCGATCTTTGTTTTCGAGATATTTAATTTTGAAATCAGGGAGCCCTTTTCTGGACACCTTGTATGATACGTTTCTGTGTGTAGTATATACAACGTAATATTTATTTACTAGTTTTGCATTTGTAAACATATAAATGTTACCAATGTGTATCTCAAAAACTGTTTGAAATATCTTAGTTTAGGTATTTATCACACAGTCTAAGGCTGTGGTCACAGTGGCTCCGATATCGCTGGGTTTTACCGACGACAGACAACGTCGGAAAACGGCCGATCGTTTCAAACCAGTACTCCACTATGGGCACGGTCACAGTGTAGCCGATCTCATCGCCCTGCGTAGAGACTTCGGACGACAGTCGGTGAAATTCAAATCAGTTTGTTTTCTGCGGTCAGCTCGACCGACGTTCTCACATGCTAGATATGGACAGTGAGAAACTTACATGCTTTGTGAAAGAAAGAAAGAGATTGTGGCACCCAGAAGACGATAACTATCACAATCGGGTTATAATTCGGAATCTATGGCCTTATATTACAGTTTATTGTAAACCCCAAGTTAGTTAAATCCTTCATCAAAAATGTTAGGCGTAAATTATAACCTCAAAAAATGAGTCAGTTAAGGATTGTGGCGTTTCTTAATGTTATTGTAGTTGTTTTGCTCTGTGATAATTGTGTATTAGCTGTCCACAAATTACTCTTACTGGTTCTGGCGTTCTTTAACAAGGTGGTGAGTTTGTTCTATGAAGTTACCTGCAAATGTGGTGTAGGCCTACGTGTGCTTCCACTTTTCAGTGGTTTCTGAGTTTGAAATCATTCTTACATTCACACTTGTCTTTAACAAATATATTGAATGACAGTCATTGAAGATCAATGTAACTTTATTTCGTTCATCATAATCAGATGTTTCTGGATGGCGTATGACTGTGTTATTCATGGATTTAAATACTGAAAAACTGCACCCATTATGTATTTTTATGCTTAGCATTTCGAGAATTTTTCTTGCTTTTAGTGCATACATCGTGACGTTTCCATGTGTTATTTTATGCAACTCTTGTACCGATGTTTTTCTAGATTACTGTAATGGGGGAAATCGTACATAATAAAATCTTGGCAACTTTCTTACATACCAAATACTATTCTGTCTGTACTTGCAGATATTGTGTCTCCTCCACTACACTGGATATCACAATACAAAAGTCGCCACTTTCAGTGGTCTCTGTATACAGATAGGCCTAAGTCAGGATTATTATGTTTGGTAATCTGAGTAATGGAAAAGACATAATACTTTTAACCCTGCGTTACTAACATCTGGTTTTAACGTTAACTACTGACACCCGTCTTTCAGGGGGTTTTGAACTTTTATTAGTAATTCCCGTCATTTTGGCGACGGTGATTCAAACCCAACACTCTAACCGTGTACTCTTGTTCATCAATTGTTCCGAAAACGTCACAGCTCACTGACAATTTGAATGTAGACGTCATTTTGATGGATGTTACTAAGTTAAGGTTAAGCAGACAAAAAAAAAAAAAAAAAAAAGAAAAAAAAGCCCATATGGTTTCTAACACACCTCAAGATATATTCTGTCCGATTTTCCGAACTTCAG
Organism: Locusta migratoria; assembly: GCA_026315105.1. Taxonomy (NCBI): domain Eukaryota; kingdom Metazoa; phylum Arthropoda; class Insecta; order Orthoptera; family Acrididae; genus Locusta; species Locusta migratoria. The sequence continues at coordinate 67,333,428 of CM048754.1, read as the reverse complement.
TAACCTAAAAGAGACAACTGCAGTGCATGAGTGGTAGAAAATCACACATTGAAACATCGGAAAAGTACCGCAAACAAATGCACTAGAAAATGCGAACAAATTCTCGAAACTCGTTGAGATAAGCGATAAACTTGCCTAATTGGTGTAGTATTTCATTATTTAAAGCATGGAGGTTAACTTGAGAATGTCTGCACAATTTCAAATAAATTCAGCAAATGTGTTATATTGATTGTCAATGACACCACGAAATGTCACATGAATGTAATAGAAATTTCTCCTTTTACCGATACCGCACATATTCATAAAGATTGTCTGGGAGTAGCAATAACTGAAGACAGTAAAGAATCCTCGCCACTTTCTTCCTTCGTGACAGGTGTAGCTCATTCGTATGTATTTGATGTCTTTATTAATAACATAAGCCGCATTGTATCACTAATATCCAAGCATAAAAATGTCTGTGGAACCCGACCAAGTGACAAACTGTATGGAATGCAGTGTGACCACACTGTCGGTCGATGTTTTCAAACTTGGTCGACGGCTTATGACGACGGTCTGTCGGTGCCTCTGTGAACATAGCCTAACACGGTACCTAAGTTTCCGAACGTACACAAGCCACTAGATAGACGCATGATTGGTTGCACGCCGTATACCGTCACCACACAGCTGTTCGTATTGTGCCTCAGAACTATAGCTTGCAATTGTTTTGCACTCGTAAGCGTTCACAAGAAAATTGGGCGTAAACGAAAGGAGATAAGAAGAGAGCAATGCAGTTATGCAGTTTGGCACCCTGTGAGCTGTTTTAACTCACTACTACCTCTCCCCACCGTTCCGCCCACATCTTCCATAAACCCCACCTAAGAAATAAATAAATAAATTTTTTGACCCAGGGGGAAGGGAAGTAATTTACAGACACAAATGATGATGATTTCGTGTGGCATTTATGGCCGTTAGACACCAGCTGGGATCGTGTTCTACCTGTCTGGTGCAAATCTTTAGGTGACTCCGACCGGGACTCGAACCTGGGCCCCCTGCATGGGTTTAAAAAAAATTCAAATGTTTGTTAAGCTTATGGGACTTAACGACGGGGTTATCAGTCCCTAAACTTACAAATTACATATCAACTAGCTTATCCTAAGGACGGCACAAGTGTCCATGCCAGAGGGGGGATTCGAAACCCCGACCGTAGTGGCCGTGCAGACCGTGACTGAAGCGCCTCAGTCCCCTCGGCCACCGCGGCTTGCCCCTGCATGGGTACCCAGCATGCAGTCCACTGGACTGCGGAGGCGGACATAGACACAAATGGTTACAAGTATCTAAACTAAATCAATCTACTTTGTCTAAGTTGAAGGTCCCCTTGCCCCGATTGGATATCGGCGGTAGGGTAGGGACACGCAAGTCGTCGAAGTGGCGTCCAATTGAAAGACTTGCATCAGGCCACGCGAAATTATTATTAGTACTTGACATGGTGACAGGTCTGTGATTGTATTCCACATATGTTACAAAACAGCTACGAACCATTAATTTAAAGACGTTATAAGACTTTTTACAGCACATTTTGTGATTCTACAATTGGTTACGAAAATTCCTCCATCATCCTGCATTTATGGAGTACCTCTAAGCAGAGGTTTGTTGTTTCTCTTGGCATTGTATCTTACTGTGAAAATATATTAACTGAAAAATGTTTATAGAGCAAATAAAGAGAAATGAGATTTGGAAATTGAGACTAGTTTTGAGACAGTGTCCTGCTTTAGCAGTTCTGAGCAATTCGTCACGCTAGCTTCACATGTGTAGAAAATGGCTATGGCGTACAATCGCAATGGGGCACAATTAAGTGTGGGGTGCCCCAGGGGTCTGTTTTGGGACCATTGCTGTTTCTTATTTATATAAATGATATACCTTCGAGTATAACAGGAGACTGTCAAATATTTTTGTTTGCTGATGATACCAGCTTGTTAGTGAAGAATGTTGCTCGTAATATTGACACAGTATCAAATAATGCAGTTCAAGAGATAAGTTCATGGATGTAGAAAACAAGTTGATGTTAAATCACAGTAAAACTCAGTTTTTACAATTTCTAACACATAATTTGACGAAAGCTGACATATTGATTACACATAACGGGCATATGATAAGTGAGACTGAACAGTTCAAATTTTTAGGTATTTATATAGACAGTAAGATGTCGTGGAAAGCCCATGTTCAGGAGCTTGTTCCAAAACTAAATTCTGCTATATATACCATCAGAACAATATCTGAAATAAGTGATTTTTCAACACGAAAAGTAGTCTATTACGCTTACTTTCACTCACTTATGACGTACGGCATTATTTTTTGGGGTAACTCACCTGATGCAAGACGGATATTTCTGGCTCAAAAACGGGCAGTTCCAGCAATATGTGGTGTAAGTTCGCGAACGTAATATCGACCACTTTTCAGTAGTCTGGGAATTTTGACACTGGCGTCACAATACGTTTTTTTCTTTAATGTCATTTGTTGTTAATAATATCAGCTTATTTCCACGAGTTAGTAGCTTTCACTCGGTGAATACTAGAGAAAAGTCGAATCTACATTTGCATCACAGCACCTTGACACTTGTGCAGAAAGGTGTACAGTATTCTGCAGCATCCATTTTCAATAAGCTGCCACAAGAACTAAAGAATCTTAGCACTAACCCACACGCTTTCAAATCTAAATTGAAGAGTTACCTCATGGCTCATTCCTTTTATTCTGTCGAGGAACTCCTAGAAAAGTTAAACAATTAAGCTAATTCATTTTTTTCTTTATTGATGCTTTTCACTTTGTCTTAAGATTGTCGTGTGCATAGGAATACTTAAAATTTTTCTACTGCCATTCTTGTGTAAAATTTCATGTATTGACTTGTTCCATGACCATGGAGTCTCACTCCTAAATTGGGTCCTATGGAACAGAAAACCATAATAAATAAATAAATGTGTGTTGATAATAACTTGTTTATTTTATCAGGTATCCTGGATCGTCTGCACCCGTTAAACTGCACCAACTTCAACATGTCAATTCCTAGTACAGGCAGAAACTTCAAAACCAGATATAAAGAACACATAAGAAGCTGGAAGTATGAAAATAGGCACTCCACCTTTGCAGAACACCTGATACAACACGGACACGAACCATTCACCATGGAACAAGACATGAAAATTATCAGAACAAAAAATGGAGACAGAAAAATCCTGACACTACAAGAAAACTTTCACATACAGAGAGCCTTGGCAATGAATAAAAAAGGGACCAATGATCAGATCAACATAAGCAACAACTCACTGATCAAGCTGGCCACAAAAACAGTGAAAAATAATAACGAAACATGAAATGCCCTACCTCCTTCTCCCTCTCGCTACCCTCCCCCTACTCCCATATTCACAAAAAACTAACACAAATAACACACACACACACACTCCCATACTCACAAAAAACTAACACAAATAACAACACACACACACACACACGCACACACACACACACACAGCCTACACAGACACCAACACAAACATAAAACAGCTGATACACTCAGAGATACAAGGAACACAAACAAGAGACAGACGAAAAGCGACAGTTTGCAACACTAAACATTGTAAACAAACGTTCAAAAACGAGTACACAGTGAAGTGGTGATGCAAGGGTTTTCATCAAGACCGAAAATACCACATCTAACTGAAGACCTCACAAACATCTCCATGAAGACACACATGGAATAAAACAGAAAACCGTAAGTAGGGCCAAAAACTATATAATTAAATTAACTTTCCAAAAGCTAGTGCTACAGAAGTTGTTTCTAACCTAGTAGAGCCGAACTTTAGTAATTGTAACAAGACTGTTAACTGTCATACTGTGAAAAATACCTATAATATTATGACTGTACTACAATATTAAACAAAAATAACATGTATTACAGGCCACTGATGATGCTTCATAAATAAAGAAGCGAAACGCGTATGGCACACACAAAACGCCTTTCATTTAGTTGCTAAAGACAGTAATACACCTCCACCAAGTAATTTTTCTCTCGCTCATTTTACGAGCTGAACAGAGGAGGGGTGCCTAGGCGGTAGAAACCACCCTCCACCTGAGTATGGGCGGGAGAGGTGTGGAGAGAGTGGAGGAAACCCCCGACTGAAACGACTTTGGCGAAGGTCAGATAAGAGTGTCCCGTTAGCGGGAATGGACTCCCGGAAAGTGTGGCCGGCAACTTTCCCGTTGACTGCCCCATTACAAAGTCATCAGCATCGCCAGCAGACAGCAGAAATTCGTCCACTGCGGTCTTCAGCATCCGCAGGGCTCATGGAGACACCAGCAGCCAACAGGCGTCTCAAATGCCGGCCAAAATTATATTATGCTTTTTCTCCGCAGTAGGCAATGATATCTTGAATTTCGGGCATCCGCAGCTAAATGTTTTCATTTTGAGACCAAATCCGCATCGGCTGCAATTAACTTTATTTAAAAAAGCACTAGCGGTTTCGCGTACTGTACACGCATCATTAGGTGCTTAAAATTCGGTAGAAAAACATGTCTGCCATTTGGCCTTCCCCAGCGTTCACGTAAAATTTAAAACAATTAAAAGCCTCTTAACTTTACGTCCTCGTTAAAAATATAAAACTTGAACGCTGTTGCGTTAGTCAGCTTTTTAAAGATATTTTGGGGTTGGAGGGAAGTTGAAACCGTGCCAGGTGGCATGTGAAAGCGGTGTTGGTGCGGCACTGGCCGAAAAAAATACAATGTTGTTAAGTTTAAATTATAATTGGACAATTCTGAACACTCTTTAGTATGAACGCTGTTCATTATGGTGACACAGGACACATTCTGAAGACGGTGGGATGCAGATCTTGTGCAGGTGAGGTGCCAAACAGTCATGTCCTGTAGTCAGGCGGAATCTTGCTACTGCCTCTCTTCTTGGTCCATCTGTTATCAGTTGGTTACCCAAGAGGGTTTCCCAGCTCTTCCCCTCACATGAGATTTTATAGATTCTTCTCAATTCAAAAATGTTCAAATGTTTGTAAAGCTTGTGGGACTTACGGGGTCATCAGTCCCTAAACTTACAAACTACTTATCAACTACTTACGAACTAGGACGGCACAAATATCCATGCCCGAGGGGGGATTCGAACCCCCGACCGTAGTGGCCGTGCTGGCCGTGACTGGAGCGCCTCAGTCACATCGGCCACCGCGGCCGGCTCTTCTCAATTCTCTGGACTATATGTAACTTGGTAATCTACATCTACATATATACTCCGCAATCCACAGTAAGGTGCATGGCGGAGGGTACACTGTACCACTACTAGGCATTTCCTTTCCTATTCCACTCCCAAATAGAACGAGGGAAAAAGAATGTTACATGCCTCTGTGCAAGCACCAATTTCTCTTGTCTTGTTTTTATGGTCACCATGCGAAATGTAAGTAGGCGGCAGGAAGATCGTACTACACTCTGCTTCGAATTCCGGCCCTCTAAATTTGCTCAACAGAAATTCACGAAAAGAACGTCGTCTTTTCTCCAGCGATCTCCGGAGCATTTCCGTGACACTCGCGCATTGGTCGAACCTACCAGTAACAAACCTAGCTGCTCGCCTCTGAACTGCTTCCATGTCTTCCTTTAAAGTGATCTTCTGCGGGTCACAAACACTTGAGCAATACTGAAGACATAGTCGTACAAGCGTTTTATAAGCGGTCTCCTTTACAGGTGAAGTACATCTTCCCAAAATTCTCCCAATAAACCGAAGTCGGCTGTCCGCCTTACAACTTTCCTTACATGCTCGTTCCACTTCATATCGCTCTGCAATGTTACGCGTAGATATTTGAACGACGCGACTGTATCAAGAAGCTCACTACTAACGCTGTATTCGAATATTATGCGATTTTTTTTCCTACTCATGCGCATCACCTTACATTTTTCTACATTGAGAGCTAGCTGCCATTCTTCGCACCAACTAGAAATTTAGTCTGTCATCGTGTATGCTATTACAGTCAGTTACAGACGACACCCTCCCATACACCACAGCATCATCAGCAAACAGCCGCAAATTACAACTTACTCTGTCCATCAGATAATTTATATAGATGGAAAATAAAAGCGGTCCTATCACACTCCCCTGAGGCACGCCTGACAATACACTCGCCTCTGATGAACACTTGCGGTCGAGAACAACGTACTGCGTTTTATTACTTAAGAAGTCTTCCAGCCAGTCACAAATCTGTGAACCTATTCCATAAGCTCGTATCTTCGGTAGCAGTCTGCAGTGTGGCACCGCGTCAGATGCCTTTTTGAAATCGATAAAAACACGATCTGCCTGTTGCCCTTCATCCGTGGCTCGCAAGATGTCATGTGAGAAAAGAGCAAGCTGAGTTTCACATGAACGATGTTTCCTAAACCCGTGCTGATTCATAGAGAGAATCTTTCCCATATCAAGGAAATTTACTATATTCGAACTGAGAATATGCTCCAAAATTCTACAGGGAACTGATGTCAACGATATTGACCTGTAATTATGTGGGTCAGTTCTCTTTCCTTTCTTATAAACGGTAGTCACCTGCGATTTTTCCCAATGACTAGGAATTTTTTCGCTGAATTAAAGATTCGCGGTATATACAACCTAAGTAAGGGGCCAATGCCGCAGAATACTCTTTGTAAAACCGAACTGGTATTCCATCCGGACCAGCAGACTTTTTTGTATTTAGCTCTTTCAGCTGCTTCTCTACGCCGGAAATACCTATTACTATGCCCTCCATCTCGGAGTTAGTACGTTGATCAAATGACGGTATGTTTGTGCGGTCCTCCTGCGTGTTTCTGGTAGCAGAAATAACAAGTGCTTCTGATGTACGTTTTCTAAGTATTGCTGAGCACTGTTATTGAATATCCCTATTTACTTCCTGCTAATCTTTTCAGTATACTGAGTCTAGTTTTTGCTTTATCAGCAGCTTTATTGATGTGGTTCTGACAGTTTAATTTTTGAGCCATATATATTCCTAAGTATTTATAGTTTTCATCTGCTGTATAACTTCCCGTCTAACTTTCAGAGTAATTTTGGTTGAGAGTGACGTAGTGAAAATATTTGGTAGAAAAGTTTTCTGAACTAGTATTTCTAGAAGGTTTTCACATGACCACTTTTCAAAGCGATTTACTACTTGGCTCACTTTCTCTGATAGTTTATCCCTTTTTTTTTTGTTTAGCAGCGAAATCCAGATACCTAGGTCATCTGCATACAGTGTAGTTTTATCTTCTTCTGTTGTAGATGCGTATGAGGAGAAGTCACTGATAAGTATGATTAAATGAAATACATTTTATGACGTTAAGGATACGTTTATTAACAAAATATACAAGCCTGACCTCCGAATTATTACAAGACATCGTTATTCAGCGCCAGTCATATTTGCCTTCCTCTATAGTTTCCTCGTTATCTTTTTCATCTAGAGACAAAGACGGTGCACTTGCGACAATCAGACTGATTGCCTCTTCCTAAGTTGGGACACTTTTCTCGTGCCGCCTTCGTGTGCTGCAGCTATAATATAGATCTGAAATTAGAAACAACCAGTGTAGTAAAACATCTGTTACAAGCCATACGCGAATTTTTCCGAGCAAAATATAATCTTTATAGCCGTGTGAGCTTGTAGCGGACAGGGTGACCAACATGTCGATTTTGTCGCTAGATCTAGCGATTTTTAATTCATTATAGCGATAATTTTTTGTTTTGTTTTTAGACATGTCTCGTTTCTAGCGATTTTAAGAGTTTTAGCGACAAATCTAGAGTTTTTTCTTAAAGAAATGCAGTAAATTGTAAATTTCAGTTGACATGCAATATGAAACAATTGCACAATGATAAGGTACAACATTTTTCATTCTTCGTTAGCGGCCACAAAATATCAGTGTTAGGCCTAATTCACACGGTAGCAAACGTCATGTCAACTTGGTTTTTGGGCGTTAATGTGGCTGCTTTCTTTAACAGCTGTGTTCTCTGCATTTAAAATATAATTCGTTGCTGAGCTTTGGGTTATACCTGTATTAGAAAATGAACGAAGAAATACTAATTGTACTTACTGTTGTCTTACGTCGTAAAGAAGCTTTTTTTTTATGAAACCGACCCTAGTTAGGGCCTTTAAGTTACAACTGACTACAGACATCCCCGTCGGGGGTTCGAATCCCCCTCGGGCATAGGAAGCTGACCACGCCGCCTCCAGTGACGCCTGCAGACAGAGGATGACATGGCGACCGGTCGGTACCCCTTTAGCCCTCGCGGTCTGTATGGGGAGGAGTTTACTTTAGGTCAGAAACAACTTCTGTAGCACAAGTTATTGAGAAGTTAATTTATTTTTTCAATATTATGTACTTATAGTTTCTTGGTGTTTACTTCATGAGTGTCTTCATGGATCTGTGTGTCTATTCTCCAGCTGGGTGGATGTTTTGATGAACACGTTTATTTCATCACTTCACTGTGTACTGGTTTTGTGAGGTTTTCTTTATAATGTATTGTGTTGTCAACTGTCGCTTTTCATCTTTCTTTTGTTTATGTTCCTTGTGTGTCTGAGTGTATCAGCTTTACTTTGTCTGTGTTGTTCTCTGTGTTTGTGCTACTATCTGCGTTAATTTTTAAGAGTATGAGATTGGGAGGGGGGGGGACAGGAGAGAGAGAAAAAAAGGAGGAGGAATAGCATTTCATGTTTTCCACTGTTTTTGTGACCAGCTTGATCAGTGAGTTGTTGCTTATATTGATTACATTATTCTTTACCAGGGATCTTTGTACATCAAATTTTCCTGTAATGTCAGGAGTTTTCTGTCTCGATTATTCATTCTGGTAATTTTCATATCTTGTTGCGTGTTGGGTGGTTCTTGTCCGGTTCTATCAAAAAACTGTAAGTAATAATGAAAAATAGTCAGAAATGGGGAATTCGATTCAGGTCATTATCTATCTAAAATTAAGATAAAATTTCTCCCATCTAAAACAAAAAAGGCGACCATGAAAGTGATCACATACAATACCGCTACAGCTAATATTATATACGAAAATGCAGAAAAATTTAAAGAATTTGAGACAAGTAAAGCAGGTGATTGGCGTGAACTCCAGATACAAATTTGCCAAGAACAAAAAGACGACATGGTGGAATGAGGAGTGTGAAGAAGCACTAATACAAAGAGCTCAAAAATTAAGAAAATGGAGAAAGAGGAGACCTTGAACAATTCAGACAACAAGGAAAAGAAACACCAAAAATAATCCGGAAAATTAAAAGAAACTTTGAAAATTCTCAGTTTATTTAAATAGAAGAAAATTTCAGCAAAAATAATGCTAGAAATTTTTACGAAACTTTTAAAGACATACTTAAAGGACATCCGACACCAAGTATTTGTTCCAAAGATGAAAATGGCGAAATGGTATTAAATAACAAAGAAAATTGTGTAATTTTAGCAAATTTAATTTAAAGCTGTTAAACTGTCATTTCCGAAGATAAATTAGAATTTCCAGTGACACATAAAAATCTATAGGAAGTTTTCCCACCAACAGAGTTAGAAATTCACGAAGCCATCAAAAAATTCAAAAACAATAAAGCAAGTGGTGAAGACTCCATTACAGCATAATTATTGAAGTGGTCAGAACCAAACATCATAAAGGATCCGCAGCTGCTTTTTGAAAACATTTGGAAACCTGAAAAAATTGGAACTGAATGAGAAACAGTATTAATCCACTTGCTACATAAAAAGGAAGACGAATAAAATGTCAATAATTACAGATCAGTCTCTTTTGCCGGTGGCCTTAACAGAGTGGCAGATACTTTAGACAAACAACTGGGAGAATATTAGGGTGGTTTTCGGAACGGAAGATCCTGTGCAGAACAAATTTTTGACTTAAAATTAATAATTCGTCATGGAAAGTTAAACAGCAAACCTAATAGCGTCATTTATTGATTTCAAGAAAGAATTTGATTGTATACACAGAGGAACAATAGATAAGGTCTTTAGAAAATTTGATGTCAAATCAAAATTGGTAAATTTAATTCTTGGAACACTAACAGGTACAACATCTAAAGTCAAATTTACGGGAGAAGTATCTCAGCCACTTGAAATAAAAATTGGTGTTAGACCAGGTAATAGTTTATGACCTTCACAGTTTACTTGTGTTCTAGAAAAAAAAAGTAAGGATCTGGAATTCGGAGCTAAAAAAATCGCAAAATTGAACCAATAACTCTGGGAAGGAAAATAAATTGAATTAAGATAAACTTCTTGGCTTTTGCGGATGATTTTGCAATACTTTCATAAATACTTTACACCACAGAGATACGACCAGAATGTTTTTTTCATGGCTCTGAATGCCTAACGAAGATTAACCTTATTTGGACACCGCTACCGAATGGATGGAAATAGACTAACAAACAAATACTCCTATATTACTGGAAGAAGAAATCGACAAAAGCATGGACTACAGAAATAAGGAAAGATCTAGAAAGAAACAACATCAAAGAATCACAAATAGCAGGAAGTAACCGTTTTAAAAATAAAATACTAAATTTGGAACGCTTTCAAAGCAGAAGAAATAAAAAATTAGGAACAACATGGGGAGAAAATGAGGGACTGCTGGAAAAAGGAAGATGAGGAACTGAGGTTGTTGACGTGATTCTAGTTGGTCAGTTGGTCAATATGATCGTTTAAAAAAAAAAAGACGCTGTTTCTAAAGTAGTAGGTTAGATTTTAAGAAACTGTAATAAAGCAAAGATTTATGTACTGTGAAACATTTAGATATTTTTAACTGTACTGCAATGGCATAGGCCACTAATGATGCTTCATAAATAAAGAAGCGAAACTCATAAGGCGCATCAAACACCTTTCATTTAGTTGCAATAGATGGACATACACCTCCAATCATTTTCTAAGCTGACGACGGAAAACGAAAAAAAAAACTTTGATCAGATGTGTATGGTACTATTGTTCGTTAGAGCGATCTAAATCAACTTGTACAGGTTTCCAGCCAAGATTATGCATGATATAAAAATTATTAAGATGATAATGCTTTTAAAATACTGATTTTCTGAATGTCTGTTATGTCCATATAATACAGATACTTTAAAGTTCATAATTTATATTATGTAACAAACCCAGTTGGATCACAGATTTATACACTGTAAACACAGACCTTGAGATACATAACATTTTATGTAAGGCACTTAATTATTGTGATTATGTCACAGGTCTGTATAGTATTGGTATCCCCTTTTTTATTGTAAACCTCGAACTACTGGGGTTCTTTATAACAACATCCGTACAGGGTGTTATTACCCTATATATTGGCATGTCCCACGTATTTCTCATCAATATATTGACACCTTTAATCTCTTATAACCGACGCTGCTAGCCTTCATGGCGGGAGCCTAAACATAGTTGGTGTCTTATGACATTATAACCTCCTTATTGATAATAATTTTACCACTGACTGTCAACATATGTAATTTTAGTGAAATATGTAATAGCTTTGGAATAAAAGATTGTGATGTATATTGTTCATGTAAAGTACCTGGCACACCAGGGTTACCCCAACTACCCATAAGAGGAGTATTACACGCTGGTTTATACAACAATCTTGTACATACATCATAATTTGTAACATGTGTATTAAAAAATATGGCGGAATATGGCCACATGGCGGAATATGGCCACACAACCAAACATTGTAAAAAATACTCACTTTACGTTATTAACTATATGCGACAACTCAACAGGGCAAATACTATGTTTTATTATGGACTCAGCTGTACATATGCAATATCTCTGTCTTTTTGCGCCGCGGTGGAGTAGCCAAGCGGTCTAAGGCGCCTCGCTTTGGAGCGCACGGTTGATCGCCGTCGGAGGTTCGAGTCCTCCCTGGGGCATGTGTGTGTGTGTGTGTGTGTGTGTGTGTGTGTGTGTGTGTGTTGTCCTTAGGTTAGCTTACCTTAGTTTAAGTAGTTTGTAAGCTACGGACTGATGACCACGCAGTTTGGTCCGATAGATTTACAAGCATTTGAACATTGGAATTTGTCTTTCTGCATATCAGTCCTTATGAACCTTTCACTTAGTGACACTTTCGCAACCGTTGCGGATATGTATATTGTTGATCTAATGATGTTCAACTTCACCATCAATGCTTGTATTTCACGTCTGTATTACTAAATATAACTGTACCATGAAAGTTGTAGTGAGAGGATATAGCTAAAGCCATATGACATATGACATTGTGAGATATAGGAGATATGTACCCATAGGTTTTGTGGTATACAGAAATTTTACGTTTATAGATCAGAATATGACGTCTGAGTAATGTCTAAAGCGGTCATCCTAAAAATAAAAACGTGGTCTTGGCTGGAAACATTTTTATCAACCCGGTGAACTTCGTATCACTTACCTCTTAATATAAATCATACTAATTTAAATCATATGTATTTTGGATCCAGTATCTTTATAAAGACATTTGCTTTGAACGTCAAATGTGCAAAATTTTATCGCAATCGTACAAATGATACTGATATACCAAAGAAAAGAGCTCTTTCCGTTTTTCACAAGTTTTCCTATTTTCTGGCCAACTATTCCAAACGTTTACTTCACTCAAACCTTCCTCTCACTTTGAACGTCAAATGTGCAAAATTTTATCGCAATCAGATGAATGGTATTGATATTTCATAGAAAAATCTCTTTCTATTTTTTTCTGTATTTTCCGATTTTCCGGGAAACTTTTCCAAATTTTTATTTCATAAGAACGTTACTCTTACTTTGAACGTCAAATATGCAAAAATTTTTCGCAAGCAAACGAATGATATTGATATCTCATTGAAAAAAGCTTTTTCAGTTTCTCGCGAATTTCCAAATTTTTCGGGTAACTTTCTCGAATTTTTAGTTCATAAGAACGTTCATGTTTCGTTGAACGTCAAATGATCAAAATTTTAATCGCAAGCGGATGAACGGTTCTCAACTTATAGTGTTGAGTACATTTAGAAACATATTGAAAAAGACACTTGATTCGAATTTTGCGACTTTCCTTTTTAACTGCCTCTATTTTTTTTAGTGAAAAATTTTCCAATACCATAATGAACAAAACAACAAAAGAATTACCTCTCTCCGCCGTGCGAATAGTCAGTTTAGTGCTGGATTCAATCAAAAACACTTTAAAAAAACGCACTTTTAGTTTTTCTCGATTAAATTATCCGGTAGATTTTTCAAAAGGAAAAAAAAAATATTTTTTACAAACCTCGTCCTGTAAAGCCGTACTCAAGTGATGCTCTTGCAACTATGTGGCAATTTATTTTTATTCGTAGAAATTAATTGCTTTCGGTTTTTCCTCATTTTTCCTACTTTCCGGACGACTTTTCCAAATTTTTATTTGATGCAAACCTTCATCTTGCTGTCAAAATGAAATGTACAAAATTTTATCGCAATTGGACGAACGGTATTGATAGCTCACTGGAAAAAGCTGTTTCAGTTTTTCCCGATTTTCCTCTTTTCCGGACAAGTTTTCCATATTTGATCACCGTTTAAACCCTCCCTGGACTTACACGAATATTTCAAGATTAAAATTAGTCAAATCGGTTCACCCGTTCGAGTTTTACCGAGACTAACAAACAGCAATACATTTTGTTTCACTAAGTGTGTTTGCCTCTGTAACTTATAAAATAATAGGTGACGGGAAATTTTAATGCGGTAGGTCAACACAAGAAATGTTACACTTTCTGCGGAGCTATGGACATGGTTTATTGTATTATTTTCCAAAGAGTTACACCACAAAGATATAATTTTTTAAATGGAACAATAGTTTTTTCTATCGTGCATTGGATTCGTTGAAACCAGCTGCGTCCAAATCAATATAAACTACATTCCTATAACTGTTACTTTGGGAGCTACAACCCTTCAAAGTTACGGGGGCGGAGGCTACGACAGCGTAGCTAAATGGCTGGTAGTCATGAGACAGTGGGCCGTGCCCCAGGGGATAGCCACTCGGCCAGTCAGCTACGCTATCGCGGCCTCCGCCCCCGGAACTTTGAAGGGTTGTAGCTCCCAAACTAACAGTGATAGGAATGTAGTTTAAATTGATTTGGACGCAGCTGGTGTCAACGAATCCAATGCACGATAGGAAAACTATTGTTCCATTTAAAAAATTATATCTTTGTGGTGTAACTCTTTGGAAAATAATACAATAAACGACGTTCATAGCTCCGCAGAAAGTGTAACATTTCTTGTGTTGACCTACTGCATTAAAATTTCCCGTCACCTATTATTTTATAAGTTACAGAGGCAAACAGACTTGGTGATTTGGCCGCGATGTCTGTGTAGCAATAGGAAACCGTTGTTCGCTGCTCCGGTTCTTAAGAACGCCGCTGTAAACTTCCAGTTGCGGCTCCCACGTCACGACTCCAGTGGAAACACTTCTGCAATTAGTCAGTTCCTGAAATTAAGTTTCCCAAGCGACTTGCACGAAGGACAGGTCTTCCGTTCTGATGAACCGGAGAAGCAGTTGCGCCAGTTAGCTGCTAGTGTAGGCACGCCCTAGGACGCAAGCGCACGTCAAGGCTGGCTGCCCCTCTGTCCACGACGCCGGGTTCGAGCCCCACTGACGTCATTTCGTCGCAATATAGGAGAAACTAAGCCAAGCAGAAATGATTAGTATTTGATCCTTTTGAATCTCAACATGGATATCGCGACCTTCCGGTAAAATGTGCCTGTTGGTCTCGTTGCCGCTGTAAACAGAAGGTAATGGATCATTGCGGTTTAAGCAGAGGTGCAGGATACGTCGCAGACGTATACGCGAACCGTACCGTCTCATCAGTGAGTTTGAAAGACGGCGCATTATTGGCACGAGATAACGTGAGGCATGCATGCGAGAAACTGCTAGTCGTGTGGGACGAAGCGCAACGGGTGTGTGCAGAATTCTTCAGGGACGGCTGCAGAACGCGACCAGATGGGTGAGGTGGCACCAGCCAAGGTCTATACAGGAGACTTCTGGTCACGCCAGAGAGGTTAGAATAAAGGCAGATGGCATTATCTATGCCGAGCGCATACGTCAGTCGAAGCCTGTCCGCCATGTTGGTCAGTTTTCCAAAGCTATTTCTCCGTTAAACCTATGCGTTAAGTCGACCCTCGTACTGTTAATGCATTGAACTGACAGTCACTGCAAAGTATGTACTTTCAAACAATATACTTTCTTGAATACATAGTAATAAATACTCAGCATAATATATTTCAAAACTTAATTTTTAACAGCTAATTTGCACTCTTTTAACACGTTGTACATCACGGCAAAACCGTCGGAAGTTTTATCTCTGTTTTAAGTGACATAAAACATTACCTATACAATAAGAACACTTCTGCAAAACGTAGCAATATGGCGGAGGCAGGTTTCACTTCTTCAGCGTAAGGGCGTCTCCCTGTATTCTAACCTCCTTGGCTGTAGCAAAATGTATTCGGATAATGTTTGTCACTAGAAAGTGTTATTTGCGTAAAGCAGTGAATGTAAAATTGCAATGGAGTATGCAGGTTACAGAGAATGTGGCTGTATCCATTCTCACTGCAATGTATATGTGACTAGGTGACCCAGTGAACTTCGTATCACTTACCTTTTAATATAAAGTATATTGATTTAAATCATATTTATTTTAGACCCAGTAGCTTTATAAAGGCATCATCAGATTGTCTGAGTATCGGATCGATAGTGGGCGGAAAGAGTGGGCAAATCACGCACACATATCCAGGATGATATTCATGTCACATTCGTGGAAGTTCAGGGATGGTGTAAACGGTGATAAAATATGGAAAAATTGCGAGGGAAAATTAGATTTGAAACATGTAAAATAATGACTTGGTTGATGTGTTGCGTGCGTTCATAAATATACTTTGAAAGAGTAAAGTTCGCGTTACACAATCCGAACCCGTATATGAACTGTCAAATATAAAAATGAATTGCTGTTCGTTAGTCTCGCTAAAACTCGAGAATGGCTGAACCGATTTGCTATGTATCATTGCATAAACGACTGAATCTGTTGTGATGAAATCTGGTGTGGAGATAGCTTGAGCGCTGAAGTAGCGGATAAGATACTTTAGAAAGTGTGTAATTCAAGATATTTATTCATTTGCAGTTATAAAGTGAAATATCGAACAAGACGACGTTTCCATATTTTATCACCGTTTAAACCTTCCCTGGACTTAAACGAATATTTCAAGACTAAAATCAGCAAAATCGATTCAGCCGTTCTCGAGTTTTAGCGAGACTAACGAACAGCAATTCATTTTTATATATATAATGACTAACGATACAACCACAATTATGAGGAAAAAATAGTTCTTTCATTGACAAAATTATGCTTTCCCCCAATAGTATCTGTCTAACATAATGCTGCACGTGTTTTCTTCTAATACATATATATTGTCAAGCTGCCATTAGGTATGGTATAGACGAAAGACAAACGACAGTTTCTTGAGTTGAACTATTCGAGAACAGAATCTGACATGAGAAGTCGGCTTGCCATCACATGAAATTTTCCTCGTGTGCGCGTTTCCAGTGATTCGACATTACGTAACTGGAAGAAATTTCGAGATACTGCATCTGTGTCAGACAAACGCAGGCCAGATTCTCGCGTTTTAATTGAAATTGCGTTGGAAAAGGTAAGACACATGTCGCAAAAAGTCAAAGAAAGTCATTGCGTCAAGTGAGAAATTACGACACTGAAATTTATCTATGTAAAATCAGTGTACTAGTTTCAGTTATAATTAATTTGATTATGGTCATTAATGTAGTCAAAGCATTTTCGTTATTTGGTGAAGTACCCACTGAAAAAAGTATTTAAAAAAATCTAGCAGCTATCTGCGAGAGTTGCATTACATTTATTTTGAGTGATCATCGTTAATAAACATAATATTTACACCATTCACTTGTTACGAAATCATTTTTCGCCAAGAGATTTTTTTTTTCCCGAAAAGTGGTTTAGAGCAAAGCGTACTTCTTCATCCAAACGTGCTTATACTTCTTGTATTCTGAAATCGGAAATGTCTCATGGAAGTTTTTCTTTTCCTACGGTCCACTCAGGCCACATATTTCAGAAATTTAAAACTTTCATCTAGCCGGTTCTTCTCACACAATTGGAGTCAAATCTGTGAGAATCGTCTTGTGACCTCTCCTGGGAATACTGACGTATATAGGCCTTTTGAATTATCGGTATCTTTATTACTAAACGCAAGAGTATAACTGGATGCAGAGCAAACTGGATGCAGAGCAATAATAATTTGCGAAACCGGCTGTTTTCCCTGCTAGCGATACTGCGTTGCGTCGTGGGCTCTAGACCCAAAATGGCGCCTCCATAAGGAACACTGGGGTACAGACCAGCGAGCACACAATAACACAGAGAGGCCTTACAATGGCAGTGAAATGAAGCAGGCTAGAGGAGAGCGATACACCCAACCAGCATGGCGGACACAGCTGCGAGCACAGGGTGGTTCACTGAGTTCGCTGTCTATTAATTGTTTTTTCATATATTTTGAGGCGTTCCTTTTATGACAATCTATTTTTGCCATAAATAATGACAAATTTCGGCTAGGGATACCAAATCGTACTATTGTACCGTATAAAATAGAAACAGTTTTCCTCTGTCTGTCCCTTTAACCTTTTATAACTCGAGAAGTACCGAACGTATCGTCATGCGGCTTAATTTCTTCTTTACAATCCAGGGATAATCTTAGGCTATATTCAATGTCAATACGACTATATTAAAAAAAAAGTAAAATAAGAATCATAACGTAGAATCGTTTACCGCTTCTGCACTTTAGTCAGCTCTGGAGCCTAAACTATAAGAGCTAGGCGAGTGTACTTAGTGTAAACTTGCAGAACTCACAAAGATCTAAAATAAATAAATAAATAAAATACGCGAGACCATGTGTCTAACTTTTACGAGTGAACCACATTTATCATTTTGGTCCACTTTAGGTTACGTTAGTAACACTAAAAGTGGGCCTTTGCGATTGTTTTTTGACAGCTCGAAATTAAAAAAAAAAAAAAAAAAAAAAAAAAAAAAAAAAAAAAAAAAAAAAAAAAAAAAAAAAAAAACGGTTTAACCATTCACCTCACACGAAAATTGAATAACCTAATTTGTAGAGGAGAAAATTCTCTACAACTTTGCTCTTTTATGTTTTTTTTTTTCTTATCTCGTATCGTTTATGAGATATTTGCAAAAATAACGGCGATTTTGGGTTGTCTGTCCGTTACGTGTTCCCTGTTTTTAAGACGAACCGTTCAACCGATGAACACCAAATTTTACAGACATAATTGTCGGCCAAAAGAGACCAGAACCTCCCTTTTCAAAATTTTTCGGACAAAAAATACGGTAGTGACGCCAAAAAAAGCCATTTGTAATATAATTCTAATTGCAAACGAACCGTTCATCTGACAGGAAAATTGAATAAATGAATTTGTGGAGGAGTAGATTCTCTACAGCCTTGTTTCCTTATGCTTTTTCCATATCTAGTATCGTTTGAGAGATATTTGCAAAAATAACAGAGTCTGGACACTCTCCATTGAATTAACGAAAACCAGCCGTTCGCAGATGTCACGTGACATTCCTCGCCCAGTACTCTCTCTGGCATAAGCCATCTTGCGTTTCGTATTTGATGATTTTCTTATTTTAACTTACAAGTTGTCTTTTCAAATCAATAGCGCACTGAAGAATTAACACAAACACGTCGTTCTTCGTACGATAAATGACCATTTAGTGTCTACAAGTGCCATATTAGCATCAATAGTATGAGATTAAAGAACGCCACTACTAAGTGTTGGCCGTAGCGTAGTGGGCAATGCGTTGGACTGTGACGCTGAAGGTCAATGGTTTAAAACCTAAATATTTTTTCCTAAAAGGGTTTCAGACACTCTTATTAATTAATTTTTTATTGTTTACATTATTATTTTGGTCCAAAATGTTTGCAAAAACTTATAAAACTACAAATCTAAAGTGAGCCGTAAAACACGTCAGAGCGATTTTTTCTCTTCTAAATCTCTGGCGCCAGATGACTTCATACTAAAGATGTACTGATGTGGGATATCTGTAAAAGTTGGACAGATGATTTCGCGTTATTTTATTTTTTTAAATCGTCCTTAGTCCTATAATTATATACTACGTACTTTTGCGCAGGTCTCATAGTTTACACTAGACAGGTCATGAAAGTGTAGAAGAGGATTATTATTTATATTTCAATTATTTCTCATTTTCGTATTGGCATTTAATATATCCTACATGGATCCCAGAATTATAACGAAGAAATTGAAACAAACCGCATCACGATACGTTCTGCAGTACTCGAGTAGTTTAAAGATTACCCGTGCAAAGCCGAGGCGGCTCACCTAGTTAGTAATAAAATACATAAAGAGTGATAAGTCATAAAATTGTATTCCGAAAATTGTATCCCAAATTAAAAAATGTTTATCAATATTGGTCACAAAGTACAAGGTGAGTGGGCAAGAGAATCTGTGCTCGCTGAGGGACAAGCTCGCTGAAAGTAACGAGTGGAATTTGAAAAGTTCCACCGCTCTACTGTATCTAAATTTGTGAAAAAACCAGGGGAGCTATAAAAAAGTTGTTTAAATAAAAAGAAAAGTTCATTTCATTATCTACAACTTTCTCGCTGACGAAAATTTCCTGACCACAAAACAAACAAAAAAAGTAGCAGGCGACTAACAATTTTTATTTCATTTAAAAGTAACAGTTTCAATTATTATTTTTATACAAGCACAATACCATTATAAAGTCAATCTGGTACCGTCCAGTGTCTCCTTGTCTCTTCCACGTATACAGCCTTCTTTCATGATATTTAAAAAAAGTGTTGGTGATCATTAAATTGTGCTCTGCGGAAAATTCTTCCAAGCGATCTCCCCTTTTATTTCTTTTCCCCAGTCCGTATTCACATTCAATACTTCCTTCTCTTCCTTTTCCTACTGCTGAGTTCCAGTCACCCATCACAATCAAGTTTTCGTCTCCCTTAATTTTATAGTTTTCAAAATGAAATGCCAAGATCGCACATTAATAATTTATCCAATGACAACCGATTTCTGTGAACTGTGTCACCATCATCTGCTCACATATATATTTTACAAGCTGGTCATCTTGTAAAAAAATGGGTATAAAATAATAAGTGCAACATTGCACTTAGTCACTATACAACAAATAAACAAGTTAAAACCATGACACCTTACAAAATACTCCCTCAACTTTCTCTATAATTTCTTTTATCTCCTCATACTTTTCTTCGATGTTCTCATCATCATCAGCAGATCTAGGTGGCACCTAAACCTGTACTACTGTGGTCGGTGTTGGCTTTGTGTCTATCTTTCCTATGATAATGCGTTCACTGTGCTGTTCATAGTAACTTACCCGCATTCCTATTTTCTTATTCATTTCCAGACCTACTCCTGCGTTACCACCAACTGATTTTTAGTTACCGTCGCATATAGTATAAAGTAATATGCAGCATGATCAAATGAAGAACGAATTTGGTCATAATCAAACAATAAAGAAACGAAAGTGTTTAATGCATGATTTTTAAACTTTGTGTGGTTGGTACAACCTAAAGCTTTCACGTGACATGGTAACTTTTCCAACCGTAAAAATTCAGTCTTTAATCAGCTCATTGCTAGAAAATAGCGTTATGAAAGAGTCTGATTTGTTTAACATTTCAAGTTCATTTTACGACACGTTAATTGATTATATCGACAAATGGGCTTATTCACTTAATGTGCTGGGTTCATCTCAAATATCCTCTTCTTTTAAAGTCTTCTCAGTAAAGTCTTACAACTTTATCGGAGTTTGATAAAAGAATTTGAAAGAAAGATGTGAAAATCAGTTTTTGGAGGAAGTCAAGCACGTTAAAATGTAAGTGAAGAGAAAATTTATTAACTGAGAATTGGGAAGCCAGTTGGTGAAAACTGATCTCTCATTTTCAAAATAATTGCATCTGAAGATATCTGGCGCAAAAATTTTCAGTTCATTACTGGATTTGTGCTATCTCTAATTGGCACTAATGCAGTAATAGAGTTTTCCAGTTCAAATAGTTTGTGAACTGACAGAAAAGAACAACTTTAATGTGCAAAGGAAATAAATATAACAAGATGTCATTTTCAGAATACTTCATGGAAATCTATGGGAAAAAACAGACCTCCAGAATGACATACACTCTTCAGCTAAATATGATTGAGAGAGAAATAAGTGAACTTAGTAAGTACAATAGTGGGTGACAACTATAAAACAGTAATATATTTATTTAATTAGTAACACAATTGATTTTGCTTTCTGTTGTACTAGTATGTTTGGAAATTTTTTTGTATTAGTATTTGACTTGGTGCGTCTTAATTTAGAGAATGCCATGTATGTATTTTTACCCTTCTCAAAAACCCCAAATTCGTATTTTTTCCGTTAGTTTTATGTTTTCAGCAATTAAATACTTTTCGTGTTCTAGTAATTCTTTCATAGTCAAAGTTGCACTTTCTGCTCACAATATACAGAAAGAAGAAGTGATTTTTAGAGAAGAAAATGTAAATGTGAGAACCAACAAACACGACACGTTAAATTTGGAGTGAAATGGGGAGGGGGAGACAGAAACAATGGCTTTGTTTCTTAATACAATGTTTGTGAATTAATTCGTGTGTTTATGTCTGTGTTAATGAGTAACACCAAGCTTTAAGATATAACAGTAATGTTGATGACATTTCATTTTGCAGTCTGCAGTAACCACATGTGTCCCGTATTTTCAAATGTTCAAATGTTTGTAAATCTATCGGACCAAACTGCGTGGTCATCAGTCCATAGCTTACGATCCCTTATTGCACTAGTGATACTCCCGCATTTGCAAAACTCTGCAGTCGTCCGTTAGAGGCCTCTGCGTGTGCCACGCCGCATTGCACTTTGACCTGTCGGTTCGCCAGTAGGGACGGTGCAGTGTGCTTCCGAAGATGCGTTTTGTGACGTTATTTGTGTGGTGAAGCGTCAGATGGGGCGGCGATTGCTAATCAATCCTGCTAATGTATTGCGATCAGTTGAGATGAAGTTACGAAGAACCCTTCTTCGTGAAGATGGTATTAGTGTAGAAGATGAATCATTCGCATGCTTTTTTCGTATCTGTTAATGTACAGAAATATGAGCATAAGTTAGATACTGTTGTTACAAACTCATAATAATGATAATAGGGATGATAATGACGAACAACTCATTGCAAGCGGTAGTGCTACGGTAAGTGCGGGAAGAGGCGATGGAAGCAGTGGCAGTGAATACCCACAGTCTTCCGAGAAGAAGATGACAATACGCTAGAGAACATGTACGACGATTATTACATACGTTATAGTTAAGATATCTGCATTACATGTGGCGTCTACAATTACATCTACAGTGCTATCTAGAGCATGGTTGCAGACTTTTGCAGAAAAACGACACCCACCAGCACACTGAGGTGGACGTAGAGATCCTGTAACCAAACGTTCATACAGATATGTTTGTTCGAGCCCAAGTACTTTCCTTGTTACTTTTACAAACATCCGATTTTTAGCTGCGGGTAAGAGTTCGTAGCAGTTTTTCCTCGGAATATTCTAGGTAGTGCGCTTTACAACTTGGTATTCTACTAAAGAGCGAAGGCTTATCCCGAACTGAATTTTCATACCCATAAAGTCACCTTGTCAGTCGTTTACGCTGCAGATAAAAATGGACCCAGACCAGACCCTTGCGGTAGGTAGTTGTGTTTTAAGGTTTCTATGGATGAATACCGTTTGGTATTCTACTAACGTGTGGAGTCTCATCCCGAACTGAATTTCCGTACGCATAAAGCCCTTGTCAGTCGTTTACGCTGCAGGTAATTGGACCCAGAATGTGTCCTTGTGGTAGGTAGTGCGTTTTATAGCTTCTCTGGATTAGTATTGTACTAACCTGTGAAGTCTCATCCCGAACTGAATTTTCGTACCCATAAGGCCGCCTTGTCAATCGCTTACGGTGCAGAGATCGCGAATCTTTAATTCAGCGCAAAGTTCCTAGTGATTGAAAAAAAGCGGAGGTGACTCCCGTTTATAAGAAAGGAAAGAGTACTGACCCACAGAATTACATGACAATTGATTTTGCAATCTGCAGTCCCCACATGTGTCACGTATTTTCAAATGTTCAAATGTTTGTAAATCTATCGGACCAAACTGTGTGGTCACCAGTCCGTAGCTTACAAACTATTCAACTAACCTAAGGACAACACACACACTCATGCCACAGGGAGAAGTAAAACCTCCGACGCCGAGCAAATGCGCGTTCCGCAGCGAGGCGCTTTAGATCGCTCGGCTACTCCACCGCGGCCCCCGTATTTTCATTTTGGAGATTTGGTCACCCTAGTTTAGGGTCCTCCCTCAAGCGTGTGTGTGTGTGTGTTGCTCTTAGCATAAGTCCAGCAACCGACGACCTTACCAGTTTGGTCTCTTAGTTTGACAAACATTCGATTTTTAGCTGCGCGTAAAAGTTCGTAGCAGTTTTTCTCGGGATATTCTAGGTAGTGCGCTTTACAACTTGTATGGACTGGTACCCTTTGGACTGAGGCGCTTCAGTCACGGTCTGCACGGCCACTACGGTCGGGAGTTCGAATCCCCCCTCGGGCATGGATATTTGTGCCGTCCTTAGTTGTAGGTAGTTCATAAGTAGTTTTTAAGTTTAGGGACTGATGACCCCGTAGTTAAGTCCCTTAAGCTTAACAAACATTTGAATTTGACTGGTACCCTTTGGTATTCTACTAAAGAGGGAAGGCTTATCCCGAACTGTATTTCCGTACCTATAAAGTCCCCTTGTCAGTTGCTTACGCTGCAGATAAAAATGGACCCAGACCAGACCATTGCGGTAGGTAGTTGTGTTTTAAGGTTTCTATGGATGAATACCGTTTGGTATTCTACTAACGTGTGGAGTCTCATCCCGAACTGAATTTCCGTACGCATAAAGCCCTTGTCAGTCGTTTACGCTGCAGGTAATTGGACCCAGAATGTGTCCTTGTGGTAGGTAGTGCGTTTTATAGCTTCTCTGGATTAGTATTGTACTAACCTGTGAAGTCTCATCCCGAACTGAATTTTCGTACCCATAAGGCCGCCTTGTCAATCGCTTACGGTGCAGAGATCGCGAATCTTTAATTCAGCGCAAAGTTCCTAGTGATTGAAAAAAAGCGGAGGTGACTCCTGTTTATAAGAAAGGAAAGAGTACTGACCCACAGAATTACATATAGTAAATTTCCTTGAAATGGAAAAGCTGCCACACTGCAGACTGCTAACGAAGATACGAGCTTATGAAATAGGTTCACATATTTGCGACTGGCTGGAAGACTTCCTAAGTAATAGAACGCAGTACGTTATTCTCGACGGCGAGTGTTCATCAGAGGCGAGTGTATCGTCAGGCGTGCCCCTGGGGAGTGTGATAGGACCGCTATTATTTGCTATCTATATAAATGATCTGATGGAGAGAGTAAGTTGCAATTTGCGGCTGTTGCTGATGATGCTGTGGTGTATGGGAGGGTGTCGTCTTCAACTGACTGTAATAGCATACAGGATGACTTAGACGAAATTTCTAGTTGGTGTGAAGAATGGCAGCTAGTTCTCAATGTAGAAAAATGTAAGGTGATGCGCATGAATAGGAAAAACAATCCTATAATGTTCGAATGCAGCATTAGTAGTGAACTTCTTGATGCTGTGGCGTCCTTCAAATATCTAGGCGTAACATTGCAGAGCGATATGAAATAGAACGAGCATGTAAGGACAGTTGTGAGTAAGGCGGACAGCCGACTTCGGTTTATTGGGAGAATTTTGGGAAGATGTACTTCACCTGTAAAGGAGACCGCGTATAAAACGCTTATACGACCACGTCTTGAGTATTGCTCAAGTGTTTGGGACCCGCAGCAGATCAGTTTAAAGGAAGACATAGAGGCGGTTCAGAGGTGAGCAGCTAGATTTGTTACTGGTAGGTTCGACCAATGCGCGAGTGTCACGGAAATGCACCGGCAACTCATTTGGGTCGCGCTGGAGGAAAGACGACGTTCTTTTCGTGAATTTCTGTTGAATAAATTTAGAGGGCCGGAATTTGAAGCTGAGTGTAGTACGATCTTGCTGCCGCCTACTTACATTTCGTGTAGTGATCACAAAGAAAAGATAAGAGAAATTAGGGCTCGTACGGAGGCATATAGGCATTCTTTTTTTCCACGTTCCATTTGGGAGTGGAATAGGAAAGGAAATACCTAGTAGTGGTACAGTGTACCCTCCGCCACGCACCTTACGGTGAATTGCGGAGTATGTATGTAGATGTAGATAAAGCTGGTCTCAGGACAGACCATTGCGGTAGGTAGCGTGTTTTATAGCTTCTACGGATTAGTACCGTTTGGTATTCTACTAAGGTGTGAAGTCTCATCCCGAACTGAATTTGCATACCCGTAAGGTGGCGTTGTGAGTCGTTTACACTGCGGATAAAAGTGGACCCAGAATAGGCCCCTGCGGCAGCCGGTTGTTGTTTGCGTGGGCAGCGCTGGGTCGGCGTCCGCAGCGAACTGGTGGCCAGTGTCAGCAGGCTGCTAGTGGAGGTGGATGTCTGCTGGGGACCGGTCACGCTGGCGCCTCACGGAAGAGAAGGTCGAGGACCAGCTGCCCCCTCAACACCACACTAGCCAGCGTCAGGGGCTACGTGGAGGTACAACAGCACACATCCCAAAAAATGTTTTTCCTTCAACATCGAGCAAATACATTTTCCAGAGGCACATGTACTCTCCACATCATAGATAATCATTGCAAGGGGAGGCCCTGAATTAAAATGCGTGTCACAGCCAGAATACGAACCCAAGTCTCCTTGCTACACATTGGCTTTTCCACTAGATGTATCTGTTCCTTCCGGTCGTGGTGTTGTGCTCGTTCTTCGAGGTCAGTCAGTCAGTCAGTCAGCCAGTCAGTCGGGACATTTCCTTTTATATATAGATATTAGGTATGATAAGAACAGCAGCTGCCGCCAAAATCTGTTTGTTTCAGATTCTGGAGGTGGTGGCAGTAGCAAGTGGCCTCAGATATTATGTCTACCCAGTTAAAGATATATATTTGAGTTCCTTGCAGAAAGTGTGTCCTTAGATAATTGCTAAGAAGAAAAAGTTGTTGATTTTGATTTGTATTCTGTGTCTGACGTCTGTCAAGATATTTGTGTCATATTTCTATGTACTAATTGATACGAGGCGCGTCCAGAAAGTAAGTTACGTTTCAGTTTATCTCCGCTGCAGCGCTGCGATTGCAGTTCCGCACATGCGCTGTAGACGATATGTATCGAGGAGAAGAACGTGCGCCATTTGGAGATCGCTGTCAGTTACGTACGCTTTGTTGTGCTTGTTTGAAATGTCGGCGTTGATTAAAAATCCCGCCGCCTGTGAAATCAGGTCGGTGATTCGGTTTTTGAACGCGAGGAAAGTGATACCGAGTGAAATTTATCGGCAAATTTGCGATGTTTACGGACCAAATGCGATGAGTGATTCGATGGTGAGAAGATGGGTCCGACAGTTCAATGGCGGGCATACTGATGTGCACGATGAACCTTTGGTTACAGAAGAACTGGTTCACCCGATTGACGACAAGATCCAGGAAAACCTATGTTTACAATTAGTGCTCTCGCTATGGACTTCCCCCAAATTTCACGATCACTGATGCATGAAATTGTTACCAAACAACTGAAATTCCGTAAACTTTGCTCACGTTGGGTACCAAAGGTTCTCACTGAGCAACACAAAACACAACGGATGGGTAGTGCACTTGAGTTTTTGACCTGTTATTCTGAAAGCGGCGAAGAATTTCTGAGACGGATAGTCACAGGAGATGAAACGTGGGTTTCTTACGACACTCCTGAGAGTAAGCGGCAATCAATGGAATGGAGGCACACTTCATCCCCACCAAAGGTAAAGTCGAAGGATGCGTGCAAAAACTTGTGGCACGCTATGACAAGTGCCTACAAAATTTCGGCAGTTATGTGGAAATGTAGTTTATGAGTTGTAGAATTTTGTTCAATAAAAATTTCTTCTGTATCTGTGTACAATTTCATTTTATTACAAAACGGAACTTACTTTCTGGACGCGCCTCGTATATTGACCGTTAAGCTTTTGGCTCAGTTTTCTATTAGTGAGTGCATCTAGCCCTCTCATCGAATGTGCTGAGTCACCAACCACCTGCAAGTTTGGTCCCATAGCTTTATAAATTTCTGAACATCTTTTCGACTGTCTTATCAAGCGTGCAGTCACTATTTAGCGCCTTCAGAATTGCATCCATTTGGGACTCTGAAACGTAATAGACTACTTAGGGAAACACCTAAAGACTGTACATTTGCATGTAGGCAACACCAATACAATTTGTAACTCTTGTAAGTAAATCCCTGTGTATTAGTCCTATGCTGATCTACAGATATCACATAACTTTGGTTTAAGAATGTTACCAGATTGTAAACACACCACAAAAGCTAATAACTTCTCAGTTAATGTTCATCCATTCGTAGGAAGCAGAGTTAATGCATATTAAAGCTGTATTCCGGAATGTAAAGTAAGCACATGTAGAATTAACAGATAGTAACAGAAAACATATTAAATGATATTAGATTCTCATCAAACTCAGTACATGGACTTAAAATGCCGTCTGATGCATTAATGTAGTACTGGCAATAATTTATTATGTGAATTACGAAGACTTAATCTGAAACCAACATGACCACATGGTCAGCTTTTAAGCATTACTTAGAAACTGTGATATTTGTAGAACTAAAAGGAACTGTCAATAGTTAAGCTTGAAAAAACGTAAATCTGTACATGTTAGGAATTATATTCACAACATAATTCTCAAGTTATTAACGTCTTTATGAATTCCATTGTTCGAATACATATAATATCATATATTGCTTAATTGTGGCAATTCTTATCAAAGTGATCGTATTTAAAAGAATAAGCATTTAATGCTCTACTTACCAATAATAAGTATACCTTGTAACAAATCCGTTGTTAATGATAAATGTATAACTTCCTGGTTCTAACAATAATATGTATTGTTGTCACATGTCAAAATAATATATAAGGATCCGAGCAGAGAGACTCGAGGCGTCATTATTAATGCTGTCTTTGGGCAGTCACTATGTATGTCAGTATGCAGATAGATTGCAACAATGTAATGTATTATTGAATATAGTTTTATGAAAAGTACGAATTGTGTTCTGAGCTCACATTAAGTGATGTAGATCTGTAAGATATCACGCAGCACGCAAACTTAATCCGAATTTCAGGCACTTGGAGAACTTTACAAGCGAAGCAGATTCTACGAGGTACACCAACCTACGACAATCTGGTAATGTGTTGAACTTAATAATTCTGTAATTGTAACCTTGCTATGTGGAAGTGACATTTATTTAGCATCAGCTTATGGAAGTTATCAGTTTGTAGCAGGTACGTTACAACTCTGAAAGGTGCACTACGCGTCGAACTGTTTCAAGACTCGGATGCTGTATGGAAATGGTTGGCTTAGCTGGTTACGATATTTACAAGCAGGCTCTGGTTAATGGTTGGCAAAAATCACTTAAGGAATGTGCTAACTAGTGATGAAAGGAAGGCATGGTGAGACGATTTAAAATCAGCCAGTGCCACAGGCACTGCTATAAATCTGCGAAATGCGAGAATGGAAAGTGTCCTTGACTTTAAGGGTAAGACCTTAATAATCTATATCTACATGGGATACTCTGCAAATCACAATTAAGTGCTTGGCAGAGGGTTCAACAAACCACCGTTATACTATTTATCTCCTATTCCGTTCTCAAATAGCGCGCGGGAAGAAAGAACACCTGAATCTCTCCGTTCGAGCTCTGATTTCTCGTATGTTATTCTGATGATCATTTCTACCTATGCAGGTTGGAGTCAACAATACATTTTCGCATTCGGAGGAGAATGTTGGTGATTGGAGTTTTGTAAGTAGACCACGCCGCAGCGATAAGCGTCGTTGTTGTAATGATTCCCATTCCAGGTCCTGTATCATGTCCGTAACGCTGTCTCCCCTGTATCGTGACAATACGAAACGAGCTGCCCTTCTGTGGACTCTTTCGATGTCCTCCGTCAAACCCACCTGATAAGGATCCCACACTGGGCAGCAATACTCCAAAAAAGGACGGACAAGCGTAGTGTATGCAGTTACTTTAGTAGTTTTGTTGCCTCTATTTTTTTTAATTTCTTTTTTTAACGAGGTGCAAATGTTTCTTGCATTAGTTACTTTTTGATATTAAATTATATTGGTTTTACTTTTTTCAGTATTCTCTTTAGTAAATGACTAAATACAGTTTGTCAATTTGATATCCAAAAATAATCTTCCTTGGAAGGTAATATTTATTTGACCACCCATAAAAATAAAATAAACGTCGTTGGAGGGTATTTTTCATATCACCTCGCATAAAAATAATCTTCCTTAGAAAGTAATATTTATTTGACCCCACATAACAAAAAAAATAAACCTCCTTGGAGGCTGTCATTCAACTGACCTCTCATAAAAATAAAAATCATCTTCCTTGGATGTTGATATTGGCATGACTTCCCATTAAAACAAAAATAATATAAAGCAGGCTAAGTATACATTCAGTATTTTATCCACATGCCATTGGCATCAAGAGCAACCCAACTCCTTGGATGCATAGAATCTGCAACTCTGTGGAAAAAGGCCTCATCCATGGCAATTCTCTCTCATGAAGAATAAACGAAATCCCACAAGGCATCAGCAGTTCTTGGAGGAGCACCTGGCTAATTATCCTGCACAGTCTTCTTGAGTTTAGCCCATACGTTCTCCATGGTATTGAGATCAGTCAACTTTGGAGGCCATGGTCGGCACTAAGTAATATTCTCTCTCCTTTGGAATCGGCTCTAAATCCCAGTGCCGGTGTGCGATGGAAGGTTATCATGTTGGTAAATGAGACGTCCTTCGGGGTACCAAAATCGAGCTCCAGGAATGATTACATTTTCAATGTTCGTAACATGCTGATTTGAACTTGTATTGGGTTCGTTCTAAGGTTCCCCACACTTACACGCTCGCGCGACGGGACTTGATTTCACTGTCATTTAATCGTCTGAGAGGAGTTTTTGACGAACCCGGGAAATGTGAAGTTTTCCCTAGTTCAGGGATGTTTGAGAAAAGAGCAGTCTGGGCCACTCTGACCAGTACATCATCTCCTCTTCGAGTAGAGTCTCGCGGTCTTCCAGGTATTGGACGCCGACACCAACGAGAAAGACAGAGTTTGTTCCCTTCATGGGAAGACCAATGGGAGCGCCAGAGCGATATTACTTGCCCAGAGACACTGGCGCGAAGATCATCCGAGGGAACTGAACAGGTAGCAAATCGAGGGAGGAGAGCTACATCCTTTGTAGCAGAATCTGCCATCTTGGTCCCCGACACATCGACGTGGCCAGAAACCCACAGGAACTCCACTTTGGTTCCACTAGCAGTGAGGGGGTGAAGGCAGGCTTGGATTCTTTGTACCGAGGGTTGTACCGCATACAGCACGCAAAGGCTCTGGAGAACATTCACAAGGAGACCACATGGGTATCGGATTTCAGAATTCCTTTATATTTATGGTACGTGAAGTTCAGAACTTAAATAACACTCAGCCAAAGCCATTCGACGCAACTCTCAAAAACGACAGAGAAAATCGACGTTGAAGTTTTGCAAAGTACACATAAGTACCAAAAATTAAAACAATTGATACAACAGTCGGTGTAGCTCAGGTGGTAGCGCTCTGGCCTCACAACCATAGAGTCGGGGGTTCGAACCCCACTGTATCATATATTCGTTTTCGAATTCAGAATTATAAAACATTTTGGGATCTCTAATTCCACGTGTTGTGTCAGTTTTTGATTGTGTGTTTGTCGTCGTGTAAAACAATGGATGAGTGAAGAATGAAACTTTCACTCTGCAGCGGAGTGTGCGCTGATATGAAACTTCCTGGCAGATTAAAATTGTGTGCCGAAATCGGGACTCGAACCTGGAACCTTTACCTTTCGAGGGCAAGCGCTCTACCGACTTAACTACCCCGACACGACTGACGATGCCGCCTCACAACTTTACTTCCGCCAGTACCTCGCCTCCTACTTTCCAAACTTCACAGAAGCTCTCCTCCGAAACTTGCAAGAATAGCACTCCTGGAAGAAAGGACATGGTGGAGACTTGGCTTAGCCTCAGGCATCGTCAGTCGTATCGGGGTAGTTAATGCGGGAGAGCTCTTGCCCGCGATAGGCAAACGTCGCAGGTTCGAGTCCCGGTTCCGGCACACAATTTTAATCTGCCAGGAAGTTTCAATGGTTGAGTGGGTTAGCTGCTTACAAAGATGACTTTCCAAAAGAAATGTCGTAGCTCTTCATGTACTGATCAATAAAAGACAAGCGACGCCAACTAATTGTGAAGCCAATACTGTAAAAAAATGTACGTTTTTTTTATGAAATCTTCATTATTAACAACCTTCTATAAAATGTAAGAAATTATGAATAAACAAATATCAGTGCAATTTTAGTAAAAATTACCATTAGATATAAAAGCTGTGTAAGTATTCAAACACAACGAATAATCATAATAATAAAAATTCTGTCACGACAGGATTCGAACCACCAACCCTAGGGTTGTAAGGCCAGAACTACCATTTGAGCTACATCGACAGATCTTGTCATTCCTTTCACGAGTTGTACTTACCCTTATTCGCAAAACTTCAAAGTCGATTTTCTCGAGCATTTTTGAGTGTTGCTTCGAATGGCTTTGGCTGATTCTTATTTGAGTTCTGAACTATGTATGTACTCTTGCTTTGAACGTCAAATGATCAAAATTTTATCGCAATAGTAGGAATGATATTGATATCCCAAAGAAAAGAGCTCTTTCAGTTTTCTATAAATTTTCCTATTTTCTACCCAACTATTCCAAACTTTTACTTCACTCAAACCTTCCTCTCGCTTTGAACGTCAAATGTGCAAAGTTTTATCGCAGTATGATGAATGGTATTGATATTTCATAGAAAAACCTATTTTTTTAACTTTCCGATTTCCCGGGAAACTTTTACAAATTTTAATTTCATAAGAACGCTACTATTGCTTTGAACGTAATATACGCAACATTTTATCGCAAGCAAACGAATGATATTGATATCCCATTGAAAAAAGCTCTTTCAGTTTCTCGCGAATGTTCAAATTTTCCTGGTAGCTTTCCCAAATTTTTAGATCATAAGAACGTTCAACTTTCGTTGAACGGCAAATGATCAAAATTTTATCGCAACCGAATGAACGGTTCTCAACGTATAGTGTTGAATATATTTAAAAACACATTGAAAAAGGAACTTGGTTCGAATTTTGCGACTTTCCTTATTAATGTCCTTTTTTTTTTATTTTTTTTACTGAAAACTTTTCCAAGTCCATAATGAACAAAACAAAAAATGAATTACCCGTTCTGCGAATATTAGTTATAGTGCTGAATTCAATCAAAAACACATTGAAAAGCGCACTTTCATTTTTTTCAAATTTTTCAATTTTCCGGTAGATTTTCTAAAAACTTAATTTCATACAAACCTTGTGTGATGCTCTTACAACCAAGTGGCAATTCATTTTTATTCATAGAAAAAAAACGCTTTCGGTTTTTCCTAAATTTTCTACTTTCCGGGCGACTTTTCCAAATTTTTACTTGATGCAAACCTTCTTCTTGCTTTCAGCATGAAACGTACGAAATTTTGTCGCAATTGGACGAACGGTATTGATACTCACTGTAAAAAGCTGTTTCAGTTTTTCCCAATTTTCCTCTTTTCCGGACAACTTTTCCATATTTTATCACCGTTTAAACCTTCCCTAGACTTACACGAGTATTTCAAGACGAAAATTAGCCAAATAGGGTCAGCCGTTCTCGAGTTTTAGCAAGACTAACGAACAGCAATTCTTTTTTATACATATAGATTCTAAAATCCGATATCCAAGTGGTCACCTTGTCAGAGAATTTGAGCAGACAGCTCTATCGTCTGATGTACTGTATGACCAGATAGAGGGCAAAGAGTTCAACAGTAAAGACTGACCACTGGCCAGGAAGACGATATTGGAAAGAATCGTCGCCGAGTACAATCGTCGCTAAGCATGGCCGATCTTGGAATCATCGGTGTAGACAAAGAAGTTTTCCCCAAGCGGTGTACTTATGGCAAAAAACTGGCTGCGATACACCGAACCTGGGGGTGGTGTCTTTGGGAAGTGAATAGCGTACAAGGTTAACACGGACTTCGGGATGGAGCCAGAGAGGTAAAGGAGTCACGTCCATCGAGAATGTGACAGCGAGTATACAGTCAAGCAACCGAAGCAAAAGTCTTCAGAGTCCAAAAGCGTGTAATACGTATTATTTGTGGAGTAAATTCACGGACGTCCTGTAGAAGCCTCTTCAAAGAACTGGGTATATTAACTACTGCCTCTCAGTACATTTACTCCTTAATGAAATTTGTCATAAATAATATATCCCCTTTCCCAACAAACAGCTCAGTTCATACATGCAATACTAGGAATAAAAATGATCTACACAAGGACTTAAAAGCACTTACTTTAGTTCAAAAAGGGGTCCACTACTCAGGAACACACTTTTTAAATAATTTAATGTTCCACATCCACGAGGTCTCCTCAACATGGATCTACGGAACGCAAAACTAATGTAAGCAGTGACAGAAAGCGAACTCCAGGAGGAGGTAGGGAAGACGGACAGCCACATACTGACAGTTCAGGGAATCATCGAAAAAGACAGCATGAGATGGATGGAGATGGAACCTGGACAGATTGAAGGAACCAGAGGTGCTTGAGAGTTTTAGAGGGAGTGTGAGGCAAACATTGTCTGTAACTGGCGAAAGTAATACAGCATAAGAAGAATGGTTACATCTGAGAGACAGAGTAGGGAAGGCTGTTACAAAAAGGTAGGACGAAACTTTCAGGAAACATTCCTCACACACAAAGAAAGAAAATATGTTATGTGTACATGTGTCCGGAAACGCTTAATTTCCATGTTAGAGCTCATTTTAGTATTTACGGATGAGGCTTCATTCCAACGTGATCAAATTGTAAATTTTCACAATCAACATGTGTGAGCTGACGAGAATCCACACGCAATTGTGCAATCACGTCATCAACACAGGTTTTCTGTGAACGTTTGGGCGGGAATTGTTGGTGATGTCTCGATTGGGCCTCATGTTCTTCCACCTACGTTCACTGGAGCACGTCTTCATGATTTCATACGGGATACTCTACCTGTGCTGCTACAACATGTGCCTTTACAAGTACGACACAACATGCGGTTCATGCACGATGGAGCTCCTGCACATTTCACTCGACGTGTTCGTACGCTTCTCAACAACAGATTCGGTGACCGATGGATTGGTAGAGGCGGACCAATTCCGTGGCCTCCACGCTCTCCTGACCTCAACCCTCTCGACTTTCATTTATGGTGGCAATTGAAAGCTCTTGTCACGCAACCTCGGTACCAAATATAGAGACTCTTCGTGCTCGTATTGTGGACGGCTGTGATACAATACGCCATTCTCCAGGGCTGCATCAGCGCATCAGGGATTCCGTGGATGCGTGTATCCTCGCTAACGGAGGACATTTTGAACATTTCCTGTAACAAAGTGTTCGAAGTCACGCTGGTACGTTCTGTTGCTATATATAGAAGGTCAAGGCCCAACAGAAATCCTAGGGTAACACAGGAGATACTGAAAAGGAGAAAATATAAAAATGCAGCAAATGAAGTAGACAAAAAGGATTACAGACGACAGAAAAATGAGGTCGCAGGGATTTCAGATTGGTTAAGTGGCTTGAGGAGAAATGCAAAACCGTAGAAGAATGTATTAGTAGGTAAAAGATAGATACCGCCTACAGGAAAATGAAAGTGACATTTGGAGACAAGAAAAGCAGCGGAATGAATATCAAGGACTTAAATGGCAAACCAGTGCTAAGCAAAGAAGGGAAAGCTGAAAGATGGAAGGAATATATAGAAGGCCTGTAGAAAGGAAACAAACTTGGAAGAAGTATTCTAGAAGTGGAAGACGAAGTAGATGAAGATGAGATACGAGATACTATGCTGCGAGAAGAATCTGAAAGAGCGCTAAAAGATTTGAGAACAAATAAAGCCGCTGGAGTAGATGATGTCCCGTTTGAACTGGTATTATCGTTAGAAGAGCCAGTCATAAACAAATTGTTCCACCTGGTATCCAAGATGTATGAGAAGGGGGAGATACCCTCAGACTTCAAAACAAATGTAGTGATTCCAATTCCTAACAAAGCAAGTGCATACAAATGTGAAAATTACTCAGAGCTATAAGTTTAATACGTCACGGTTGCAAAACACTAACACGAATTATTTACAGACGAGTGGAAAAACTTGTGCAATCCGACCTTGCGGAAGATCAATTTGGATTTGGTAGAAATGTAGGAAAACTGAAGGCAATACTCATATTACGAATTATTTTAGAAGATAGATTAAGGAAAGGGAAAAATAAGTTTTTGGCATTTGTGGGCCTGGAGAAAGGTTTTGGCAATGTTGACTGGAATGCACTGCTTCAAATTCTGAGGGTAGCTGGTGTAAAATATAGGAAGCGAAGGGTTATATTCAACCTATACAAAAACCAGACAGCGGTTATTAGAGTCGAAGGGCAAGAAAGGGACGCAGAGGTTGGGAAGGGAGGAAGACAGGGTTGTAGCCTTTCCCCAATGTTGTTCAATCTGTACATTGAGCAGGCAGTGAAGGAATGCAAGCAGAACTTTGGAGAGGGCTTTAAAGTACAGGAAGAGGACACAAAAATCTTGCGGTTTGCTGACGACTTAGTAATTCTGTCAGAGACAGCAAAAGACCTGGAAGAGCAATTACACGGAATGGGCAGTGTCTTGAAAGAAGGATATAAGATGAACATTAAAAAGAGTAAAACGAGGGTAATGGAATGTAGTGTCAGAAAATCAGGCGATGCTGAAGGAGTTAGATTAGGTAATGAGAGAATAAATGTAGTAGATAAATTTTATTATTTGGGTAGCAAGCTAACTTCTGATGGCCGACGTAAAGAAGATATAAAATGCAGAATGGCTATGGGAAGTAAAGCGTTTCTATGGAAGCGAAACTTGTTAACATCCAATATTAATTTAAATGTTAGGAAGTTCTTTCTGGAAGCATTTGTCTGGAGTGTAGCATTGTATGGGAGTGAAACGTGGACGATAAGGAGTTCAGACAAAAAGATGATAGAAGATTTCAAAATGTGGTGTTACAGACGAATGATGAACATTAGATGGGTAGATTACGTAACTAATGAGGAGGTGCTCAACAGAATTGGGGAGAAAAGGAGTTTCTGGCATATCCTGACTAAGAGAAGGGATAGATTGGTTGGACACATTCTGAGACATCAAGGAATCATCAACATAGCATTAGAAGGAAGCGTGTGGGGTAAAAATCGTAGAGGGAGACCGAGGGACGAATATAATAAGCAGATTCAAAAGGATGTAGGTTGCTGTTCGTATTTTCAGATGAAGAGACTTGCACAGGACAGGGTAGCGTGGAGAGCTGCATCAAACCAGTCTGCGGACTGAAGACCACAACAACAACAAGATGGATGACCGCGCTTATATGACAACTGGCATGCATAGCGACTAAGCAGTATTTGCCGTCGATGTATCGCCCGAATAAAAATAGGAGGCATTGGCCCCGGTGTGGTGTGGGTAAGGGCCTGAGGACTGGAATGCGGCGAGGCAGCGGCGGCGACCTGCCTTGCTGGCTGCTGGATGTTTCGTTCCTTTTGCAGCGGCGGAGGTCGGCGCTACTTTGTCGCCGATCACTGACCTCGACCACCACGACCACCACGCCTCTCACCAGCCGGCGGCGACTAATGCAGGCGTCTCCAGCCAGGGTCGCCCTGTTTACGAGCCAGCGTCACCATCTCTACTGCTTTCATACGGCCCACTACCAATTTACCTCCAAAATACGAGGAGACTGAGGCGCTTCAGTCACGGTCTGCACGGCCACTACGGTCGGGGGTTCGAATCCCCCCTCGGGCATGGATATTTGTGCCGTCCTTAGTATAAGGTAGTTGATAAGTAGTTTGTAAGTTTAGGGACTGATAACCCCGTAGTTAAGTCCCATAAGTTCTACAAACATTTGAACATTTGAAGCCACTTCCCCCACTTCTCCAATACCTTGAGATTCCCAAATAATTATCAATTACAAATGATAGGTAAAGGAAGGGAAGGAGGAAGGATAGTAAAGAAAGAATTGACAGGTGCCGCATTTGGGCATTGATATTAAGCAATGGCGACAAGTGAAAATGTGAGCCGGACCTGGAATCGAACCCGGGTCTCCCGCTTCGGGCCAGCGGTCGCCCTAACCACTTGGCCACCCGTGCTCGCCTCCCGTCCGTCTCAAACTCCCACAAGTTGCACGCTATGTTTGTAGCGCCCCTGTCGTCCATGCCCTCTTACACTCGCCATTACGGATTCCCGTCCGAGGTCGGACGTATGACCGCATCTGCGGTGAAATAACTGAAGCTAACGCCGTCGTCGCGTATAAATACTTAATTTATTGCTGTGGTGTCTGTTCTTTCGGACATCCGAAAGAACAGACACCACACCAATACAATAAGTTATCAATTTATTTTAGTGAATTGACTAGCTGAACCCCCGCTGCTTCGCATGTGTAGGCTGGTTGGTCTGCACCAGTTGTTTGTTTTTAATC
This sequence comes from Locusta migratoria, assembly GCA_026315105.1. Lineage (NCBI taxonomy): Eukaryota > Metazoa > Arthropoda > Insecta > Orthoptera > Acrididae > Locusta > Locusta migratoria. The sequence goes on along the minus strand of CM048754.1, from coordinate 67,295,690 downwards.
CTAATGAAGAATCCATATCTTAAGTTTCGTAGTTATAGAATGAAATTTTAGTTAACAGCACCGTATTTTTGAAAATCAATTTTTGCATCTCGTATTTCACCCCCCTTATTGGACGAATTTCCAAAAATACCGAAACACGTGTCTTTTAAATTCGAACCCCGAATCCAAATCCGAAAATTTGTAGTTCTAACTTCAAAATAGCCTAAATAGCAACATATTTTCGCAAAACACCCCCTCTCCAATTTAACCCCGTTGATGGTTGAATTTCCAAAAATACCGAAACACGTATTTTTTAACGTCTAACCAACTATACAAATATCAATTTTTGCAGCTCTATCTTCAAAATTGTATCAATAGAAACGTGTTTTCAAAAAGAATTTTTGATCATCTATTTAACCCTCATACTTGTTGAATTTCCAAAAATACTAAAAATCTTGAATTTTTAATCCCGACCATGGTTCCATATTCGAAGTTTCGTAGTTGTAGCTTAAAATTTGAGTTAACAGCAACATATTTTTGAAAATCAATTTTTTGCGTCACCTATTTTACCCCTTTAGTTGTCAATTTCAAAAAATGTCGAAACACGTGTCTTTTAAATTCGAACCCTGAATTAAAATGCGAAATTTTGTAGTTCTAGATTCAAAATTGCCGAAATAGCTACGTATTATCAAAAAACTTTTCATCCCCTCTATCACCCCCTTACGGACGGAATATCGATAAATTGCTTCTTAAATGACGCCTACAGAGTAAGATGAACACCCTCCACAAATTTCAAGTTTCTATCTTCAGTGGTTTTGGCTGGGCGATGATGAGTCAGTCAGTCAGTCAGCCAGTCAGTCGGGACATTTCCTTTTATATATAGAGATTAGGCATGATAAGAACAGCAGCTGCCGCCAAAATCTGTTTGTTTCAGATTCTGGAGGTGGTGCCAGCAGCAAGTGGCTTCAGATATTATGGCTGCCCAGTTAAAGATATATATTTGAGTTCCTTGCAGAAAGTGTGTCCTTAGATAATTGCTAAGAAGAAAAAGTTGTTGATTTTGATTTGTATTCTGTGTCTGACGTCTGTCAAGATATTTGTGTCATATTTCTATGTACTAATTGATACGAGGCGCGTCCAGAAAGTAAGTTCCGTTTCAACTTATCTCCGCTGCAGCGCTGCGATTGCAGTTCCGCGCATGCGCTGTAGACGATGTGTATCAAGGAGAAGAACGTGCGCCATTTGGAGATCGCTGTCAGTTACGTACGCTTTGTTGTGCTTTTTTAAATGTCGGCGTTGATTGAAAATCCCGCCGCCTGTGAAATCAGGCGGTGATTCGGTTTCTGAATGCGAGGAAAGTGAAAGCGAGTGAAATTTATCGGCATTTTGCGATGTTTACGGACCAAATGCGATGAGTGATTCGATGGTGACAAGATGGGTCCGACAGTTCAATGGCGGGCGTAGTGATGTGCACAATGAAGAACGAAGTGGGCGTCCACCTTTTGTTACTGAAGAACTGGTTCACGCGATTGATGACAAGATCCAGGAAAACCGTAGGTTTACAATTAGTGCTCTCGCTATGGACTTCCCCCAAATTTCACAATCACTGATGCATGAAATTGTTACCAAGCAACTGAAGTTCCATATACTTTGCTCACGTTGGGTACCAAAGATTCTCACTGAGCAACACAAAACACAACGGATGGGTAGTGCACTTGAGTTTTTGACCCGTTATGCTGAAAGCGGCGAAGAATTTCTGAGATGGATAGTCAAAGGAGATGAAACGTAAGTGGCAATGAATGGAATGGAGGCACACTTCATCCCCACCAAAGGTAAAGTCGAAGCAAATCATGACACCTCGGAAAATGATGTGCACAGTGTTCTGAGACTGGAAAGGCATCCTACTCATTGACTTCTTACGTGTGGTCAAACAATCGAAGCAGATGCCTATTACGAGACACTTCGGAAATTGCGCCGTGTTGTTTTGCTTCACGGCAACGCACGACCACACACTGCAAATGTGACGAAAAAACCTCCTTCAGGGATTTGGCTGGGACGTGTTTGACCATCCTCCGTGCAGCCCTGACCTCGCTCCTAGCGACTTTCATCTGTTCTTATATCTCAATTCTTTCCTTGGCGGTCATCATTTCACCAATGACGACGAGCTGAAAGAAACTGTTTCCAACTGGTTGAAGACACAGGCGGCAGATTTCTATGACGAAGGTATACAAAACCTGGTGCCACGCTATGACAAATGCCTGAAAAATTTCGACAGTTATGTGGAAAAGTAGTTTAAGAGTTGTAGAATTTTGTGCATTAAAAATTTCTTCTGTATCTGTATACAATTTCATTTTATTACCAGACGGAACTTACTTTCTAGACGCGCCTCGTATTGGAGTTCCTTGGAGAAAGTGTTTGCTTAGACGGTTGCTAAGAAGAAGAAGTTATTGATTTTGATTTGTATTCTGTGCCTGGCGTCTGTCAAGATATTTGTGTCACATTTCTAATACTAATTGATAGAATAACTCCTTGAATATAAATAACTGTGGAGTTAAATGTATAAAAGAGTGGTTTATTCTACAAAGTACATAAATGAGTGCGAAATGACAAATTCATTTGGTAATTATTTAATGACTAAGAGCCGTTAGAGGCATAGCTATTGCTGGACCTCATTGTTTCAAGACTTTCATATGTTGAAACTTTTATCCATTGTGTAGGAACCTGCGACTGTTTGTTGAAATAGGTTTCAGAAATTACTGCAACCAGTCGCCTTTTGTTTCTTCTTAATGAAGATTTATTTAGGCCATTACCGGTTTCAAGCTGCCTAGCAGCTCATCTTCAGATGGTATACAATTATTACAAGTTACATTTGAATAGTTATGCATTTTTTTTACAAGCTGAAAGTTGTGCTAGTGGCTATAAAGTCGTAATGTGTGTAAAATATTTGTTAATTTTACCACTTAAAAGTCGTGGGATTTGTTGTGGCGTGTTGATGGAAAGGAAGTGCTGTGAATTCCTATCAATAAGCGGACCAAATATGGAAAAACTAATTGTAAAGTGCATAACTATTCAAATGTAACTTGTAATAATTGTATACCATCTGAAGATGAGCTGCTAGGCAGCTTGAAACCGGTTGTTGTTGTTGTTGTTGTGGTCTTCAGTCCGGAGACTGGTTTGATGCAGCTCTCCACAATACCCTATCCTGAGCAAGCCTCTTCATCTCCACATAAGAACGGCAACCTATATCTGTCTGAATCTGCTTACTGTATCCATCTCTTGGTCTTCCTCTGCTATTTTTACCCCACACACTTCCCTCCAACGCTAAATTCACAATTCCTTGATGTCTAAGATTGTGGCCTACCAATCTATCCCTTCTTTTAGTCAAGGTATGCCAGAAATTTCTTTTCTCCCCAATTCTGTTCAGTACCTCCTCATTAGTTACGCGATCCACCCACCTAATCTTCAGCATTCTTCTGTAACACCATATTTCAAAAGCCTCAATCCTCCTCCAGTCCGCACTGTTTATCGTCCATGTCTCACTCCCATACAAGGCAACACTCCATACAAATGTCTTCAGAAAGGACTTCCTTAGGCTTAAATCAATATTCGAGGTTAACAAATTTCTCTTTTTCAAGAACGCTTTTCTACCCATTGCCATTCTGCATTTTATATCCTCTGTACTGCGACAATCATTTGTTATTTTACTGCCCGAATAACAAAACTCATCTACCTCCTTTATTGCTTCGTTTCCCAATCTAATTCCTTCAGCATCACCTGATTTTCTTACACTGCACTCCATTACCCTAGTTTTGCTCTTGTTAATATTCATCTTATATGCACCTTTCAGCACTCTGTCCATTCCGTTTAACTGCTCTTCCAGGTCCTTTGCTGTATCTGATAGAATTACTATGTCGTCGGCAAAACGCAAAGTTTTTAATTCTTCACCCTGAACTTTAATTCCTTCTCCAAATTTCTCCTTGCTTTCCTTTATAGCTTGCTCAATGTACAAATTGAATAACATTGGAGAAAGGCTACAACCCTGTCTTGCTCCCTTCCCAACCACTGCATCCCTTTCATGCCCTTCAACTCTGACAACCGCTGTCTGGTTTTTGTACAAGTTGTAAATAACCTTACGCTCCCTATATTTTACTCCTGCTTGCTTCAGAACTTGAAAGAGTTTATTCCAATCAACATTGTCAAAAGCCTTCTCCAAATCTACAAAAGCTAGAGATGTAGGTTTGCCTTTTCTTAATCTATCTTCTAGGATAAGCCGTAAAGTGAGTATTGCCTCCCGTGTTCCTACATTTCTTCTGAACCCAAACTGATCTTCGCCAAGGTCGGCTTCTACCAGCTTTTCCATCCTTCTGTATATAATTCGTGTTAATATTTTGCAACCATGACTTATTAAACTGATGGTTCTGTAGTTTTCACACCTGTCTGCACCTGCTTTCTTTGGAATGGGGATTATAACATTTTTCTTAAAGTCTGAGGGTACTTCGCCTGTCTCATACATCTTACACACCAGGTGAAACAGGTTTGTCATGGCTGGTTCTCCCAGAGACTTCAGTAGCTCAGAGGGAATATCATCTACTCCAGAGGCCTTGTTTCGACTTAGGTCTTTCAGGGCTCTGTCAAATTCTTCTCTCAGTACAGTATCTCCTATTTCACCTTCATCTACATCCTCTTCCGTTCCTACAATATTGTCTCGAAGTTCATTTCCTTTGTAGAGTCCCGGTAATGGCCTAAATAAATCTTCATTAAGAAGAAACAAAAGGCGACTGGTTGCAGTAATTTCTGAAACCTATTTCATATGATGAATTTCACTCTTCATAAAGAAGAACTGTCAGCTTGTAATTCATTAACCAGTGAATTACTAAGCACCTACAAAAGTAACTTTCACACTGCTTATGTTGAAAATCATTCAAATCACGGTCAGGCAGCCGTGATAGTTCACAGTGAACTCTACAAAACCTGGATGTATAAGTCTGGTGTCTGAGTATAGAACTGTAGCGTGTCAGCACATTCATATGTTTCGCACACGAATTTGCGTTGTCCGCCATGTTGTTATTAGTCAGTTAGTACATGACCTTCGACGATACATACTAGTAGACCGGGCAAACAGTAGAACGGCTATGCATATACCGTGGTAGTAACATAGCACCACGTGGCTATTGGTAAACATTTGTCGTTTATAAAAAACAACCTGGCAATTTTCAAGAAATGGCACTATTTTAAACTTATAATACTTACAAATGAAATTTAATGTTAAGCCCCCTGACACAAAACGCTTTGCAAATTCACAACCAATGCTGGAAAAATCACATAACTTTTGGCAAAGTAGTGGTTTGTGCCATGATAGTAATGCCATGTCCATTCTACCAATATCCATGTTCGAAGTGCATGACAAACACAGACATACATTGCTAGACTGACAAACTCGCCTCTCTGACTGAAGCCTGATACGCCATCTTGTCTCACCTCACGTCAAAAAGTCTCCATTCGGTAATATTATGATCTTCTGACACGATACGATGATGTAATCTTTAGTCTACTAGTTGGTTTGAACATGATTTGCATTGGAGCTAACACATCCGCAATAGCTGAATTTAACAGATAGGCCAACAATGTCGAATCGTGTTTTCAGAAGAACGTGTTACATACGCTTAAATTTTACTTACTGTCCTGGCGGCCTCGCGTGATTATGTTGTCAGTCGTGTGACGTTGCCATTCGCTTGACGATACAAATGTTTTGTCATGACAACTTCGTTTTACGAGGGCAATTACTAAGTGAACGAACGCACATACAAAAATCTGTCAACCGTAGAGCACGAACAGCATTATTTGTTTACTTCATCATCTATACGAAACACTAATCAACTCACACTGTATGGATTACTAAGAATATCTACAGCTTGGTTAGGACTTTCTACCGTTTTGTTGATGTTGCCAACATAATCATACGAGGCCATTGAGATGGTAAGTAAAATTTTACTGCTACATACATTTAAATCAGATTGTAATTATGGGAAAAACACTGAGAAGAATAAAGATACCTCTGTTATCCACGACAAATGGCTCAAACATTTAACGTTGTTGATTCCGCAGTTCCAGTATTAAACTATGACTTTCTACTTAAAAGATCGCCACTCATAACCTCACTTTGAAAATCGGGTATTAGGATAACGAATTGACGTGATGGACAGTGCGAATGCAACGTGTCGTGACATTGACGTGACGGACAGTGTGAATTGATCTTTTATCTTCGGTTTGCCGTACGAAAAATTACAGCTACATACAACACATCAATCAACCAATATGTCAAATCTCTAAAGACAGCGTAGTTACGTGGGCCCATCCGTATTTTTACGACTATTTTCTGTAATAACCGCATACGACTTCTCACATGTTTGTAGTATAGAAATATGGTGGCAAGACTTCAGTGACACCAATGAGATTGTATACGGCATTGCCAGTCTAGTAATATATGTCTGTGATGACATAATTGCTAGATTATCTCTGGATATGAAATTTATGTCAATATACCAAGTAGCAGACTCGCGTGAGTACGAAATCAAAACATATTTCCGTTTTGTTTTCTTGTAAGGCTTCATAGCAGCCATGTTGTAATTAGTCAAGAAAAAGAAAATGAACATCTTTGACTGGCATGCTCAGAAATTTCTACTTCAACATCCAGGTAGTGAAGAGATCGCTGTCTGTAAACATTACGAACTAAATTGAGCTCGTCGGTCCCTACACTTACGAACTACTTTAACTTAAAGTAAGGACAACACACAGACAGACACGTATACCCGAGGTCAAACTCTAACCTCCGGGAGGAGCGGCCGCGAAACTCGTGACGTGATGCCTCAGACCGCGCGGCCATCTCCCGTGGTAACGTCTTCATCTTACAAAGCAGTGACTCTGGAGGTTTTTACTGGAGTCCGACCGAAATATGGTTTGTAACCGAAATAGAAACTTCCGAACTTAACCGGCGAGCAGTCCCGCGTGAGCATTTTGCTCACAATAATTTTAAAACAATCGGCATTTTACCAATTTTACATAGTCAAATATGTGTGTTTTCTTATAAAGGCAACTAGAAATAATTATTTAGACATATTAAGTACATTACAAACTGTTCTTTGACTGTAATAAAATGCTATACACGCGATCGATCGCGTAACTTTTAAAGGCGCGAGTTCTCGCGGGTTAAGTTAAAATTTCTGTATACTTACTTAACACCACAAATCACTAGTATTTCCGCATTTTTCAAGATCCCCTCCCTGTACTAAGCCTTCTTGAGTGTGTGTAAGACTAATCAGGAGTCCGTAGAAGATGACATGGGAAACGAACCGGTTTAGACGAATCGGCGGTACTTTTAGTAAGGAACTTACAATGGGACTTTTTCCTCCTCGTTGTGACATTTTCTACCTCGTCCCGCCGCCCTCCTGGCCTGAATCTTCGCTAACCCCTCATCCTCCCCCATCCTCAACTCACCTATCCTTTATCCCTTCCTTACCTTTCTCTCTCTCTCTCTCTCTCTCTCTCTCTCTCTCTCTCTCTCTCTCTCTCTCTCTCTATATATATATATATATATATATATATATATATGTGTGTGTATCTTTCGATCTTTCCCGGGTAATCAAAAGTGTTAGAGTACCCCTCTCCTCCACGCCTGAGCATCCTTCGGTTCTCATCTTTTATTCAAATCAAATGTTTGTACAGCTTATGGGACTTAACTACGGGGTCATCAGTCCCTAAACTTACAAACTACTTATGAACTACTTACGAACTAGGACGACACAAATATCCATGCTCGAGGGGGAATTCGAACCCCTGACCGTAGTGGCCGTGCAGACCGTGACTGAAGCGCCTCAGTCCCCTCGGCCACCGCGGCCGGCCATCTTTTATTCTCTTTACTGCTTGGTTATACAGGGTGTTACAAAAAGGTACAGCCAAACTTTCAGGAAGCATTCCTAACACACAAAGAAAGAAAATTTGTTAGGTGGAATGTGTCCGGAAACACTTAATTTCCATGTTGGAGATCATTTTAGTATTTCTCTTTAAATTTAAATAATTCGCTCAGATAATTGTCAAAATACCCAACTGTTTCGTTAGCATGTACTGTACGTCCTTGATTCACTGCCAGTTGGCCCTATTGAAGAAAGGTAATGTTGACTTCAGTGCTTGTGTTGACATGCGACTCTTTGATCTACAGTACTAGCATCAAGCACATCAGCACGTTATCATGATTTCATACGGGATACTCTACCTGTGTTGCTAGAACATGCGCCTTTACAAGTACGACACAACATGTGGTTCATGCACGATGGAGCTCCTGCACATTTCAGTTGACGTGTTCGTACGCTTCTCAACAACAGATTCGGTGACCGATGGATTGGTAGACGCGGACCAATTCCATGGCCTCCACGCTCTCCTGACCTCAACCCTCTTGACTTTCATTTATGGGGGCATTTGAAAGCTCTTGTCTACGCAACCTCGGTACCAAATGTAGAGACTCTTCGTGCTCGTATTGTGGACGGCTGTGATACAATACGCCATTCTCCAGGGCTGCATCAGGGATTCCATCCACGGAGGATGGATGCATGTATCCTCGCTAACGGAGGACATTTCGAAAATTTCCTGTAACGAAATGTTTGAAGTCACGCTGGTACGTTCTGTTACTGTGTGTTTCCATTCCATGATTAATGTGAAGTAATAAAAGTGAATTAATGTGAAGTAATAAAATGAGCTCTAACATGGAAATTAAGCGTTTCCAGGCGCATGTCCACATAACATATTTTCTTTCTTTGTGTGTGAAAAATGTTTCCTGAAAGTTTGGCCGTACCTTTATGTAACATTCTGTATATATCATCTTTGGAATGGCTCAATACTAATCACAGACATACATTAACTAGACTGGCAATACCATATGCAGTATCATTGCTGTCAGTGAAGCCAGCGAAATACGGTCGCCGACCGTTTCTAATGACCACGCTGTCGACGGGACGTTAAACCCTAACCTTCCTTCCTCCATGGTCGCTGCCATTGCCATTACAAAACCTAATGTAATCTGGTAATCGTGTGTGGATGAAAACATCATAAAAAATAAGAAACAACTTTATCTACATCACCTTTGGAGTTTAAATGAATTGGTGGGATGGATGAGTCGTCTTGAGCAGTGTAATTTTTTGTACCACACAAAATCTTCTTGAGGTTTGTAACCGTAAGATGGCGGCGTCAGGCTTAAGTGATAGCAGCGACATTGCCAGTCCAGTTAAAGTACGTCTGTGGTACTAATATGCAGTATCTCTGACTTCCACAATCCTCAAACACCATCCTCATGACCTAGGTCGTGAATTACTTTTCCTTTCCTTTCCCATTCAATTTTTTTCCTTCCCTTCTCTCTTACCTGAAGAAGGAACCCTGTCCCGAAAGCTCGTGTTATGTTCGACCTTTTTTCTTTCTGTGTGTGACTATTGGCGGTACAGCAGAAAGGTAAGTACTGGCCAGCCAATCTATCTCTTTTAAAAAAATAAAAAAATTTACGAACTTAGACCTTAATTAAACTCAACTCGATACAGTGCAGTCTCGATACTTGTAGTCTCGGAATTACGAGTTTACCATAAACACGAGCGTCATAAAACAAAACAGCAACTGAGGGTACATTCTATCTTCATAAAAAAGGTACTCCACCAATATATTGCAAAGTAAATAGTGAAAATAAAACCTTTAGGCTGGCAATGTAAATGACTATTTAAAAACTTAGTATTTTAAAAAGGTTATTTTTACACATGTTTTCTTTTCAAGGTCTATGTTCTCCTTTTTCACTCGTAAATTTCGATAATCCCAGGTGATCCCGGTCCCGTTCACCTCGAAGTAACGAGACTACTGTATTTTAGCTGCCACAAATTCCATGGTCTTGCATACCTTCTTGTAGGAATATAGTCTTTAGTGTTTAGGTGCACAACGGACACGCCAAATAGAAGGCTATTTACACTTACAGTGAGAATGTACTTAATTCATTAGATAATAAATTGCAAGCATTAGCTTATTTTCTGTGATTTGTCAACGGCATTTGATTGTGTGAACCATAACATCCTTTTAAGTAAATTAGAATTCTATGGTGTCACGGGAAATGCTGCAAAATGATTGAAGTCGTACCTCACTAACAGGAAACAAAGGGTATCAGTGACTAGTGAATTAAGACAACAGTCATCATCAGATTGGGAAGAAATTATATGTGGTGTCCCACAAGGATCCATCTTAGGGCCATTGCCTTTTCTTATGTACATTAACGACCTCTCATCAGTTACACTACCAGAAGCAGAGTTCATTTTGTTTGCAGATGATACAAGTACAGTTATAGAAAGGTCTGCTAATGATATTTTCATGAACATTAATAAATGGTTTAAAGCCCACTCATTGTCATTAAACTTTGAAAAGACTCACTACATGCAGTTCAGAACATGTAAGAGATTTCCCGCCAGCATATGCATTAAGTATGAAGAAGAGCAGATAGAAGAGGTTGACAGTATTAAATTCCTGCGATTACAGCTTGATCATAAATTTAGTTGGGAAGAGCACATCACAGAACTGCAGAAGCGACTCTACAAATCAGTATTTTCAATACGAGTGTGTTATCAGACGTAGGAGACATAAAAATAACAAAGCTTGCATACTTTGCTTATTTTCATTCCATAATGTCATATGATATAATATTTTGGGGTAACTCTTCAAGTCAGTCAAAAGTCTTCAGAGTCCAAAAGCGTGTAATACGTATTATTTGTGGAATAAATTCATGGACGTCTTATAGAAGCCTATAAAGAACTGGGTATATTAACTACTGCCTCTCAGTATATCTATTCCTTAATATGTTCCTTTTCCCAACAAACAGATCAGTTCATACATACAATACTAGGAATAAAAATGATCTACACAAGGACTTAAAAGCACTTACTTTAGTTCAAAAAGGGGTCCAGAACTCAGGAACACACATTTTCAATAATTTACCATCAAGTATAAAAAATTTAGCTAGAAATAAAGATCAGTTTAAGAGGAGCCTAAAAGACTTTCTAGTGGCCAACTCTTTCTACTCCATTAGTGAATTTCTAAATTGTACCAAATGATGGATGTATCGATATTCATACTGTATTATTATTATTACATTATCAGCTAAAGAAATTAAAAATGTGTGTATCTGTATTTATATTATTAGTGTTATCTATTATTCAGCTTGTAAATTTCGTTTCTTGGCATGTTCCACATCCACGAGGATCCCCTCAACATGGATCTACGGAACGAAAAACTAATGTAATCTATCTAATCTAATCTAACACTACGAAATGTCACAGCCTCAACATGTCTATCACAATACAAAATACGCAGATAGTAATCGTTTGTTTGCTTCCATAAGTAGTCTTTACGATTTTGTTGTTGAGAGCGCTAGCTTTATATTGCCACCTACACTTCTGTTTTTTGTAGTCGACAACTAACTACATACCGTACTCCTTTTTGACATTCCTGAATACGTAGCAGATTCAATCAGTGCTGCATAAAATATTTCGAAAAATAAAGTCACAGTTCCGACTAACGGTATGATTGTAGTCAGTATAAATTTAAACAAACTGAACAGGAAAAGTTTTTTTACCACGCGATCAATGTTTCCTAAAGCCATACTAGTTATTAAGAAAAGCTCCTCGCTTTGAAGGAACCTCATTAATAAAACTTTACAGAATTAGCAATATTATAGCCGTTCCATTACGTACAATATTAATTAAGTTAAATTGTTACTAACACAGAATATCAGTATATGATTGCGTTATATTGTGCTTAACTATAAATTACCCACAAGTTTTACGCAGAAGGGGAGGCTGCTAGAAGTTACGGGCACACCGTCAACTGAGGTAAAGCGTTAATGCTGACTCAATCCACCCAGACCGCGACTGCACTTCACAAATAAGTTCAAGAAAGTTAATTTCGGCCAAGCCAAAGATTCGGCTGATTTCTGCTGTCGAAACGAGTATTTTGGCCGAAACCGAATATGCGGTCGGTCTTTAGTTTTTACACTAGGGACCACCCTGAATTCTTTGTTGTCAGCAGGGAGCACAAATTTCAGGGAAAATACGCTGTGTCAATATATATAAAACTTTTACAGCTATCATCTTATTTTCAAGTTCGGATATCCTGTTGGTGACTTCCGCACTGTTATTGTATAATTTTGTCTGTTTACAATAAAACTGTCCAGGATAGGGTTACCATATGTCTGTCTTCAGAAAAGAGGACATTTCTAAATTCATAAAAAACCTTCTTTCGCTCTCTCTTTCTCTCTCTCGTATTGACAAGTCAAGTACTAGTAGTGTTTCTACTGTATTATCAGAGTCTTGTTTGTAATATACCTTAGGCATCTTACGAAATTTGTTCATCTTCTTACAAATTAGGAAGCATGAAATGTTGAGACCCGTAGAAAGAATTACATGACTACACAGCAGTGAAGCCCTAATATTTCATCACTTCACTACTTGTAATCATCATCTTAAATGCTGAAAATTTTTTCCATACTTATAAGACACCTTGCCGATCACCCCTGTTTCACCTGAAATTTTTTACGATGCGTCATTTACGGAAACCACAGTACTGTTGACTGTAAAATCGTCACGAATAAAGTAACTGTAAAAATTATGTAAGAGTTCCTTGATATAGCTATGCTCCCATTTCGGATCAGACCGACGTGACTATATACATGATGAGCATCTAGATTCTAGTGAGTAAATGGAGTATGTAAAGCCCAGGTGAAAAAAAGCAATGAATAAAATAAACTTTCAATTTACCGTAGAAAGGCTCGCAATTAATTATTAAAAACCACTCAGTTTTTAGGACAATAGCTTTAAATCGATTTTTTCAGTACACTGTTTATGTAGTTATGTCTCTTTGGTCCTAAACAGGCGAATGGTGAAACGTCAATGGTGACTGTGACATCTGACCTTATTTGTATGACGTTTTGAACAAGGTTTTAACTTATCTATAACTAGCTTTTGATCTTGAAGTCGTAAGTGTGGTTAACAGACAACACACAGACCTGCTGAGTCCCAGCACGAAGACTGAACGTCTTATTTTTTGGGTGTCACACAACACTCCGACCAGAGAAAGGGGGGGGGGGGAGAGTTTCATATTATACATACTATGTGTACTGCACTGTTCATATGTTTGTAAAGTCTATGGGACTTAACTACGGGGTCATCAGTCCCTAAACTTACAAACTACTTATGAACTACTTACAATTAAGGACGGCACAAATACCCATGCCCGAGGGGGGATTCGAACCCCCGACCGTAGTGGCCGTGCGGACCGTGACTGGAGCGCCTCAATCCCCTCGGCCAGTACTGCACTGCCTTGCATTGTTGCAGACGTACGTTTTTAATTGGCCGCCTCGAAGCTCGTATTCCGCGACAATTGCCACGCCAATTATTTCAATTGTTCCGAAGTAGCTTGACCTCAGAGCAGCGACGGCACAGAAACGAGAAATTAAAAAAAATCACATTGTTTCAAGAAAGGTTAAATTCTCTAGAGTTAGTGATTGTGACAGTGAGAAAAATCACATTGTTTCAAGAAAGGTTAAATTCTCTAGAGTTAGTGATTGTGACAGTGAGAGTTATATTTACGCACTTTGAAGTTGAAGCAGTTGCACAACGCCAAAAAGAGGACATTTCCCCATTTTGTTCAAAAACCAGCCGGACTATTTTAGGGTCGAAAAAAGAGGACATGTCCGGGTAAAAGAGGACGTCTGCTAACCCTAGTCCAGGACGATGCATTTTAATGCGTTCTTACAGTTTCCCCCTTTTTGGAATTCAATGAACGTTCGCAACACAAGTGAAATTGTCAATTTTTCGTGTAAACACAGAACCATTGACTGGCAACTGACTATGAATTAATGATTTAAAACGAATAAAAGCTTGAAATTGTAAATCTTTCTCAGGCCGTATTTCAGTTTTTGCGCAGCACTGCAGAGAGCAGACACTGTCGGTTCACATAGTATTTTAAAGAGATAAAATCACGCCTTTCAAGACAAGACTGCCAGTAGCCGACTCTGCACGTAAACGCGGTCCGTATACCTGCCAGCAGGCGGTTTATGACGTCCGGGAAGTACAGCGTTTTTCGTGACTGCTTTACTGCGCCCTAAAACTCGGTAGTGCGGGGAAACTACGGCGATCCGTTTCCGCGCGGCTTGCCGCCATCTCCGTTTCGTAATTGGCTGAAATCGAGTCACGTGTCTGTTTCCCGCCACTTTTGTCCTTCACATCAGCAGTGTTGCCAACGGCAGACTGCTAACGAAGATGCGAGCTTACGGAATAGGTTCACATATTTGTGACTGGTTGGAAGACTTCCTAAGTAATAGAACGCAGTACGTTGTTCTCGACGGCGAGCGTTCATCAGAGACGAGTGTATCGTCAGGTGTGCCCCAGGGGAATGTGATAGGGCCGTTATTATTTTCTATCTATACAGGGTGTTACAAAAAGGTAGGGCCAAACTTTCAGGAAACATTCCTCACACACAAAGAAAGAAAATATGTTTTGTGGACATGTGTCCGGAAACGCTTAATTACCATATTAGAGCTCATTTTATTACTTCTCTTCAAATCAGATACATCATGGAATGGAAACACACGGCAACAGAACGTACCAGCGTGATTTCAAACACTTTGTTACAGAAAATGTTCAAATGTCGTCCATTAGCGAGGATACATGCATCCACCCTCCGTCGCAAGGAATCCCTGATACGCTGATGCAGCCCTGGAGAATGGCGTATTGTATCACAGACGTCCACAATAAAAGCACGAAGAGTCTCTACATTTAGTACCGGGGTTGAGTAGACAAGAGCTTTCAAATGCCCCCATAAATGAAAGTCAAGAGGGTTGAGGTCAGGAGAGCGTGGAGGCCACGGAATTGGTCCGCCTCTACCAATCCGTCGGTCACCGAATCTGTTGTTGAGAAGCGTACGAACACGTCGGCTGAAATGTGCAGGAGCACCATCGTGCATGAACCACATGTTGTGTCGTACTTGTAAAGGCACATGTTCTAGCAGCACAGGTAGAGTATTCCATATGAAATCATGATAATGTGCTCCAGTGAGCGTAGGTGGAAGAACATGAGGCCCAATCAAGACATCACCAACAATTCCTGCCCAAACATCAAATGGGCATCTGCTAAATCCGCATTTGTAAAAAAATTGCACTGACTGCAAAACCACGTCCGTAATGAGCACTAACCACTTGATGCTACATACTGATGTGCTTGATGTTAGTACTGTAGAGCAATGAGTCGCATGTCAACACAAGCACTGAAGTCAACATTACCTTCCTTCAATTGGGCCAACTGGCGGTGAATCGAGGAAGTACAGTACATACTAACGTAACAATTGGGTATTTTGACAATTGTCTGCACGAATTATTTCAATTTACATTTAAAGAGAAATACTAAAATAAGCTAACATGGATATTAAGCGTTTCCGGGCACATGTCCACATAAAATATTTTCTTTCTTTATGTGTGAGGAATGTTTCCTTAAAGTTTGGCTGTACGTTTTTGTAACACCCTGTATAAATGATCTGATGGAAAGACTAACTTGTAATTTGTGGCTGTTTGCTGATGATGCTGTGGTGTATGGGAGGGTGTCGTCTTCAACTGACTGTAATAGCATACAGGATGACTTAGACGAAATTTCTACCTTTGGTAGTCCTCCTCCATGAACGCTCTCAATTGGGATACCGGGATTATTAGCCGTCGGGGCCTCTACAGGTTGAGAACTCTGAAAACGCTTCAAGTGTGAACATATTTGAATTCAATACATCAAGAGGTAAATAGTATTCCCAGATAAAAACGAAAATGTGGAAATCAAATCACTCGCTTAAACATACGTCTGTTTCGCATTTATTTTATTTTATGTGATTAGCTAACATACCTGCTAACCTTTGAAACGGGCTATCAGCAAAACTCGCGCGCGGCAATAAAATCTGAGGAATTTCGACATACCCGACTTGACGAAGATAATACTTTTGGGCTATAAAATACAATAACTCATGCTTCTAACATGATACTTACAAGATAACTTGGAAGAATGTATGCAAGCGATATATATCGGAGTAGGAACACACGTCGATTTTGAATATTACGAGAATATAAAAGAAGTAAATTACTTTCGTCAATCAGAATATAAACTACAGTCTATCTTGTCAAATGTATTTTCCGTGTCCTACGAATATCTGATATTAAGCCGTATTACATGATACATCTCTATTATGATTGACAAAAGTACTTTTATTTCTTACGAATATGTCACGATTTTAAAGGGCGTGGCTAGGCAAGAACCTAAATAAGAGTATAGCTTAGATGCTCGCGCGTTCGATTTCTCGCTCAGTGACAATCGCACCTTTGATACACATCGCTTGCAATCATTCTTCGAAATTACAAAATGAAATCACATCTCTTTACATCATAGGCCAGAGTTTCTAGATGAACATGACAATCGAGAAAAAAGCATTTTAAATCACAGGAGGCGCGGTGAATATTGGTTTCGAGCATGTATAACAGGACTCCCTTGATAAATTACGCTGGTATGTGATAGTTGAAAAAGGTTTTACACAATAAAACTAATTAAACGCAATACAGACAAGACATGATAAGCACTGCAAATCGTAAAGTAAGTTCGACTTAAAGTCATAGTTATAACCTTCTTGCTTTTTGCGAGTCTTGAGAATATGTTTTGTCATAACAGGAACTAGACCTATTTATTAGTCTTCAAAACAGAAATAGAGTCCAGAAACTGATAGAACTTGGATGATTTTAACTATATTCTATTTTCTTTCACAAGGCTGAAAACACGTCCACATTCTACATTGCTATGGGGTGTGGTGATTAAAGAGAGCACTACTCTAGAAATTCGGTAAAAAGTCCATCGGCTCTACGAATTCTTCGCATTGGTATTTAAGTTGAACGATTTGCAGCAGTTTGATTTGCAAGCATGCTGTTATCTACCTGAAAATCATGGCTCATTCAATACGTCCTCTGTAGTTTCATTCTCTTCCTTGCATAACGTGAGAGGATAACTTTCCAAGAAGAAATGAATGGAAGAAAAACGAGCATCTTCAGTTTTGTCTAGCCTTGAGGGCAAACTTGTTGATGATGTAGTAACAGGCAGTGCGTACAAACCTACTTTTTCATTAATAAAAAGAAAAGGGATGTATCTGTATCCTGGAGATCGATCACATCCTCTAGTCCTGAATGCCAATAGCGGACTTGATCATCGCTTCTTTGAATCGGCGGAGCATAGCTTGTCGACATCTAAGAATTGTCATCCCGGCCTTAAATCATACCAAAGAACGAGTGAACTATCGTAGACTTGCCTTCGACCCACGCAAACGATCAGTGTTCGGAAGTGGTGTGATTATCACATGTCAACGTTTCGAATTTTCTTCGCGATGCCATAAAATAACACCGTCTATCCGTAAAACTTTAAAATGCTGCAATTTCCGTATATTTTACGGATAAACCGTAAAAGTTGGCAGGTATGTTAGCTAACCAGTGACGACGTTTATAAAGCCCAAGGGGGTTGAATATAGGGAGATGCCCTTATGCTGAAAAAGTGAAGCCTGTCTCTGGCGTATTGCTCAGTCTTGGAAAAGTGTATTGTATAGCTGATGTTCTATATTACATAAAAACAGGAATAATACGTCCGGCAGTTTTGCCGTGATGTAAAATGTGTTAAAAGAGTGCAAATTAGCGTAAAAATCATTTTTTTTTCAAATATCTTATGATAAGTATTTGTTAGTACTAGTATTGCCTGTGGTCGAAAATCGACCAATTGTGTTTACAATGGTCACTGGGGGTAAAATTTTATGTATCATGTCGGCGGCCTCGCGTGGTTATGTTGGCAACATCAACAACACGATAGAAAATCTTTGCCCATTTGTTCGAACCACATAGAATGACTCGATTAGTGTATCGTACAGACCATGAAGTAAACAAATAATGCTGTTCCTGCTTTATGGTTGACAGGTTTTTGTATGTACCCTCGTCCGCCCAGTAATAATAATTGCCCTCGTAAAGCAAAAATTCCATGAGAAAACATCAGCGTTGACAAACGATTGGCTAAAATGAAGACTCGCAGGATTCTCACTATTCAGCATCTGTTGCCAACATTATCATAGAAGGACGCTGGGATATTTGGTAAAAGAACCGGCACTGGGAGGTATGAAACGGTATCTTTTACGTGTTAAGGAAAATGGCTGACACAATAACAACAAATAAAAACGGAAGTATATACTTCTCATGCCATTTTCGAATTATATAACTTTCATTAGTCTAATATTTGAAATGGAACTACAATTTCGGTGTTCGTATATTTATACAACGCCAAGAAATAATGTTAGCCGCGGTGGAGTAGCCGAGCGGTCTAAAGCACCTCGCTGCGGAGCGCGCGGTTGCTCGCCGTGGAGGTTCGAGTCCTCCCTGGGGCATGGGTGTGTGTGTTTGTCCGTAGGTTAGTTTACCAAGGTTTAAGTAGTTTGTAAGCTACGGACTGATGACCACGCAGTTTGGTCCGATAGATTTACAGACATTTTGAAATAATGTTATTTCGATATTCAGAATTCCAGAGCTGACCACATGTCTACTTTGTAGTTCTACCCGTGCACCGCTACATGCCTCTCCCGGCGCATCGTCATTTATATCAACAATTTCGGCTTCGTAGTTCCACCCGAACACCGCAGATGCCTCTCCCGGCGCATCATGATTTACATCGGCATTCATATGAAAACATCCATTTTCTTTAACCACTCTTAATCACTGCGAAAATGAAGCATTTGAACGGCACAAGAAAGTGAGTTGGGAGCACTCTATGTTTCGATGCGCAGCACTACAGCGTCTTCGGTCGAGGCGAATAGCCAATCAGTGAGCTGATTGTTGGAGAATGTAGAACTTGATCCAAGCTGTAGATAGGAAAATTTTTACTTCCTTTTACCGCTTTTAATGGCTAAATGCACACATAATATTTATATTAGTGAAATCTACAACAAACAATCTTTCGAATTATGTAACTTTCATTGGCCTTCTTCTACGAATAAATTAGTAATCTGTACCACAATTTTCGCGATAGCGTATTTATATAATGATTTATTCAAGAAAGTGCACTGTTTGAAAGTACAGGGTGATCAATCCTCGGCGCAACCGCCTTTGCGGCGTGCGACTTGCCGACAACGGCAGCTGCGGTGCCCGCTTAGCGCGTCGCCCGCACTAAATTTAATATGGGTTGGCATATAGATAACACAAACACTTAAAAAGAAAAGTTTATTACTCACCTGGATTACGCAAGGAGTTGCTGGAACTGCCTCCCTTCGTCGTGCGAGCATTTCTGACACCATCTGAGGAAGTTGCTCATTACACTCTGAAGTTCCCTCTCAGAAATTGCAGTGATTTCATGACGAATGTTTGTTTTTAGTTCATCTAAAGTGTGGGGATTTGATTCGTACACTTTCTCTTTTAATGCCCCCCACAGATAAAAATCGCACATGGTTAATCTGGAGAACGAGGGGGTCAAATGGTCTTAGTGACAAATCTTTCGCCAAACACATTACCAATTTCCCGTAATGATAAGTTGGCTGTATGTGCCGTCGCAGAGTCTTGCTGAAATGTGGCGAAAGCACGTTCTCTCTCAGTTAAATGGGCAAATGAAGGCCTCAATATGTTTTCAACATACCTGTCAATATTAATTGTTTCCTGAAATAATATAGGGCCAATTTTTCTCTCGCCGCTGTTCTCTCGGGGCTGTTCATAAATTAAGTTAGGCTTTTCCTAACTCCAGTAACGATTATTTCTCGTATCAACATACCCACTTGGGTGAAACCATGATTCGTCCGAAAAGAAAGTTAAGTTCGGGTCAATTTCTCCATCTTTTTCAGAATCGATGAGTGTAGTGTGCAACTCCCTCAGCAGGTGTAAAAAATGTTTGAACAATGAAGGGAGGCAGTTCCAGCACCTCATTGCGTAATACACATGAGTAATAAACTTTGGGGGGAGGGGGAGAGGCGTTGGGAGATTGAGTAGATGGGAGATACTGGGTTTATGTGCAATAAGAGGAGGTTGAGGTTAGTTGGGGAGGTTATTGAGGGAGAGAGTAAATGCCTTTCTGGAGGTGGGTAACCAGGAGATTGGATAGTTTTTTTGAGGTGGAGGGTGGCATGCTGTTCTAATTTGTGGTTGGCCTGAAGGAGGATGTTCTGAACTGCGCCGGCCGCGGTGGCCGAGGTGACTGAGGCGCTCCAGTCACGGTCAGCACGGCCACTACGGTCGGGGGTTCGAATCCCCCCTCGGGCATGGATATTTGTGCCGTCCTAGTTCGTAAGTAGTTCATAAGTAGTTTGTAAGTTTAGGGAGTCCCATAAGCTTTACAAACATTTGAACATTTTGTTCTGAACTGCAGGTGTGGATGTGGGAGAGGAAAGGTTTAGGATTTTGATTGGAATAGGGGGTTGACAGGTGTGTTCATTGACGGAGTTGATGTGTAAGTTAAGGATTAGGCGGGTGAGGGCACACCTGCAGTTCAGAACATCCTCCTTCAGCCCAACCGCAAATTAGAACAGCATGCCACCCTCCACCTCAAAAACTATCCAATATCCTGGTTACCCACCTCCGAAAAGGCAATACTCTTTCCCTCAATAACCTACCCAACAAACCTCAAAATTCCAATTCACACAATCCAGAACAACAACAGCCCAATTCAGTAGTCAACCTCTCTTCTAAACCTCTCTCCCAGCCTGGAACCTCTGTCCTTTAAAAAGGTCTTACCTTTAGCCCCACTCCAAAATTCTATCAAACAGCTCTTGTTAAGGATTTACTGTCCTATGCTCGTAGTCTTTGCTGGAGATATCGCTTTGCCATGAAGAAAAATAATCCTACTCCTAATGATCCAGCTCCCCAAGACACCATTCAAACTGAACCCTGCCTGGAACAGTTGCGTCCTCCATCACAGCAAGACCTACCTGCTCTTCCTCAAAATCTCCCTCTTCAAACCTTCCAGGAATTCCTCACTTCCAGCCTTGCCTCTCAATCTTACCTGAAAAGCCCAACTCCTACTCCCAACATCACCACAGCTGAAGCCCAGGCTATTCGCGAGCTGAGGGCTGACCGGTCCATCATCATTCGCCTGGCCGACAAGGGAGCCACAACCGTGGTACTTGATCGGCGGGAGTATGTGACTGAGGGACTGCGTCAGCTTTCACACAGTAGCACATATAAAGTTTGTCAAGTCAATCCCATTCCTGACGTCCAGGCAGAGCTTCAAGGAATCCTCAAAGCTTTAGGTCCCCTACAAAACCTTTCACCTGACTCCATTGACCTCATGACGCCACCGACACCCCGCACCCCCACCGTCTACCTACTTCCCAAGATTCACAAACCTAATAAACCAGGCCGCCCCATTGTGGCCAGTTACCAAGCCCCTACAGAACGAATCTCTGACTACATAGACCAACACCTTCAACCCATCATGTGCAGTCTCCCATCCGTCATCAAAGACACCAACCACTTCCTCAATCGCCTGAAATCCGTACCAAGCCTGTTACCTCAAGAAGCCATCCTTGTAACCATTGATGCCACTTCCTTATACACAAATATCCCACATGCCCAGGGCCTCAATGCGATGGAGTACTTCCTTTCACACCGACCACCCGCAATCCTATCTAAAACCTCTTTCCTTAATACCCTAGCCAGCTTCAACCTAACCCACAACTTCTTCACCTTTGAGGGCCAGACATACCAACAATTAAAGGGAACAGCCATGAGAACCAGGATGGCCCCCTCATACGCAAACTTATTTATGGGACGCTTAGAGGAAGCCTTCCTGGATACCCAAGCCTGTCAACCCAAAGTTTGGTACAGATTCATTGATGACATCTTCATGAACTGGACTCACAGTGAAGAAGAACTCCAGAATTTCCTCTTCAACCTCATGCTTTGGTCCCATTAAGTTCACCTGATCCTATTCCAAATCCCATGCCACTTTCCTCGATGTCAACCTCCACCTGTCCAACGGCCAACTTCACACATCCTTCCACATCAAACCAACCAACAAACAACAGTACCTCCATTGTGACAGCTGCCATCCTTTCCACATCAAACGTTCCCTTCCCTACAGCTTAGGTCTTCGTGGTAAAAGAATCTGCTCCAGTCCCAAATCCCTGAATCAGTACACCAATAACCTAATAACAGCTTTCACATCCCGCAGCTATCCTCCTGATCTGATTCAGAAGCAAATTACCAGAGCCATCTCCTCATCCCCCCCGAATCTAGAACCTTCCACCGAAGAACCCCAGAAGTGCCCCTCTTGTCACCGGATACTTTCTGGGACTGGAGTGGAGTCTGAATGTGGCTCTCCAGCAAGGATACGACTTCCTTAAATCTTGCCCTGAAATGAGATCCATCCTTAATGACATCCTTCCCACTCCACTGAGAGTGTCTTTCCGCCGCCCACCTAACCTCTGTAACCTCCTAGTCCATGAAATCTCCAAACCACCTTCCCTTCCCTCTGGCTCCTACCCATGTAACTGCCCCCGGTGTAAAACCTGCCCTATGCACCCTTCCACCACCACTTACTCCAGTCCTGTAACCCGGAAGGTGTACACAATAAAGGGCAAAGCCACTTGCGACAGCACCCACGTGATTTACCAACTGACATGCCTGCACTGT
This sequence comes from Locusta migratoria, assembly GCA_026315105.1. Lineage (NCBI taxonomy): Eukaryota > Metazoa > Arthropoda > Insecta > Orthoptera > Acrididae > Locusta > Locusta migratoria. The sequence goes on along the minus strand of CM048754.1, from coordinate 67,272,979 downwards.
GAAGCCTTCTATGTGGAAATGACCAGCAACAAACTGTCCATTCGCATGAACGGTCACAGGCAGACAGTGTTTGTTGGTAAAGAGGATCACCCTGTTGCTAAACACGCCTTGGTGCACAGCCAGCACATCTTGGCACAGAGTTACACCGTCCGGGTTATCTGGATACTTCCCAGCAACACCAATCTTTCAGAACTCCGGAGATGGGAACTTGCTCTTCAACATATTCTCTCTTCCCGTTGCCCACCTGGTCTCAACTTCCGCTAAATTCAAATTCCCGCCCACCATCTTTAACATCTTTGCCTCGGTTCTGTGGACAGAGCCTCTGCCTCAAGTGGTATCTCTGTCCAACTTCTTTGCTTTCTACAAATGTCTGCCTAGGTGTGTCTGCGTGTGGATGTGTGTGAGTGTTTGTGTGTATTTGTTTACCTTCCTTTTTTCCCCCTAAGTTAAGTCCTTCCACTCCTGGGATTGGAATGACTCCTTTTTCACTTCCTTAAAAACCGTATTTTTCCCTTTCTCCTCTCCTTCCTTCCTCTTTTCCTGAAGAAGTGACCAATGGTTGTGAAAGCTTGTACGTGTTTTTGTGTGTGATTTTATTTGTGCATGTCGACAAACCTGTCGTTTGGGTAAGTCATCCGGTTTCTATATATATTTATATGAAAAATAGAAAATGGATGACTTACCCAAAGGACAGGCTCGTCGACAGACACAAATAAATAAAATCACACACAAACACACATACAAGCTTTCGCAACTGTTCGTCGCTTCTTCAGGAAAAGAGGATGAAAGGATAGGAGAAAGGGAAGAATACAGGTTTTAAGGAAGTGGAAAAGGAGTCATTCCAATCCCAGGAGTGGAAGGACTTACCTTAGGGGAAAAAAGGAAGGTAAACAAATACCACACACATCCAAACGCAAACTCACCTATACAGACATTTGTAAAAAACAAAGCAGTTGGACAGAGATACCACTTGAGGCAGCCGCTCTGTCCACAGAACCGAGGCAAAGATGTTAAAGACGGTGGGCGGGAATTTGAATTTAGCAGAGGTTGAAACCAGGTGGGTAATGGGAGGAGAGAATAAGCTGAAGGGGAAGTTCCCATCTCCGGAGTTTTGAAAGGTTGGTGTCGGTAGGAAGTATCCACATAACCCAGACGGTGTAACACTGCCCAAGATGTGCTGGCCATGCACCGAGGCATGTTTAGCCACAGGGTGATCTTCATTAAGAACAAACACTGTCTGCCTGTGACCGTTCATGCGAATGGATAGTTTGTTGCTGATCATTCCCACATAGAACGCTTCGCAGTGTAGGCATGTCAGATGGTAAATCACATGGGTGCTATCACAAGTGGCTCTGCCCTTGATATTGTACACTTTCCAGATTACTGGACTGGAGTAAGTAGTGGTGGAAGGATGCATAGGGCTGGTTTTATAACGGGGGCGGTTGCATGGGTAGGAACCAGAGGGTAGGGAAGGTGGTTTGGGGATTTCATAGGGATGGACTAGGAGGTTACAGAGGTTAGGTGGGCGGCGGAAAGACACTCTCAGTGGAGTTGGAAGGATGTCATTAAGGATGGATCTCATTTCGGGACAGGATTTAAGGAAGTCGTATCCTTGTTGGAGAGCCACATTCAGACTCCGCTCCAGTCCCAGAAAGTATCCGGTGACAAGAGGGGCACTTCTGGGGTTCTTCGGTGGAAGGTTCTAGATTCGGGGGGGATGAGGAGATGGCTCTGGTAATTTGCTTCTGAATCAGATCAGGAGGATAGCTGCGGGATGTGAAAGCTGTTATTAGGTTATTGGTGTACTGGTTCAGGGATTTGGGACTGGAGCAGATTCTTTTACCACGAAGACCTAAGCTGTAGGGAAGGGAACATTTGATGTGGAAAGGATGGCAGCTGTCATAATGGAGGTACTGTTGTTTGTTGTTTGGTTTGATGTGGAAGGATGTGTGAAGTTGGCCGTTGGACAGGTGGAGGTCGACATCGAGGAAAGTGGCATGGGATTTGGAATAGGACCAGGTGAACTTGATAGGACCAAAGGATGAGGTTGAAGAGGAAATTCTGGAGTTCTTCTTCACTGTGAGTCCAGTTCATGAAGATGTCATCAATGAATCTGTACCAAACTTTGGGTTGACAGGCTTGGGTATCCAGGAAGGCTTCCTCTAAGCGTCCCATAAATAAGTTTGTGTACGAGGGGGCCATCCTGGTTCTCATGGCTGTTCCCTTTAGTTGTTGGTGTGTCTGGCCCTCAATGGTGAAGTTGTGGGTTAGGATGAAGCTGGCTATGGAATTAAGGAGAGAGGTTTTAGGTAGGGAAGTGGGTGGTCGGCGTGAAAGGAAATACTCCATCGCAGCGAGGCCCTGGGCATGTGGGATATTTCTGTATAAGGAAGTGGCATCAATGGTTACAAGGATGGTTTCTGGAGGTAACATGCTGGGTAAGGATTTCAGGCAGTAGAGAAAGTGGTTGGTGTCTTTGTTGAAGGATGGGAGACTGCACATGATGGGTTGAAGGTGTTGGTCTATGTAGTCAGAGATTCGTTCTGTGGTGGCTTGGTAACTGGCCACAATCGGCCGGCCTGGACGATTAGGTTTGTGAATCTTAGGAAGTAGGTAGAAGGTAGGGATGCGGGGTGTCGGTGGGGTCATGAGTTTGATGGACTCGGGTGAAAGGTTTTGTAGGCGGCCTAAGGATCTGAGGATTCCTTGAAGTTCTGCCTGGACATCAGGAATTGGGTTGTCTTGACAAACGTTGTAGGTGGTGTTGTCTGAAAGCTGACACAGTCCTTCAGCCACACTCCCGCCGATCAAGTACCACGGTAGTGGATCCCTTGTTGGCAGGGAGAATGATGATGGAATGGTCAGCCTTCAGCTCACAAATAGCACGGGATTCAGCTGCGGTAATGTTAGGAGTAGGATTAAGTTTTTTCAGGAAAGACTGAGAGGCAAGGTTGGAAGTAAGAAATTCCTGGAAGGTTTGGAGAGGGTGATTTTAAGGAAGAGCGTGTGGGTCTTGCTGTGACGGAGAACGAAACTGTTCCCGGCAGGGTTCAATTTGAATGATGTTTGGGGAACTGGACCATTAGGAGTAGGATTATTTTTCTTCGTGTCAAAGTGGTATCTCCAGCAAAGGCTACGAGTGTAGGATAGTAAATATTTGACAAGGGCTGTTTGGTTGAATTTGGTAGTTGGAGTAAAGGTGAGGCCTTTGGATAGGACGGAGGTTTCAGATTGGGATAGAGGTGTAGAGGAGAGCCCGTCCAATATATCGATATTTAAGAAATATCAAAATTCAAAAGTTTGTAAATCTATGGGACTTAACTACTCTAGTCATCAGTCCCTAGGCTTACAGATTACTTAAACCAACCTGCACTAAGGACAACAAATTCACCCATGCCTGAGGAAGGACTCGAAATTCCAATGGCGAGCAGCAGTATGTTCCACAGCTAGGTGCCTTGGAACCTTCGCCCACTCCACCACGATTAAAAAATATATTATCAATGCTTGATATTTTGAAAACAATATCGCTTTATTGGCCAATGAAAATATCGGGTTCACATTGCAAGTATACTGTCTTAGAACTGTAGACATAAGTACTGATTTATTATCTGATATTCTGCACATTAACAAGCTAGTAGCTTGCCTATTCCCCTTACAGCAAGAATTTAAAGAACAACATTTAATGTTGTGAACAGTTGCAGAAAAAAGCTTGTATTGCAATATTTTTAGACAACTGTTGGGTTGTGTACACAGTCCAGTTACACTACATGTCCTACATTCAACCCAAGACATCAATGTAATTTGCCTTGTGGGGTTCATCAGTTTATGGAGGCAGTTACTGTCTTGGCACTCTGTTTGTACAGGTTCTGGGACATTAACCAGCACAGTGGATGACAAGTCATGGATAAGTATATACCAGCAAGGAGCACCAAGTACATGGAAGATATGTAATATCTTTGTAACAATTTCAATGTACCTATCTTTTTTCTGGTATCGAAATTATTCATTCATTCATCTTGTACAGTATGAAATATATAACTCAGTTGTATATGGTGGTAGCAAACTCTGTCTTGACTAACCGCAGGTAGTATCAAACCGTGTGTTGATAATTACCTCACCGCAATAGATCAGGTCCTTTTTGTAGGCACCTGATGAAGCGTAGCAGCCTCTTTTGTGGGTCTGTCTACCCTTCCAACAACCAACATCCTCTCCTTACCTCAATGTTTCATATGGATAACCTTTTTTGTTACCTCCTTTCTTCATTTTCTTTTTGTTCCAAATTAAATATATTCTCCTTTATTCATTCAAACTTTACAAATGTGCACTCGTAAAAAAAAAAAAAAAAAAAAAAAAATGTAGGACATGTAGTGTAACCTGTTCCACTAGAAGCGCCATGAAATATTTCAATCCTGTTAACCTTTCATACCTTATTTTCTTAATTTGTCATTGTCTAAATGTCAAAACCTTTTTTTATGCTGTTGTATGAAATTTCAAATAATTTTAATCAGTGCAATTGTTGCAAGAAGAAATGTTTTAGTACTCCATTGAATATCCTCATTTATGCAACCTGGCAGTATGTTTGCGTTTTATAATTTGGGATACTAGGTCTCAAAAACTTATTTGTCATTTGGTAATTATCACTTTAGGCAACTGTTTTTCAGGAATTCAGATGTGAAGAAGTGCCAAACTACTTGAGTTAAATTACTTTTTAATGCGACTGGTGCACTATTTTTTCCCCACCTGAAATCTCCTGCTATTCTCATTGCCATCCTCCAGTGCAATCGGATTTGAGTGACATATTTGATTCATTGGAGACATTGAATGTTATGAAAGCTCAGTAAGTAGTAAGAATCCTTCAGACAGTGAAAGTAAAATTCCATTCCATTTGATTTATATGTTGATATTTTGTGGTAAAAATTTTACAAATAACAACAGATGGAATTTTTTAAATTAATTGTGAAATTTTAGTCCAGCAGCGGAGTATCAAAACAAATATAGTTTTATATATATATATGTGGTGGAGGGCAATGATGAGTACTTTTCCTCCCTTTCCCACCTCTATGCAGGAATCACAAGGTATAATGTGCGAGCATGAAAGGAAAGGAAACAGTGTATGGTATATGGAAATTTGGGTTTGTTTGAGAGGCACACACAGATAGTTGAAGTGGTTAAGGCGGCCTGTCGCTATATGTGGAAAATCTGTTCAGGTCAGTGTGTAGTTTGTACATCAAAATACATTCCTTCGAAAAGGGATAATATATCTTTTCAACTAATAACAAGATGGGACAAAAGTAACCTCTTAGTACAAGACAAGAAACCTGCAACATAAAAGTTGAATGTTTGGACTGCTGTACATCATTTGTGAGGGAGGAAAAAAAAGTTCAAATGTTTGTAGAACTTATGGGACTTAACTACGGGGTCATCAGTCCCTAAGCTTACAAACTACTTATGAACTAGCTAAGACTAAGGACGGCACAAATATCCATGCCCGAGGGGGGATTTGAAACCCCGACTGTAGTGGCCGTGCAGACCATGACTGGAGTGCCTCAGTCCCCTCGGCCGGCGAGGAGGGAGGAAAGGCCACACACTACAATGACCATTCATCTGCACTGAAATACCTAAATACACGAACTCCTAAGAAAACAATCCAGGTCAGTCCTAAATGACACAGATGTAGCACAGTATAATCTCTGTTTGTAACAGTAGCTTACAGCCATACACTAGTAAGTACCTCTTGTCAGCTCCAACTTGTGAGTGTGAATTTATTAGTATGAAAAATATGTATATCTGCATATTATTAGTATTTTAAAACATCAACAATATATTACTGTAAGTTGTTATTAAGTGTATATCAATCAGAAAACAAAGTGTCACTGTTTATATCTGACGTGATATGTTTTCACTATAGGTTTTTTGTATCTGTCAGGTATCATCTTTGTTTACAAACTGTGATAGTTTACATGTGCAGTTTCATGACAAAGAGAAGAAATTGTGCAATTTAATAGTTTTATTTTAACATTTATGTATTTATATACAATCTTTAGTGAAAGATCTGTACACACTCACATTCTGAAGTAGTGTTTTGGTTTCTTCTCTTTACAGACAGTGGCACAGGTTACCTGGAGTCATAGAACAGTACACATCGCACAAACACACACAAATGAAAAAATTCACCTGAAGATCAGTGATTTAAACCTACAAAACTTGTTGTAGAAAAAAAAGTGACTGGTAATGGCAAATCTCACTTTTCAATCAATATAAGTAACAGTCATGGTAAAACCTAAATTTTTTTTAATTTAAAATAGATTTTCATTCTGTTTGTGGATTTTTTTTTATTTTTTTTTCGAAGACATGCGACACACATTTGATTATTCTGTCAAGATAAATGTCAAAGAGTCTTCCAAAACAGTGCATTCAAGTGTGAATGTCAAGTAGTCTTCACACTGTGAAATGAGAAAAGAAGAAAATGAAGAAACTTAAAAATAATGTTATTTGCATAGTCTTTCACAAAACCTACAAACTGAACTGTTCCTGCCACTCTTGCTTCTAATTGTAATTGGTGAAAGGGGGTAAACACTTTGAAGATGGTGACAAGTTGTCTCAGATTCTCAAAAATAAGTCTGAAACTACTAGCAGTCATCGAATCCCTTCAATTGTCACCAATAAACAGCCACAAGAATAGTTTAACTAATGTCTGAAGATTTTTCCTCAACTTGAAACGGATACAGTGAACCCCGCTTTTACGTTATCGGATTTTACGTTTACACCATTTTTTGTCGATCCCGTCAAATTTCCTATGTGACTGATAAGAGACAAGCTTTTCTCGTAGGTCTTTCACTAGGGTTAAAAGATCTGATGGGAAAATGCGGGAAAAATTAATTATGCCACATGTAGGCAGCAAGTGTTATTTTGTGGAAGGCGCTGCTTTGACTTTTGAATCTAAAACAGCCAGAAGATCATAATGAAGACATGAATGGTGAAACGTTTTAAATTGGTTTAACACATTCAAGACTGGTGTAAGTGACCCTTGATAGGGCCAACTTGACTGCTGTTTTTAAATAATAAAAAAAGTAAATAAAAAAGATGATTAAATATTAAAATTAGTATATACACAATTATTTTAATAAATCTTGTTTTTATTCACTTAAAAAAACTTGTACATATTGACGTGAGTCTTCCAACTGAATGCGTGGTGCAGTGAATAGTACCGCAGATCGCTCTGTTTGTGGTTCCCAGTTCAAATCCCGCCATGGACAGAAAAAAAATTATTTCTTTGTATTCACTATTTCTAGAATGTTCTACATGTTTCTTATGTCGCATGTACTTGTAAGTTCAAAGAAAATTCTTTCGATGTATAGATAGTGGAGCACTCCAAACAGGAGTCAGTCTGTACTGAGTGTATGCTTGTGTTAGCAGTAAATGTGTTCTAAGTGTAAAGTGTTGTACTCTATTAATGACCTGCCGTTGAATTCCAGACCATCTGCAGTTTGCAACGTCACACTTTCTGGTGGAAGCACCAGGTATACTGCAATACATCTGCATCATTGTGGCTCCGATTAGGCTGCATAAAAGCCTTTGTTTACACGAACAAGAACCGGAATACAAAGGGTATACTGACTACCTCTGTCTGAAGCTCCGCCAAAGAACCATGGATGCCAAAACAGCAGTAAGCCAGCTGCACATCAGTGATCTTGGGAGACACTGGACAGGACCCAAATAAATGACTCAACTGAGTTGCCAAGTATAATAGCTGGGATCACATGTGCTTGGCAAACATATATTTCTACCTGGATGGGATGGCCCAGCAGTGGTTTGAAAATAAGAGGACTAGATTGATAGCTGGGAAAAATTCCAGAAAGAACTTAAGAAGATGTTTGGAGACCACCAGCTGCAAGTCCGTTTATCAGAAGATCAACTGAAGAACAAGGCCGAGTGTCATGGTGAGTCAACACAGTTGAATAACAGAGTTTTTTGGCTCTATGTCACACCGTTAACCCAGATATGACAGAGGCTGATAAAGTTTCACACCTGATGAAGGGCATTGCGGAAGACATGTATCAAGCTCTTCTGTTAAGAGACATTTCGATGACACAAGAACTTATCCAATGGTGCCAGAAAATTGAAGAGATGCAATAGAGAAGGGTTGGACGAAAGAAGTATGACAGATTCCCGAATGTTGTCCCTATGGCCATTGTGGAAGACCAGCATGACTTTGCTTCTCTCATACGACAAATTGTGAGAGAAGAATTACAACAGTTTATGGCAGCCGGGACTGTTGGACCAAGTGAGCACCAGATTATGACCATGGATGTCAGTCCTGTGTGTTATGAGGGAGCTGACACTGCTGAGGAAGAAGTACTTCAAACATTAGCACCTGTCAGCCCCCTCAGTCACACCCGACGTGACGAATGGCCTCGCCCTACTATGACTTACACCGCAGCTACCAAATGGCAGCTTAGAATCCAACCGACGCAGCCACAACCAACTCCTCTGGCAACTATGGCACCTCACAGTACAGCTATCTGTAGGACAGAAGACAACACGCCATTGTGTTTTCACTGTGGGCTTCCTGGACGAGTTGTACAATACTGTATTGAGAGAAGATGAGTATTTTACAATTATTATGCCACAAGACGCCAACCGTGGTAGCATCCTTTCAACGGCAGTAAATTGCAGACAATTACTGTCGACCTATGGGATGAAGCCCGTCGCCATATCCTGAATGTGGTCGCTCTTCAACACACTGCCGTTACCTTACAGAGATACCAGACGCTCACCTAGCTGCCGCGTTCAGGAAAACTAGGTGAGGTGACCATCTACAGAGGTGAGGCCACAACAGATAAAAATCCTCCATGGTCGACAGTCACTAAGATGTTGGTAAATCTCATTGACGTCATAATCAAGGGCCAACCTGTTTAGTGAAACAAGCAAAATTGCTTGTTCCACTGGATACTGGGCCACGAAAGAAAAGATGTGATATTTAAAAATATTTTCAATCTTAGATTTAGTGGAGTTGGTCATATAGCGTGCGCGGGTCTTTGATCTTTTATGCAGATCGGACAGTGCACAGCGGACAAGTAGTGGAGTTGTCAAAGACATTAGAAATGCAGCAAAGTGGATGGTGAAAAAAGGTCATGGAGAAACGCACTTCCAGTGAACATTAAAAACAATACTTGTTGGAAAAAAAAAAGAAAGAAAAAAAAATATGAATGGAGTTACGAAAGGGACATTAAGTCGAGATAAGTGTTTCATGAGACGTTTGATGTATATGAAAGTGATTATTGTGAACATTTTGTATTTTTATGATATTGAAAATAGAGTTTGTTGTCAAATGCAACAGTCTGTTTTTGTCTCTTTATTTTAAAATATACTACAAAATAAATGAAATTAATTGTGACAAGATCACTTATCCTGCAGAAGATCGGAGTATATCGAAGTCTGTGATGCCAAAAATATTTATTACACGGTTACGAGATTATTAAAGAAGAGTTTAAATGGTGACCAAATCACAAAGTTACGTTTACTTTTAAAGCTGTGAGCAAAAAGGAAATTGCCTTATACATCCAGCTCACAAAATTCATTACATCCAATTTGGAGATTAATTGATTTACGTCTAGCCAAAGAAGTAAATCAGAATAACGAAACCTTCCACCTGTCCGGGTACTAGTCAATTCAGGAGCTTCCTTTTCTGTATTATCAAATGACTACTGCCGTAAACTAAAGAAGATAATGTTCTATGGTACAAGAGCAACTGTGTTGAAGGTCGCAAATGAAAAATACGTCCAGCCGGCAGGAACACGTGTCGCAAGAAAATCTACCAACAACACGACACAGCCTTTTCAGTTTGTCGTTTTAACAGAATGTAACCATAACGCCATCCTCGGATGGGACTTCCTTCAGGCACCCCAGGCTGTCATTGACTGTGGAATATCTGAGCTACAAATTGAGGAAATCGTTCTGACAAGTACACGTAACATTTACTTCCCTGGGAGGTTGTTTGCTGTCGAGAATGTTGAGATTCTGCTGTTAGCAATGAGAAGAGTTTCAGGCAGCAGTCAAGATGACCAGATGTAGTGTGAAGAGGAAATCTACATACCAGCGGCTATCGTAAGCATTAAAGGTGGTCGAGGAGAACTTTAGATTACTAATTTGCACAAGAAATCACAACTCATTCCTAAGGGAATGTTTATTGGAACAGCCGAACCAGTCCAGGACAGTGAGCTCAATGTCATCAACGAAGTCTCATGCTCTGCTGTTACTGCCAACAACGCACTAGAGGAAACTACTATGGCATTGCATATAGGACCCGGTCTGACACAGGAACAATGTCAGCAGGTATTACCATACCACACCAATTTTCAGTTGTATTCCAAGCCAGGCCAAAGAAGAGCTAGATGAAATGGCCCAGGATAAAACACCATATCAATACTTGGGATCATCCACCAATTAGCCAGCATTCATCGAGTGTCACCAGCTGAAAGACAGAGAATTCAAAAAGAAGTAGAGAAGATTGTACATGACGACATTATTCAACCTTCAGAGAGTCCCTGGGCACTTCTGGTGGTCCTCCTGACGAAGAAGGATGGCACGTGGCCTTTTGTGTGTCGACACCGTAGACTGTTTGAAAGGAGCTACATACTTCTCAACCGTGGACATATATTTTTTGGAATAATTAATGCTGCAGTCACTTTATACCATTTTTATTAGCACGACGCGTTTCGGCAGGAAGCTGCCATCATCGGGTGCATTTTACAGTTACTGGTTCATTATTGTTTTATTATTTTTGTGTTGTGGGTGACAGTGAGGTTATGTTTGGACATTTTAACCTGTTCAGGAAGATATAGCTTTTTAGTATTATGTTTCATCATTATAGTTTCTGGATTATTGTAGTGTTGTATTTATTTACAGTTTTGTTGATAATCTTGTTGTGTGGCACACACAACATGAGAACACAGTTATATATACAGCACATGTAGACATTTTGGTTACACTGTACAAAGATCCTTAAAAGCTAAGATAAACTACTTACATCAGTATTTACAGTGAATTTGCCATAAAAAGGGCATATGTAGCAAGCATATGTTGAAACAGAAGTTGCTATATTTTAAAGAATTAATCAGTGTTACATTATTAATTTTATATTTTAATGAAAAATATATTCAACACTGGAGAATTTTTTGAAGAAATTGGTATTGTTGCTTTCCAGTTTATCATTTAGCAGAAGCCCATGGATGAAGATTTCTAGTTCTTCATAGAGGTCAATTATATGCCCCTTGTCCATTTTATGCAGTATATTAGTAAAAAGTGACTGCTGCAGCATTAATTATTCCAAAAAAGTTGCAGACCTCAGAACAATCCACATAACATGGATAAATTTATGTTTATGGACATAGGTGGTGGTGGTGGTGGTGGTGGTGGTGGTGGTGGACATGAGGGACCAAACAACGAGGTCATTAGTCCCTTCAACCCCAAATTGTATACGCCACGGAACCCAACGAAAAATAGTTGAAAGCCAAAAGACCATTACACTAGAAAGTAAAATCGACTCGCCAACAAGACTAAGACCAACCCAGGGCAGCAAATGCTACAGTGTCCGATCCCACAGCTCTGGAAGCGACCTCTAGCCTAAACCACAAGGTACTAATGGCACAGTGGTCAACGTATCATAGCTCCAGAGCAGGGAGAAATAAAACTACATTAAAATGTAAAAGAATGGGGGGGGGGGCTGATGGGGATAAGGCTCTAAACCCCACAATCAGCCAAGAATCACAAACCCACTCACCCCGACCAAGCGAGTCCTAGAGCTGACAATAAAATCTACTTTCACGGAGGAAGGCAAGGACGCGATCAACCATCCGTGGGTCATCCGCCAAAATTAAAGGCAATGCAGGCGGTAGGCCATAGTCGCCACGAAGTGTCGAATGGAGAGGACATTCAGTCAGAATATGAGACACGGATTGTATGGCTCCACAATCACAATGTGGTGGATTGTCATTTTGTAAAAGAAATCCATGGGTCAGCCTGCAGTGTCCAAGACGGAGGCGACAGAGGACAATTGATTCTCTCCGGGAAGGGCGTAAAGATGAACTCCAAGCTGCAGTCGTATCTTTGACGGTGCGGAGTTTATTGGAAGGGGCAGTAGCTTTCCAACTGCTATCCCATGAGGAGTGAAGCAAAGATCTGATCTGCACCCGCAGATCCGCACCTGGAATTTGAAAGGGAGACGGGCAGCGAGTAATTGCCGATCTAGCCAACTGGTCAGCTACTTCATTCCCTGTAATACCAACATGGCTTGGCACCCAGAGAAAGGTAACGGAGCAGGCAGCACGATGAAGGTCAGCAAGGAGTTCATGGATGGAAATAACTAAAGGATGAGAGGGGAAACAACGATCAATGGCCTGCAGACTGCTCATGGAGTCAGCACAGATTAAACCACGTTCCACGGCAGAATGTTTAATAAAACAGAGGGTTCTATAAATCGCCATCAGCTCTGCCGTAAACACACTGCATGCCTCTGGCAGAGAATGGCATTCCGCCCCAACAGGAGATGTAAAAGCATATCCGGAGTGGCCCGCTGTTTTCGAGCCATCAGTGTAGAAGATAGAGGCTCCCTGAAACTCTTCTAGTACTGGGCGCACCAAACGCCGAAAGACCATGGGGGAAATTAAAGCTTTTGGGCCCTGGAAGAGATCCGTCCGAATTAGTGGTCACGGCACCATCCACGGAGGTGTGCGTGCAGTAAAATGGGGGGCGCAATCTAGCGAAGGGAAATGGAAATCCCGGCAAAGAGAGGCAAGCCGCAGTCCGACGGGAAGGCCCGCCCGCGGCCGGGTATAAGGGGGTCGAAGCCCTTCATATGCAAAAAGAACCTGGTAAGCAGGATGAGCAGGATATTGCCGGATGGCGATGGCATAAGACGCCAGAAGCTGATGCCGCCTGACCTGAAGAGGGCAGATTCCCGCCTCAACAAGGAGACTGTCGACCGGGCTAGTTGGGAATGCACCTGTAGCCAAGCGGACACCATAATGGTGAACCGGGTCTAATAATTTCAGGGCAGAAGGAGCTGCCGAGCCATAAACTTGACACCCATAGTCCAATTGGGACAAGATTAGAGCCCGATAGATACGGAGGATAGTTGTTCGGTCTGCACCCCAAGATGAATGAGCAAGGAAACGTAGGGCATTGAGTTTCCTCTTACAAATAATCTTTAGGTGGCGAATATGGGGCACCCAAGTCAATTTTTTGTCAAAGAGAAGACCCAGGAAACGATGCTGTGCTACAACTTCCAGGCGCTGATTACCCAAGAACAGTTCTGGATCAGGGTGAACTGTAATACGACGACAAAAGTGCACCACCCTCGTTTTTGATGAGGAAAACTGGAAACCATGGGACGTAGCCCACACTGAAGCCCACCGAATGGCGCTCTGGAGCTGACGTTCAGTAGAGGCTAATGAGTAGGAGCTGTACCATATGCAAAAGTCGTCGACATACAATGCCGGGGTTACCAGTGACCCAACAGAGCTCACCAACCCATTGATGGCGATTAGAAAAAGTGTAACACTCAACACTGAGCCCTGGGGGACACCGTTCTCCTGTATCCGAGGGAAGCTAAAGGAAGAGCCAACTCTGACACAGAACAGGCGGTGGGATAAAAACTGACGGATAAAAATTGGTAAGGAGCCTCTGAGGCCCCAGTCATGAAGAGAACGTAAAATATGATGACGCCAAGCAGTGTCGTACGCCTTATGCAGATCGAAGAAGACTGCTACCAGATGATGTCTTTTAGAGAAGGCCTGTCTGATCGCAGTCTCCAGTCGAAGTAAATGGTCAATAGGGGATCGTCCCTCCCAGAACCCACACTGGTAAGGTGAGAGAAGTCCCCGGGATTCAAGAACCCAGGATAATCTGTGGGCTACCATCTGCTCAAGTAGTTTACAGGGGACACTTGTCAGGCTTATTGGTCGATAACTGTCCAGCGCCGACGGGTCCTTGCCAGGCTTGAGGGCAGGGACCACAATACTCTCCCTCCACTGGGAGGGGAATACCCCTTGAAGCCAAATACGGTTAAAAACTTTTAGGAGAAATTGTCGTTGTGAGGGGTTAAGGTGTTTCAGCAATTGATTATGGATATCGTCAGGGCCAGGTGCTGAATCACGAGAAGAGGAGAGGGCCAGCGACAGCTCCCAGTCAGTAAAAGGTTCGTTATATGGTTCCACCTGGTGAGAAGTAAAGCCTAATTTGAAGGTTTCGGCCTGGTGTTTCTGAAGGAGAAAGGTCGCCGGATATGAAGTTGTCGCTGAGACATTGGCGAAGTGAGTTGCAAGATGTTCTGCAACAACAGATGGCTCCGTGCAGACCCCATCAGGCAGGGCAAGACCAGGGACAGAAGACGGCCGCCAGCTACCTTGGATAGATCGGAGCATAGCCCACACTCTTGTCAAAGGGACAGAAGAACCCAACGAGGAGACAAAATGCTCCCAGCATGTCCGCTTACTTTGTTTGATTAAGTAACGAGCTCTGGCACGCAGACGTTTGAAATTTATTAGACCAGCGAGCGATGGGTGGCGCTTAAGATGTTGCAAGGCCCTACGGCGCTCGTGAATGGCTGCGGCAACAGTTGCATTCCACCAAGGGACAGGCCGGCGAGTAGGAGGGCCTGTCGACCGGGGAACAGCGGCGTTGGCAGCTTGGGTGATCATGTTGGTCATTTGGCTTATAATATCATCTATACAGCCTGAGGGGGAAGATGGGAACACAACCTGGGATGTATATAGCGGCCAATTAGCACGACGGAATACCCAGCGGGGTACCCTGGCTTGTGGTAGGCGTGAGGGAAGTGAAAGAATCAACGAAAAGTGGTCGCTATCGCAGAGGTCTTCATACGCCGACCAGTGAAATAAAGGAAGGAGAGAAGGAGAAGTGAGAGAGAGGTCTATGGCAGAAAAGGTGCCGTGAGCGGCACTAAAATGAGTTGGGGAACCATCGTTGAGAAGGCTCAGATTGTGGTCAGCAAGAAACTGGTCTATGAGGCGGCCCCGGCTAGATGTATAAGCACTGCCCCACAAAGGATGGTGGGCATTGAAGTCCCCAAGGATGAGGTAAGGAGGGGGGAGTTGCTGAAGGAGGGCCACTAGGGACGTGAGTGTAGGTGGCCTGTCAGGTGGAAGGTAGAGGTTGCAAATGGTCAATGGAGTGTCCAAGTGAACCCGGACAGCAAACACTTCCAATGGAGTTTGGAGAGGAATCCAGGTACTGACAATATCTGTCCGGACCAAAGTACAAACCCCACCAGACGCCTGGAGGGGACCAACCCGGTTCCGACAAAAAGCACGGAACCTACGGAGGGTCGGTGAATGTGCATCCATAAACCTCGATTCCTGCAGGACGACACAGGCCGCAGAAGAGAGAGAGATTAGCTGTTTAATCTCCAAGAGGTGACGGTAGTAACCATTACAGTTCCATTGGATGATCACATCACGAGGATCTAGGCGGGAAGCGAATGGCATAACGTCTGTCACGCTGCTTTGTCAGCGTCCGTCACCAAAGAAGAAGGGACAACATCCATAAATAGCTGATCAGCCTCGGGCTCAATGGGATGAGCGAGTTGCGAAAGCACAGTTGGCACCTCCGGTGGTACCGGAGGGGCTTTATCTTGTAACTTTGGTTTCTTCTTCTTCTTCTCCTTCTCTCGTGTGGGACGGGCAGGACCCACCCCAGAGAGAGGACTTTTGTCAGTTAGGTCTGGTACTGACGAGGATCGGGCAACCTTTGAACTCACTGACTGGGAGTCCGATGGCCGGCTGGAGGTCGAAGATCTCCGATCTGGGGAACGCCGGGACGGAAGGCCCTGAGATAGGGCACTGTCACCGGCAGGTGACGGAGAAGGGGTGCACTTCTCCGGCTGGGAAGGGGTGGGACACAAAGGGAGGGCTACAGGAGAGGGAGATGTGAGGGAGGGGTGTGGACGGGGTGTAGGGGGGAGATGGGAGTGGGAAGGGGAGGGTGAAAGGCTAGACGATAACGTCGTAGCGAAGGTCGTCGCCATTTGCACGGGATGCAGACGTTCATATTTACTGCGGGCCTCAGTGTACGTCAAACGCTCCAGGGATTTGTACTCTTGTATCTTCTTTTCTTTTTTGAACATAGGGCAATCTGGCGACCGTGAAGAGTGGTGTTGTTGACAGTTGACGCACACCGGCGGAGGAACACAGGGGCTCCCCTCATGTAGTGGGCGTCCACAATCACCGCATACTGGGACTGCTGTACAGCGAGAGGACATATGACCAAACCTCATACATCGAAAACACCGCATGGGAGGTGGAATGTAGGGCTTCACTTCACATCGATATATCATTATCTTGACCTTCTCTGGGGGTGTGTCCCCCTCGAAGGCCAAGATAAAGGCCCCAGTATCGACGCGGTTATCTTTAGGTCCCCTCTGAACGCGGCGAACAAAATGTACACCACGCCGCTCGAGATAGGCCCTAAGCTCCTCATCAGTTTGGAGGAGGAGGTCCCGGTGGAATATCACACCCTGTACCATATTCAAGGATTTGTGCGGGACAATTGTTACTGGAATGTCGCCAAGGGTGCTGCAGGCGAGCAAAGCTTCAGACTGGGCTTCCGAGACTGTTTTAATGAGTAATGAGCCAGATCTAAGCTTACCCATAGATTCCACTTCACCAAACTTGTCCTCTATGGTCTCGACAAAGAACAGAGGTTTGGTGGTAGTAAAAGTTCCTCCATCAGTCCTTGAGCAAACGAGATAGTGAGGAAAGGATTTTGCTCCTAACCGGCGAGCCTGGCCTTCCTCACAAGGGGTAGCAAGGGAGGGAAACATCCTCTTATCCGCAGTAGCAGCATTAAACGATCTCTTCCTGTCTTGAGAGACGGCCGATGCATGACCATTTTGGAGTCTAACTCTTTTCATAGTGCTAGACGTCCGCCCTGGTGTCACCCACTCCGATACCGGGGCTCTCTCCATGGGCGCCACCCAGCCTCAGCAAAGGCCACCTGGCACGATGGCCATTGCCGGGAGTTCTGATACCCCCGAGGACAGGCATCAACTCCTTGGCTTGCATGGAGAGATCGCAGCTCAGACACCAGTAGTGTGATCCCTGTGGTGACAGGGGGCTCAGCCAAAGGGTACATAACAGCCCCCCCACACGAACTGGCTACACGTGCTGGGGACCTAGCGGGGGATGGGGCTACAGCGAGGAAAGGAAGTGGAAAGGAAAGGATAGGAACCGCGCTGTAGGGGCTAGGTCGGGAGTTCTTCCCCAATTGGCTCACACATTATCGGACAATTTTGGCATGGAAGGTCAAACCCCGAGGGGGACCAAACTGGGCCAAAAACCGGTGTACACAGCAGACAAAACCAAAGTGCAGGACAATCGGTACCATGGGATAGCCAAGCCGTCATCCAGAGTACCACCGAGAGACGGGGTTGGAGAGAGTGGGGATGGGAAGGAGGGGGAACTAGGAGGGGTAATGCAGCCTGGGGAAAGCAGGAGAAAAGGCTGCAATGGCCCGGGGACCCATGCGCGCCACACACGTACCCACAAAAGAGCTGTGGGCCCCCTGGGGGGTGTTTATGGACATACATGAATTCAAGGTCATGCCGTTTGGACTATGTAATGCCCCGGCCACATTTGAAGGCATGATGGACAACTTGTTTTGACATCCTAAATGGACAACATGTCTTTGTGATCTAGCTGACATTGTCGTTTTCTCAAGGACATTTGCAGAACATCTAACCCACCTGTCAACTGTGTTGAAGTGTGTTCAGACAACAGGACTCCACCTCAACTCAAAGAAGTGCCTTTTCGTCACTAAAGAGATAAAAATACCGAGGCACCTAGTGAACGGAGATAGTGTGCGTCCTGATCTAGATAAAGTAAGGCCGTCACAGAATTTCCAACTCCTCAGCATATCCGTGATGTGAGATGTTTCCTTGGGCTGTGCTCATACTACCGGTGTTTCATAAAAGGTTTTTGTACCAAGGCACTTCAATTGCAAGAATTTCTACAGGGAGATGCCAAGTTTTACTCGGATTAGACGAAATAAAAAGCTTTCCGGGCACTTAAGGAGGCTCTAACTTCCGCACTAGTTCTAAACTTATATGACGAGAATGCTGAGACCAAACTTCACACAGACACTAGCAGTTATGGAATCGGTGCAGTGATTGTACAAATTCAGAAAGGTGCTGAAAAGGTGATAGCCTATGCATCAAGAGTTCTCTCAAAGTCCAAGTAAACAACCGAGAAGGAATGCCTCGCCGTTATCTGGCCTATCAACAAGTTCCGGCCGTATTTATTCGGTAAACCATTCAGCGCCATGACAGACTACCATTGTTTATGTTGGCTGACCAGTTTGAAGAATCCATCAGGTCAACTAGCAACATGGGCACTAAGACTGCAAGAGTATGATGTCACAGTGGTATTCAAAAATGGGCATAAATGCAAGGACACTGACTGCCCTTCGAGAAATCCATTAGCTGAACACAACAGCATGGATGAAATATTAGCTCTCACTGAGTTAGGTGACATTAAAGCTGAACAAAGAGAATATCCAACATTATTACAAACCTTAGAGGCCTTGGAGAACTTACCGAAAGAGAGTTTCAACTTATATTTATTTATTTGTTTATTTAGCCTGATCAGATTAGGGCCATCAGGCCCTTCTCTTACATTGGACCAGGGTTTTACACATACAGTATTTCTTTACATGTGAGTTACCTATAAGACAACAATGATATAAACGGGACATTATATAAAAGCAACTTCAATACACTGGATCTCAAATGGCTACTGGTTGTTCCAGCTCATCTCCGCCCAGCTATTCTCAAGTATTTCCACTATTCTCCAATATCTGATCATCTTGGTTTTGTGAAGACCCTAGACAGAATCAGACACAGGTATTACTGGCAACGTCTCTACCGATCTGTCAAACACTATCTGAGTCGCTGTAAGGAGTGCCAGAGACAGATGTATGTGCCGCAGTTATCTCCAGGTCATCTGGTACCAATTCCACCTGCAGCAGCTCCATTCCACCAGATTGGAATCGACCTTTTAGGTAGGTTCCCAAAGTCGACATCCGGTAACTGATGGATAATAGTCTGCACTGACTACCTCACACACTATACTGTCACCAAACCTGTGCCGACTGCAGAAGCTCCAGATATTGCAAAATTCCTTGTAGAAGACATTATTTTGAAGCATGGAGCACCATGTGTGATGATATCTGATTGTGGAAAAGTATTCCAGTCAAAAATAGTATCAGAGGTAATGTCACGTTGCAACATTGTCCACAGAATGACAACTACATACCATACTCAGACAAATGGTCTAACAGAACATTTTAAGAAGACGTTAGCAGATGTGCTGCTGATGCATGTTGATGTTGAGCAGAAGGACTGGGATAAAATTCTGCCAGTCGTGACATTTGCTTATAATGCAGCAAGGCAAGACACCACAGGCTTCACGCCATTTTTCCTGCTCCAAGGTCGTGAAGCTGAAATGACAGTGATTATGCTGTTTCCGTTCCAACCAGATGACATTCAGGATGACTATGTGAAACAGCTCTTCATCAAGGTCGAAGAGGCAAGACAGCTGGCTCGCATACAAACACTGGACGCCCAGCAGAAGGACCATCAGTGGTTTAAAGGCTTCGTACCCTACTTGAAAATGCTTGAAAGTATGTTCAAGGCCTTGAAAGTCCTTGATTTTCAATATCAGTCCTGGAATATCCTCGAAAACGAAATTAAATAAGAAACATCTAACATTCTGCCTGATTTCTTAAATTTGCCTAATAATAAAAATGTGAATATCATATTTTTGTAAGTATTTCCTTATTTTTGTCCGACGACATGTTCCCATTGTCTGTGCGCTCGCCTGTAGTCAGCAGTTCGATGCTCTTTTATTAACGCTGTGACGCTGATGCATTGTGAACCATCTTTCAAGTTCACCGCCATGGCTGTCATGTGGTGTTAGTGTGATATGCCAATGAAAGTTAGGCCTAACATATTCACATGCCTACACCAATAGATTTTTTTAAACGTGTCAGTGCCTGTTTTGTGTGTATTTAATGAACTCTGGTTAACAGACAGCCTTTATACTTCAGTGGAAAACCAAACATGCCACCAAATGACGTGTGTGTGCCAAAGAAATAAGTATTGATAACATGGGAGAATCCGCCCTTCGAAGCCACATGGGCAGCAAGAAGCACTGTAATAGTCTTGAATGGGAGAAAAATGAAGCTACTACAAAAGAAACTACTTTTATGAAGAAGAAAAGATGTATTGCAGCTGAACCAACTGTGGAAAATGATCAGCCTCAGCCTGAAGAAATCCCCGCGAAGAAACTACAAACATTCATCACCAACAACTCAACTTTAAGTGCTGAAGTTTAGTGGGTGTTAATAGTAGTTGCTTCCTACTATTCATTTATATCTTCTGAAAAGATTAACGAACTGTTTCGAGTAATGTTTCCAGACAGTGACATTGCATACAAGTTTGGGCATTGTGAACATATATGTGCCTACTTTTATACGAAATTGCCCCATATTGTAAAAGTCTGTTAAATGGCATGGTCAAGGGACAAGACAGTTATGTGTTGCTGTTTGACAAATCTCTAACGCAAACGCAGATGGATTTACATGTACAAATTTGGAACAATGAAGAAGTAACAACAAGGTATTTTGGATCTGAATTCTTAGGACATTGTACAGTGAATGACATGCTGGAGAGGTTTAATCATTGTTGCCTTAGACTTGACCAAAAGAAAGTACTTCAGTTATCAATGGAAAGACCTAATGTGAATTGGAAGTTTCATGATTTAGTTCAGACTGAAATAGATAATGATGTAAATCATTTGCTGTTAAACGTGGGTAGTTGTGAATTACACGCAGTGCATGGTGCATTTAAAGATGGTACTGTTGCTAGTGGCTGGAATGTTGATGGATTTCTGAAAAGCATTCATAGTTTATTTAAAGACATGCCAACAAGAAGTGAAGATTTCACTAGTGTCACACATTCTACAATGCTCCCTGTTAAGTTTTGCAAACATAAGTAAGTTTTTCAAATGACATGTTTTGTATGGATTGTGAAGTAAAGAAAAAAAAAAAAAACTGTTCTTCTTCTATGATTGAAAGGTTATTGTAGCCTATGTACCCTTGGCCCAATGAGTGAAAATAATTGCCCTTGAAAAAGGAATATTTAGAATCACTTCATTACTGTTTCGTACAGTTCATAAAGTAAATAATAAAATGCTATTCCTACTCTCTGGTTGACAGGTTTTGGTATGTACCCTTGTCTGCTCCGTGAAAGTACCTAATTGCCCGCATAAAAGGAAGATTTAGAATGACTTGAATACTGTTCCATACAGATCATAGAATTAATTAAAAATGCTGTTCCTGCTCTATGGCTGACAGGTTCTTGTGTGTACCCTTGTCCGCTCAGTAAATTAACTGAAATCGTCACCGGAACAATGTATAACAATACTCAAAACAACATGAAAATTGCAAAACAAATGCCAATTTCACAGTGGCCTGAAACATGCAATCTACCTGATTGACTAAATTGCCTAAAACATGCAATCTTATTGGCTACCTGATCGCCAATCCTGATTGGCTTAATGACGTGCTTGTCCAAAGCCGACGGGTGGTATTATGTCCTACACCGTACCCCATTTTTAGTAGGTAGATCTAAATTTAGCTGCGCGCACCTATTTCTTAAGAAAAACATCAGACAAATAACTTTTTTAA
Organism: Locusta migratoria; assembly: GCA_026315105.1. Classification (NCBI taxonomy): domain Eukaryota; kingdom Metazoa; phylum Arthropoda; class Insecta; order Orthoptera; family Acrididae; genus Locusta; species Locusta migratoria. Next base: position 67,251,217 of record CM048754.1, on the reverse strand, counting down.
AGTAGCATTATTATTATTATTATTATACCCTAATATTATTATTAATTCGTGTGTATTTGCAGGTGGGTAGAAAATGTACCTGTAATTAAAAGAGAGCTCAGTATCTTTCCCAATTTGAAGATTTATGTGCAAGCTGTTGAGAACAAATAACTCCCTAATCTGACAATGAAATCGTATGATACTGTCAAGGATTGGTGCAATAATTCACTGGGAGTATCGAAACTGCAATTCTATCATTAAATGGTCCAAGAAATGCTTCCATTCCTTATCTTGTACCAAACAGACAAACCAATGTTGCCCTTCTTGTGCGCCGATTTGAAGAAATTGAAAAAAATTCATTCGGAAGATGGCCAGCTCCGCAAGCATTATAAAAGCATTGATATTGGATTCCGTGCAAAAGGTTCTTTGAGTAGTTTAGTAAGCAGTGAAAGGTGTGAAATACAATTCAGAATGGAATGCAAAGATTTTATGATCAAAGCTGTGAAGAAACTACTTAACAAATCACCACTGAAGTATACTTTGACACAGAATACGTCTTGTTTCGATCCTAGGAAAATGGCTGCACCAAAGGAAACCTGTGTTACCCACTTCACTACAGTGATTCGCTGTCTTGTGGAAGCCAAATGAGTTGCAGAAAATACATGTGATAAAATTGTTTGCCAATTTAAATTATACATAGATGAAGTTGTGGCCAGTCGTAAGTCAACATCAGTAGTTTTGAACACTCCAAAGATAGAGTACACACATTGGTATTCAGTACCATGGCAAAGACACCTTACAGTCAAATATAGCAAGTAGTAAAAATACCACTACTTGTTTCCCATGGACAGGCTACTGCGGAAAGAGGCTTTTCTACAAATATGAAGGTGGAAGTAGAAAACTTGAAAGATGAGTCATTTGTTGCTTTGTGCCTTGTGTGTGACCATGTTCGTACTGTTGGAGGGGTGTTCAATGTTCAGATTGACACCAAGCTACTACTTGCTGCAGCAAATGCTAGTCAGAAGTGTCATTCATACATGGATGAGCAAAAAAGATTGAGGAATTCACCAGCAGAAGCGGCAGCAAATTTAAGTAAAAGGCAACTTATTATGGATGAGATTAACACTATTCAGAAAAAGAAAACAAGTATACAGAAGGACATTACTGCCTTGATGAGTTCGGCTGATAAATATGCTGAAGAGGTTGAGGTTATACAAAACTTAACACTCATTTCCAAATCAAACAGCATGCGAAGAAGTGTTAAACTAAAACAATATGAATTAGACATGATTGATAAGGAACTGGACATCAGGTTGGATAAATTATAAAAGCTGTAAACCAATATAATCATCCACAAAGGCCTAAACTTAGGCCTATTAATTTTAATGAAAATTTTACTTACATGTGGACTGCACAAATGTGTTAGATTTTGTGGTTAAGTGCAAAGTCTCTGCTTGGATTGTGATGGTGTTCAGGACAATGTGTTTCAAAATATTCAATAAAGAGTTCTAATTTTTTTAGTAGGTTTATTAGCATCTGCATTAGTTATTATTTTATTACAATCAGTATACTTTCAGTTGGTTTAGCTCTGTGTCATTAATTGGCTTTACATAGTTTCTCTGTATTCAGTGAAAGTTGCAGTTACTGTATACTATTTTTAAGAGTGCGTCTGAGATATACGAGGTGTGAAAATTTAAAGAAAATGTATCCTACCACAGTAACAGTTTCTGTTGTATAAATAAATGTGTGTGGTACAGTAGTTTATAGAGTTCTTGGAATATTGGAATGAGGTTCTTGAAAGGTCCTTGAATTTCATAGAAACTTAAGTATACAAACCATGGGTATAACGACAAGCACCGACATGTTGTGTACAGCCCAGAAGATCTGTTACGGATTTTTACCTCTGTATGGAAAGTTGGGCTATCTGAAAAGTTACTGAAGCAATACTGTGGTCCGTATCATATCATATGCTGCCTGTCAGACGTCACATACGAAATTGAGTATTATGAGCCATTCTCAAAATAAAAATGAAGGGACTTTGTGGATGTCCTCCGTATGAAGCCTTACCACGATCCCAAAGAAACGGCCTCTTGTTCAAGGACTCTTAAGACTGTTGTGATAATGATGAAGCCACGACAGGAGGGTCTGGCGCCGGTTGTCATCACCGTAAGGAAGGCATGCAGGCAGAATGGAAGAATTACCTGGAACTGCCATACAGAGGACCCACGACAAGATCCAGGACACTGCAGCAGGCTTCAAAGGGAACCTAACAGTGGAAAGGAAGCAATGTAGTGAGTCTTCCTATGGAACGCGTGGCGCAGTGGTTAGCATCACAGATCTCTGTGTTTGCGATCCCCAGTTCAAATCCCACTACGGGCAGAAATTTATTTATTTGTATTCACAATTTTTAGAATGTTCTACATGTTTCTTATGTTTGATGTACTTGTAAGTTCCAGAAAATTCTTTCTATGTGTAAGTAGTGGAGCACTCCAAGCAGGAGGCAATCTGTACTGAGTGTAAGCTTGTGTTTCTCCAATGTACACCTGGCCGCACTCACAGCAAAAGAGAAAGAGACCAATATTAAAAAGTGTCCCCACTCGACCATCTCCAAATATAATGAAACTTGGTGTGAAGGTTCTGTATGGTCTTTTATAGTTATATACCAAATTTCAGTTCAGTATCTACAATGGTTGAATTGTTATGAATTTATAAAGAAAGGCTAGTCATCTTCGCGTCATTGATGAAGGTGCAAAAGTGCCAAGTTTGCCAGGCTTTTGTGAACGGTCTAGTACACATCTGGTAATTTGCTTTAATATACATAGACAACTCCATACACTAAATCACACCATGGCAAAAATTTGAAGTTTAGACTCGCCTAAATATAGATAAAAGCTTCTAAAGTGGCTAAAAAATTCGTCGCACTGTTCTGAGAGCCAAGATTTGAGAGACCACTGCTACTTTTTATATGAACCAATCACATCAGAACTTGAGATGGTCATTCCCACCTATGATGTCTCTATATGGGTGAAATTTCATTAACACTGAATGCTTAGACTAAGAAATATGCATCTGCAAAGTTGGCCAAAATATTTAACATGTAAATTTTTGGGTATTTTTGCGGTCCAATATCTCAACTGTGTTTTTTCAATTGTTTTTCTCTTGCCACAGATAGAAAGAGCATGCTTTAAGCTTTCAAAGCTATATTGTTTAATTTCTGGACCTTGCATTTTGATGAGTGAGAATACCTTTCAAAATACTGGGGAAATTGCCTATTGATAAATACAAAACATTAATAAAATTCAAGTTGTAAATGAAAATATGACTAACTTGTAGTGTCTTTTAATAGTATGAGATATGCCTGTGGTTTAGGGGAATAACTATGCTAATAAGAAATATTTTTATAGTATTTTACAGTATAAAATGTAAGTACAATAAAACTTCAATAATGTTCTTTAGAATATTGTAACCCTACAATGCATGGTGCTGCATATCTGAATCAGCATTATTAAGCAACAATGGTTTTTTGGGGATGCTGAATCACACCACTTTCAATTGTTGCTTTCATTATTGACTATTTCCTCAGTGTCAGTCTCCTGGGTGGTGTTGCCTTAGCTGTTGAAAATGTACTATCGTAATGCTGAGTATTTACTGATCAGTATTTACTGATTACAAGCATTTATTTAACTGAAGGTAAGCATTAAAATACTATTTGATCGCTTAATTTTTTTATATTTCATTCACAGACAAAGCTGAATTCATTAAAAGTAAAGTACAGAATATGTGAGATTTTAGGCAACATTAAAATATGAATCATTTTTGCTTATTATAGGTTAGCTGTTTAATAAAATGGACCAAGGTACCCTTGCACCCTGCTACTTTGGTGGATCAGTTGGAACTGACTATCATAAGTCATCACCATTCTATTATGGAAAAGTCAACTACAACCAGTTAAAGAAATGTCACCATAGAGAAGGAGCTTCTGCGGCGTAGGTCTGGGCTTGACTTTTCTGAAGATGCTCAAATTTGTTCATACCATATTGCCTTATTGGTGACAAAATTTCAATTCCTGCAGAAGACTTGCTGCAACCCATTTGGTAAAGATAAACACACAACCAAGAAGACTTTAACACCAGTAACCATTGCAATGTCTGATAGACTGAAGTTACTGACTAATAAAGTTTTTAAACCTGGTCAGAAAATTTGTACTAAATGTAGACATGAAGTAGCCCAAAAAGAATCATCCTATCAGGATAAGCAAGAATCTCAATACTCTGAAGAAATGGATGCTGTTGATGCTCGCTTCGCTACTAATACTCCATTATCGTCTCTTGGGGAGTCACCACTAAAGCTTCAACGTATTAGCAAGAGGGATTCAATAGGATACATAAAGCACAAAGTTCTGAAAACTCAAGGCAGCCTTACTAAGGTAATTGCCACAGCTGCTGGTGTGAGCCAAGTAGATATTGCTCCAACAGAAACAGTAGAGTGCCAAAAATGCAAAGATATGGATATTTTAATTGAAGAACTTAAGATTAAGCTCCAGACTTCAAACAATTCCATTATAGTTCAAATTTTGACCCTGACCCCAAGTAGCTGGACTATTGAAAATACAGCTGAAGAATTTGTTGTTTCAACTAAAGTGGTTAAGAAGGCTAGGAAGCTAAAGATGCAAAATGGGATTTTGGCAACCCCTGCAAACCGAAAAGGGAATAAGCTCAATGATAAAGTAAAACAAAATGTACTCACTTTTTTTTTTTTAAGATGATGAGTTTTCTCGTCTATGCCCAGACAAAAAGGATTGTGTTGCAGTAAGAATGAATGGGGAAAAGATTCACAAACAGAAACGCCTAGTCCTTTGTAACCTGAAAGAAATGTTTGTTGCTTATTGTAAGCAATATGGAAATGAACTGAGCTTCTCAAAATTTTGTGAGCTCAGGCCAAAGTGGTGTATTACAGTTGGTGCTTCTGGATCACATTCAGTATGTGTATGTGCAATTCATCAGAATGTCAAATTGATGTTGGCTTCAGCAACAGCCATCCAAGATGACTACAAGGAGTTGTTGAAAAAAAAAAAAAAAAAAAAAACTGTATGCAGTTTGGAATCAAAAAACTGTATGCTGCAACGTTGTGAAGAATGTCCAGGAAAAATGCAACTAGAGGCTTTCCTTGAAGACACTTTTAAAGACTATGATCCTGAAGAAACAATAGAATACAAACAATGGATCCACACTGACAGAGACACAATGGAGACATGTCAGAGAACTCTTGAAGATTTCATGGATACATTGATTTAAAAAATTATCAGTTTGAGAAGCCATCACTTTGTGTCAAAACATCAAAGTTTATACCTTAAGAAGTTAAAAGGAAATCTTGCAGAAAATGAATTAATCATATTGATGGATTTTGCTGAGAACTATTCATTTGTGATTCAAGACTCTGTGCAAGAATTTCATTGGGCCAATATTCAGGCCACATTACATCCATTTGTTGTCTATTGTGGTGGCAAAGAGCATCAAAGCCTTAGCATTTGTATGATCAGGACTGCCTCCACCATGATACCATTGCTGTCCACGGGTTTCAAGTAAAGTTAATAGCATATTTAAAGACGAAGATTGAAAACATTAAGAAGATTTATTATTTTAGTGATGGTTCAGCTGCCCAATATAAAAATTACAAAAATTTCCTCAATTTATGTCTTCATGAAAAGGATTTCGGCATCACTGCTGAATGGAATTTTTTTGGAACAAGTCACGGAAAGTCACCTTGTGACGGGATTGGAGGAACAGCAAAAAGACTAGCAGCCCGTGCTAATCTACAGAGGCCCTTGGATAACCAAATATTGACTCCAATTGATTTATTCAAATTCTGTAATGATAGTATTCAAGGCATTAAGTTTTCTTTGTACCAAAATAAGAAATAGAAAAAATTTGGCCTGATCAAGAAACAAGATTTTCCAGGGGGCATACAATTGCCGGAACAAGAGAAAATCATCAATTTATGCCACTTAATTTTAATCAGCTCAGAGTAAGCAGAGTTTCCAATGATGCTACAGCATTCACAGTTAATGTCATCAAAGCACATGAAGAAATTCCAGCCGTCTCAATTGCAAGTTTACAACTGGGGCAGTATGTTGCATGTCTGTATGATAATTTTTGGTGAATTGGTAATGTGTGTGAAATTTCACATGAACAACAAGATGCCTTTATCAGTTTTATGCACCCACATGGTCCTGCTCGCTCGTTCCACTAGCCAACTGCAAAAGACACCTGCTGGATTCCTGAACAACATATTTTCAAGACTTTTGAAGCACCATCAACATCATCTGGAAGACAATACACTTATCCACAATCTGTACTTGAAAAAAATGTAGAACTGTTTAACAAAAAAATAAACTGACTTGTTAATATGTTTGTTTTGAAAATTTGCTGTGTTGTGTATTATACTTGTTTCTGTGGCTTGTGTTAAATTAATGTTTGAGACAGATATATAAATAAACTTGAATTTAAAAAATAGTTTCAATTGTTCTCAGACTTAATGAGCAAAATATGTAACTTTTCATAACTTATCAAAGATATTCTTAATTATAAAAATGCAAGATACAGAAATTAAGAACATTTTATGAGGTTTCATTATATTTATATTTTATACCATAAAATTATATAAAAAATTTCCTTGTTGGCATAGTTAATTCCCTAAAGCCCAGACATATCTTATACTATTAAAAGACACTACAAGTTAGTCATATTTTGATTTACAACTTGAATTTTATTAATGTTTTATATTTATCAATAGGCCGTTTCCCCTGCTTTTTGAAAGGTATTCTTACTCATCAAAATGCAAGATCCAGAAATTAAACACTATAGCTTTGAAAGCAAGCTCTTTTTATCTGTGGCAAGAGAAAAACAATTGAAAATGACAGTTGAGATATCGCACCCTAAAAATACCCACCAAAAATTTGCATGTTGAAAGTTTTGGCCAACTTTGCAGATGCATATCTGATAGTCTAAGCATTCAGTGTTAATGAAATTTGATGTATATATAGACATCATGGGTGGGAATAACCATCTCAAGTTCCGATGTGATTGGTTAATATAAAAAGTTGCAGTGGTCTCTCAAACCTTGGCTTTCAGAACAGTGCGACAATTTTTTTAGCCATTTTAGAGGCTTGTATCTATATTTAAGTGAGTCTAAACCTCAAATTTTTTGCCATGATGTGATTCAGTGTATGGAGTTGTCTATGTAAATTAAAGCAAATTACCAGATGTTTACTAGACCGTTCACAAAAGCCTAGCAAACTTGGCAGTTTTACACCATCAACGACGCGAAGATGACTAGCCTTTCTTTATAAATTCATAAAAAAATCAACCATTGTAGATACTGAACTGAAATTTGGTATATAACTATAAAAGACCATGTAGAACCTTCACACCAAATTTCATTAGATTTGGAGATGGTCGAGTGGGAAGCCCTGGTCCCCTTGACGTGGAATGACCCATATGTAAAAGGAGTCACCGAACTAGTGGGCAAAATTCTTCCTCAAGAGGACATCAAATCTACATTTCGCAGCAACAATAAAATAAGAGATGTCGTAGGCTCAATGACAGACAAAACTGATAAGTTGCACACAGCCGAAGTGTATGAAATCAGCTGTGAGTGTGGCCAGGTGTACATTGGAGAAACTGGGGGCCGATTAACACAAGGGTGGCCGAGCAAGAGAGGTACATTCGGCTGGGACAGCATACGAAGTCAGCAGTGGTGAAACACCAGGAACAGTTCAGGAAAGGATGAGTACATTTAGCAGGTTGAGGATGTGTAGAGCCCCTGAAGATGGTGGAGCAACACATAGGTCTATGCTTCATTGCAGTTGTGGATCCCTCTTAGGCAACTGCTTCCTGATACAGATAGTAGGCTTGGGTATGATGTTTGTTAAGATTTATAGATCAGTCATTTTCTCTCACGGTTTGACCCAATAATTCAAATTAATGTCAAATATGAAATATAGAAACAGAAATGTTTCATTTATTACTAACCAAACATTTCATTCCTTCCTCATAAAGGTTTGGGGCTATTTCCAAGAATAATACCAACTGGAAGAAACTTGCACAGATGCTGCAGCTTCCATAATCTTCATTTCTCTATGTACACTATTACACACAGAAAATGCACAATACTTTTTACACATTTTAAGTTAATACTTACTATTAGACAACAATATACTTTTCAAGGTAACTCCTCGCAATATCGTCAGAACCTGAGCTGTGGTAAATTAAATACAAATTGAATGCTGCCTCCCTCTGAAGATTCAGCCTGTTTGGCGACTGTTGCATCAGTGGCGTACTTTCGCACTCCAGCGCATTACGGTAGTGAAAGATGGCGGCGGGCAACAGGCCCAGCTGGTGGCACGCTCGGCCCAAATTGTAGGACACTTCCTGGAACCCCTCCGTTCCGCGGTACTTTTTGTACAGACTCAAGAAAGACAGCGCCTGGACGACAAGAGCGTGTTTTTTTGCCGAAAATTTCTGACACGCGACCTGAATCAGCGTCACGCCGACGAGAAACGCGGTCAGCGCCGTTGGCTTGGCGCGGTACGCCGTGGTGTACTCGCTCAGGGCGTACTTGTACGTGCCCGCCACGAGGCAGTTGTTGGCGTGCAGGATGGTGAGGGCCTCGTGGTTGGGCTGCCTCGCCAGCAGCCTCATGAGGAACCGGTTGTGGCGCACGTCGTCCGCCCGCTGGATGACCAGGTTGAACAGATTCCAAATCCTGGGTTTGGACGTGTCTTTCAGCACGTTGTCCCTGGCCAGATTGTAGCCGTAGTACGCGTCGGCGTTGTAGAAGCAGGCCAGCAGGCACATGAACTCCATCTCCTGCAGCCTCTCCGGATCCGAAATGAACTTCCTCGAGCCCATCGCCGAAAAAGTCAGTCGCTGCAAGAGGTTGAACTGCTGGAGTCGAACGCAAGTGTTGCACATTTCCTTGAAGAGCGCCCACTCTTCTTCTACCTGCAACAGTGAATGGTGGGACTACACTAATTGTACTCGCGCCACTCCTTTAATTAAAGTTAAAGGTGAAGCAGTGAATTAAAATTTGTGACGGGGCCGGGAGTCGTACACGGACCTCCGTGCTCACCGAACAGACGTCTTTACCACTAGACCACCGCACCACTAGCCATTGAGGTGCCTAGGAATAGTACGAGTACGACTTCTCTCCATGTCACAAACTTTAATTCAGCTTCTGTGTTCCATGAAATATTGCCACAAATGCTGAGGCTCTCCATGCATCGGAATAACACCTCGGCAATGGACATATCGGAACATTCCTGCCTTTTACCTTACAGTAAGGTGATGGAAATATTATTATAATTATACATTTACAGGGGCAGGGGTGGTGTTGGGGAAATGGAAAATGATGGACAAATGGGCAGATTGTTGGGAGGGGAGTTAGATATCTGAAAAGGACAAGTGAATATGCCGGCCGCAGTGGGCGAGCTGTCTGCGGCACGCCAGTCACAGTCTGCACGGCCGCTCCAGTCGGGGGTTTGTATCCCCCCTCGGTCATGGATGTCCGTGTCATCTTCAGTATAAGGTAGTTTGTAACTTTAGGGACTGATGACTCCACAGTTAAGTCCCTTAAGTTTTACAAACATTTGAACAAGTGAATATACATAAAAAAGTGTACAGATATTTTCTGAACTGCACAGATGGGAGTTTTTTCTACAAACTTCCTATGGTACCACAACCACCCTGGCCGCACCTTGAGATAACCTATCACCCCTACACCCCATGCCTAACATTCCCACTCCCTTCCCCACCTATTATCCCTTCTATTCATGTCTTCATTCCAACTGGGTGTTGCTTGTTTTTCTTTATTTTTATTCAATATTTCAATATCGTTTTTATTTTATTTTATTATCTAATCTACATCTACAACCAAACTCTGCAAGCCACCCGACGGTGTGTGGCGGAGGGTACCGTAAGTACCACTATCTATTTTCCCTCCTATTCCAGTCACGTATTGTTCGCGGAAAGAAGGATTGTCGGTATGCCTCTGTGTGGGCGCTAATCTCTCTGATTTTATTCTCACAATCTCTTCGCGAGATATACGTAGGAGGGAGCAATATACTGCTAGACTCCTCAGTAAAGGTAAGTTCTCGAAACTTCGACAAAAGCCCGTACCGAGCGACAGAGCGTCTCTCCTGCAGAGTCTTCCACTGGAGTTTAGCGATCATCTCCGTAACGCTTTCACGATTACCAAATGATCCTGTAACAAAGCGCGCTGCTCTCTGTTGGATCTTCTCCAATTCCTCTATCAATCCCACCTGGTACGGATCCCACACCGGTGAGCAGTATTCCAGCTGTGGGTGAACAAGTGTACTGTAACCTACTTCCTTTGTTTTCGGACTGCATTTCCTTAGAATTCTCCCAATGAATCTAAGTCTGGCATCTGCTTTACCGACGATTGATTTTATATGGTCGATCCATTTTAAATCCCTCCTAATGACTACTCACAGATAATTTATGGAATTAGCTGCTTCCAGTTGCTGACCTGCTATAGTGTAGCTAAATGATAAAGGATCTTTCTTTCTGTGTATTTGCAGCACATTACATTTGTCTACACTGAGCTTTAATTGCCATTGCCTGCACCGTGCATCAATTCGATGCAGATCCTCCTGCATCTCAATACAATTTTCCATTGTTACAACCTCTCTATATACTACCGCATCATCTGCAAAAAGCCTCAGTGAACTTCCAATGTTACCCGCAAGGTCATTTATACATATCCAGGTAAATGTTGATCACAAACAAACGAAATAGCTACACCAAAATACATTCCAAAAAATAACACACCATTTGATAACACACACAAACTCGACTAAAACTGTCACACAAGGTGTCAAAACATTATATTTCTGTTGATAAACAAAATGACACCATTTCTCCAAGTCAAAATAAAACACATGTCAACAGCACATTTCAAAATGCATTTACGACCACACAAGACAACACACACCGATTTAAAATAAGAAAACAAAATACTTGAATTATAAACTTTATTTACGTAATTATTTTTCTATGTTTAACAGTCTTAAAAAATTGTTTATTTTAGTGACACTAATTTGTATTGAGAGGTGAAAGAGGAGTGGAAGACAAAGTTTGGCATTACAGACCCTGTCTCTTGGATGTGGAAGGTGACAAGACGCTTCTGTAATGAGTTGTCGACAAAGCAAACTTGTTATAAAAAATAAACATTTTAAAGAGCTTAATGTGAAGTGTATTATTTAGTAGATAGACTTCCTGCAAGATTTACAAGTTTTAGCTCTAGCAGAAAACACAACGCAAGGCCAAGAATAAAAGAAGAATAAGCAGATCGACAACAAAGAAGCTACCATCAAAACCAAGATGAGTATATATTAATGTGTCTTTATAGTTTCACGTTTATTTATTTTTGTGGGCCCTTCTTCCACAAGCCAAGAACATAACTTGCCCAAAACTATGTATATGTAATAGAGGACAAGTGGGAAGAAGATTGGCAAACAAAAAGAGGAAATGCCACAAAGGGCACAAATATCCCATCCTCCCAGAATCCCCCATGCCTAAACCTTCGCTAGTTCCTACCTCCACCATCCCCCCTTCCCTTCCCCACACACACACTATCCACACGTACTTCTCCCATCCTGCCACACATCCCAGTTCCAACCCTTCCTACGGCCCTGTCCGTTAGACAGCACTGACGTATTCCCCCATCCTTGCCGTGCATCTCCTACTGCTTCCTTATCCTCACCACTTCCTTAACCCCACCACTTGTTGCTCTCACCTCAGGTGTGCCGAGACCCGCAAACTGACAACTGTGGCCAGAGACAGCGGTCCTGTCTATGTGAATGTCTGCGCGTATGTGTCACTCTAACCGCCAAAGGGCCGTAATGGTTGAAAGCTGTTAAGTTGTACCCTGTTATTTGTGCCTTTCCGCTGCTCGTCAGACATCTCTGTGGTTACTAGAAACTATCCTCCCCAAAAATACAGGGAGCGGCAGAAGTACCTGACAGTTTTTGTTCATGCAAAGTACGGAAGTCGTATGGAGGGGGGAGGTGGGGAGCATGGCGGTCTCAAGGTCACTTGAGGGAGTTTCAGTTGCCACGGAGAAGTGGCCAGGAGAGAATTGTGCGTCTGTCGATGAGACGTATTTTAAAAGTGGTGATTCTGTTGTCACACAACATCAGTTTCGCAGACATTTTCATGTGGGTAATAGGGGACAAATTCCATCCTGTAACACAATCAAATTGTGGGTCAAGAACTTCAGGTCAACAGAATTGTTCCAATATGTCCATTGCCGAGGTGCTATTCCGCTGCATGCGGAGCCTTGGCAGTAGTGGCAATTACCTTTGGGACACAGAAGCTGAATTAAAGTTTGTGATGTGGAAGGAAATCATACTTAGACTATTCCAAGGAGTCTTAATTGTTAGTTGTGTAGTGGTCTAACAGTAAGACGTCTGCCTAGTAAGCACGGAGGTCCGGGTTCGATTCCTGGCCTCATCACAGATTTTAATTCATTGCTTCAGATTTATCAATAATGTCTTTCACATACTCAAGACAAAAATCTGTCTCAGGGATTGTTTATTTGTATTCAGGTAACTTGTTCAAAGTTAAAACAAAAGCCTGGAGGATGCTAGAGGTCAATGAGAACACCAGAAAATGTTGATCGAGTGAGGCAAGCAGTGTCGACTAGCCCACATCGACCTGTGCGTAAACGAGCTGTTGCTCTCGGGCTGTCCGACCAGTCAGTGGGGATCTACACTTTCACCCTTACAACATTGCAATTGTTCAACAGTTGAAGCCTCGTGACTACGCTAATTGCCAGAGATTTTGTGAACAATTAATTGATATGATGGATGATGAAACAATTCTTGTAGTGAGTTGTGAGGCTCGTTTTCATCTTGATGGATATGTCAACATACAAAATTTTTGCTATGGTCAGACACAAACCCACAAGAGTTACATGCATAGTTCCAAAGTCACAGTGTAATGCGGGGTTGCTATGAAGTGTGTTATTGGGCCAACTTTTTTTGAGGAAGGAAGGCGAACAGTTACAGTAAACCGAGAATGTTAGTTGAGAATGTTGGACACTTTATTCATTCCTAAACTTAAAAGAAAACGTCTTGGTTTGAAGAAGATCTTTTTCCAACAGGACGTAGAAACTGCCCACACAGCAAATGCTGTTATGGGTTATTTGAGGAGGAACTTTCGAGGCCGCGTAATCTCTCGTAACAGCGACATCGCTGAGCCTGCTCGTTCCCTTGAACTGAGTGTTTGTAACTTTTTCCTTTGGGGTTACCTCAAATCGAAAGTATACGCAAACGAACCCCATACACTAGAAAACTTAAAAGAAGCTATTAGACAAGTGGTTGCGTCTATATCAACGGACATGCTGAGTAAAGTGTTTGACAGGTTTGCTGCAAGACTTGAGGAATGTTTGCTGAAGAATGGCCACCACTTACATGACATTATCTTTAAATAGGCCTAATGTTTTTTGAGACTATACATTGTCACCCACCCCCATGATCCACAGACATTGCCGAGGTGGGGGTGGCTTGTGTGTTTCAACAATACAAATAGCCCAATCACAAGTACAACCACAACGAAGGGGTATCTGGAGAGTAGTTCAGTAGTTACAGGGGCACAGTCTGGATAATTGACTGAGCTGGCCTTGTAACATTAGCTAATGTGGCTTTGCCACACAGCTACTGCGAATGGCTCAAAGCAAGGGGAAACTACTTTTCCTGAGGACATGCAGCTCTACTGTATTAATACATGATGATGGCATCCTCTTGAGTAAAATATTCCGGAGGTAAAATAGTCCCCCATTCAGATCTCCAAGCAGGGACTACTCAGGAAGATGTGATCATCTGGAAAGACAACACTGGCATTCTATGGGTCGGAGCGTTGAATGTTAGATCCCTTAATGAAGTAGGGAAGTTAGAAAATTTTAAAAGGTAAACGGACAGGCTAAAGTTACATATAGTGGGGATTAGTGAAGTTCAGTGGAAAGAGGAACAGGATTTCTGGTCAGGCGAGTACAGGATTATAATACAAAATCAGTTGGAGTATTACAGGAGTAGGTCTGATAATGAATAAGAAAATAGGAGTGTAGGTAAACTGCAATGAGCAGCGCAGTGATCGCATTATTATGTCAAGATAGATACAAAGTCAACACCGACCACAATAGTACAAGATTATATGCCCACTAGCTCTGCCGATGAGGAGGAGATTGAAGATATGTATGAGGGCGTAAAGGAAATTATTCAGACAATTAAGGGAAATGAAAACTTAATTGTGTTGGGGGACTGGAATTAAGTAGTAGGAAAAGGAAGGGAAGGAAAAATATTAGATAAATATGGACTAGGGATCAGGAATGAAAGAGGAGATCACCTGGTAGAATTTTGCATGGAACATAATTTAGACATAACACACACCTGGTTTAAGAATCACTAAAGAAGGTTGTATATGTGGAAGAGACCAGGAGACACCGGAAGGTACGAGATAGATTTTATAATGGTTACATATATATTTAGGAACCAGGTTTTAAGCTGTAAGACAGGCCCAGGGGCAGATATAGACTCTGACCATAACTTGTTGGTCATGAACTGTAGGCTGGAACTGAAAAAAGCTACAAAAAGATAGGAAAATAAGGAGATGGGATCTGGATAAATCAAGGAACCTGAAGTTCTTGAGAATTTCAGAGGAAGCTTTAGGCAACAGTTGACAGAAACGGGGGGCAGGTAGAAGAGGAATGGGTAGCATTGAGAGATGAAATAGTGTGAAATAGTGAAGGCAGCAGAGGACAAAATAGTTAGAAAGGCAAGACCTACAACAAATCCTTGGATATTTACATATAACCCGTCCCCACCACCGTGAGATAAAGTTTCTATCCCCTCTTCCCTCCCCTCCCCTTCCCACCCATCTCTGATTCACCGCAGATCATGATTTGAAGTGTGGCAGCCGGAGGTGATAGTTGTATGACTGTGTTGTGCGCCTGTGTGATTGCGTGAGTGTTGTATTTTCTGAAGAAGGTCATGGCCGATAGCTGAAAGTCTTGTATGTGTGTGTCTTTTGTATGTGCCTGTCACAGCTCGTTGCCACGTTTATGAAAAAGAGAAATTTGTTAATATTGGATATTAATTTAAGTGTAAGGAAGTCCTTTCTGAAAGCATATTTCTGAAGTGTTACCTTGTATGCCAGTGAAACATGGATGCTAAACAGTGCGGACAGGAAGAGGATAGAGGGTTTTAAAATGTGGTGCTAAAGAAGAATGCTGAAGATTAGGTGAGTGGATTGCATAACTAATGAGGTGGTACTGAACAGAATTGGGGAGAAAAGGAATTTCTGGCTTACCTTGACCAAAAGAAGGGATCGATTGGTGGGACATATTCTTAGACATCAAGGAATTGTGAATTTGGCGTTGGAGGGAAGTGTGTGGGGTAAACATTGCAGAGGGAGACCAAGAGATGAATACCGTAAGGAAATTCAAATGGATAGAGTAGGGTGGAGAGCAGAATCAAACCAGTCTCCAGACTGAGGACAACAACAACATTGTTACATATTGCTGTCCACAGTGTTTTTTATTAATTGCCGTCTTTTACTGTTCTTAATATATAATAAATATGCAAAAATGTTTATAAACTTTGGAGTTATTCTTATTTAAAAACTGTCAGGTATTTCTGCTGCTTCCTGTATTATACTGATTTTAAAATATGATTGTGAAACATGACCATGAGAAGTGAGGACATCAGTACAATTCAGGCAGCTGAGGTGAGATTTATTTATAGCAGGTCCCAGAAAGAGAGAGAGGAATATATTCTGGAATGTGGAAATCTGAAAAAGAAGCTGAATTGCAAATATATAAGATAGGGGACTAGAGAAGAAAGAGAAGAAAAAATAGTATGTGATGTGGACTGAGGTAAAGGAATGAAGAAGAATCCATCTGGTAGAATTTTGCACAGAACATAATTTAATCATTGTTCACACTTACTGTATAGGAATCATGAAAGAAGACTGTAAATACAGTAGGAAACTGGAGATGTAGGAAGGTTTTGGACTGATTTTATAATGGTAAGACAGTGATTTCAAAAGCAGCTTATAACCTACAAGACTTTTCTGGAAGCAGATATTGACTTATAATTTATTGGTTATGGACTGTAGATTAAAACTGAAGAAATTGCAAAAAAGGTAGGAAATTAAGTAGATGGGAGCTTCACAAACAGAAAGAACAAAGTGTTGAATGTTTTCAAGGAAAGTAACACAATAGATGATTGGGTATCTTTGAGAGATGAAATGAACACAATAGATGATTGGGTATCTTTGAGAGATGAAATGGTGAGGGCAGTACGAGATCAAACAGGTAACACCTAGTAGAAATCCTCAATTGTGACAGGATGTACTGAAGTTAACTGATCTTAAATTGGAAAGAACACGTAGATAATGTTGTGGGAAAAGCGAACCAGAGACTGCGTTTTATTAGCAGAACTCTTAAAAGATGCAACAGAACTACCAAAGAAACTGCATACACTACACTTGTCTGTCCTTTTATGGAGTATTGCTGCCCAGTGTAGGACCCTTATCGGGTGGGTTTGACGGAGGACATGGAAAGAGCCCAAAGAAGGGCAGCTCGTTTTGTATTGTCACGAAACAGGGGAGACAGCGTTATGGAAATGATACAGGATCTGTGATAGGAATCATTACAACAATGGCGCTTATCGCTGCGGCGTGGGCTACTTACGAAACTCCAATCGCCAACATTCTCCTCCAAATGCTAAAATATATTGTTGACTGCTACTTACATAGGTAGAAAAATCATCAGAATAAAATTCGAGAAATCAGAGCTCGAATGGAGAGATTTAGGTGTTCTTTCTTCCCGCACGCTATTCGAGAATGGAATGGGAGATAAATACATAGCTGCCAACCTTTAGAACTGGCTGTCAGTAATGACGCGCAAGACCAAAGAGGATGTGGGGCTACGGCCATGTCCCAACAATATTTTAAAAATCTGACCCTGTATTCATAAATATCTGCCACGAACCGTATAAAAACTATTCTGTATCAAAAGACTGATGTTAGGTGGAAGAACCTAAAACATTTGTGTAAATACCGTGAGTGCCTTAGAAATATTCCTGTAAGTTTCAAATTCCTTGCATTTTTTAAATATAAAATCCTTAGCAGCTAAGGATACACAAAATTACTTCGGATCTTAAAGTACAAATAAACACACTGAACAGAGGCGTCACTAATGGTTCATCACTCATATTTAATTCCAGCAGCACAACACTGCTATGAAAACAGGTACACGACAGAAAGCCAGTAACAGCTTTTCTCTTTGGAAAGCCGGCCGCGGTGGCCGAGGGGACTGAGGCGCTTCAGTCACGGTCTGCACGGCCACTACGGTCGGGGGTTTGAATCCCCCCCTCGGGCATGGATATTTGTGCCGTCCTTAGTTGTAAGTAGTTCATAAGTAGTTCGTAAGTTTAGGGACTGATGACCCCGTAGTTAAGTCCCATAGACTCTACAAACATTTGAACATTTGATTTCTCTTCGGAAACTAACTGGCTAACTTCCGCCACCCGGTAAAATACGTGGGCTGTTAAGCTTGAACCAAAGACATTATACTCATTATAGACCATAGAATTTACATAGATCTTGGGTGTGTGAGAGTGCATTTGGAATGTGTGTAGGAGATTATAGGCGGGATTTGGTCCAGATTTGTTCCAACGGAAATGCTAGCTTTAACATTTCCAACAGCTTTGCTACGTCCTCAGGGATGAAATAAATTATTTATATAAAATTTTTATATGCTATTAACGAAAAGTAAATATGACGATAAATCCGTAACAATTACGGACAATCCGTAATAGTTGGCAGCTATGTAAATAGTATAACGGTGGTTCGATGAAACCTCTGCCAGGCACTTAAATGTGATTTGCAAAGTATCCCGTGTAGATGTAGATCAAAGGACAATATAAAAACATAGCACATGCAGCTGATGAAAGGCAATATAAAAGTTAATCGCCTGTGAAGTGTAGCTAACTGCCCCTTCCATAAAGTTCTTAAACTTTCACAGTATGCAGATTTTCAAGATCCCCCATACAGTGAAGCTCCCAGGGTCAGAAAAACTAGAAGAAACAAATTACGTACCGACGGTTCTCCTTTACCAGACTGGAATTCCGGCGCGTCGGGATCGTGCGACGGTTCGCCGCGGCTGGCGCGTATCTCCTTGAGCGCGTCCCGCTTCTTGGCGAACCTCCTCATGCGGGTGAGCGCGTACATCTCCTCGCGGTTCCTGATGCGCGTCCAGTGCCTGGAGAGCAGCAGCTGGCCCACGGCGAGGAACTCGTCCGTCTTGCCCTCGGCGCCCTTCAGCAGCAGGCAGCGCTCGTACAGCAGCCCCGGCTCCAGCACCTCCGAGTGCTCGTCCTGCGTCAGGACGACCAGCGCCTCCTCCTCGCGGCCCGCGGCACTCAGCAGGTCCGACAGCGTCAGGCGCGCGTCCAGGTGCTGCGGCGCCTGCTCCACCACGCGCCGGTAGGCGGCGATCGCCTCCTCGGCGCGGCCGCACCGCCGCATGCACTCCGCCTGCCGCAGCCACACGGCGGGCAGGCCGTAGTTCTCCGTGCGCGTCAGCGGCTCCAGCAGGCGCAGGGCGGCGCGGTGCTCGCCCTCCGACATCAGAGCCTCCGCCACGTCGAGGTAGAGGTCGCCCGACTGCTCCGGGGTCTGCTCGTTCAGCAGCAGGGTCAGCATCTGGTCTATCAGGTGGGAGGCCTTCAGGTGGATCAGCACGACTATGACTTTGACTTTGAGGTCGATGACCAACGTCTCCGGAATATTGCACGATATTATCTTCAGGACCGGTCCCCTGTCGTACTCCCGCACCTCGGATATAGCTTCCACTTCCACTCCGCAGTACTGGACGAGGACGTTTATACATTCTTGGTAGTTGTGCAGGCTCAGGAGCAGCTCCAACATCAAATTCACATCTTCCGAGGTGACGCCCTGGGGACATTTCGTGAACGCGATGTCCATAACTTCCTTCGCGCGCTCCAGCTCGTTGCGCTCGTGGTACTTCGTGGCGACGATCTTGGCGATGTGGAACAGGGCGGGGCCCCGGTCGGACCGGAAGTGCGTCAGCAGCCTGACGAGGCTCCGGAGGCCGGCCTTCGTCTCGCCCACCCTCGCCAACAGCTCCCAGCGCTTCATGTATATGTTCACCATGTGCTCCTCCGTATTGTACGGGTCGGCGGCGATGGCCTTCGAGTAGCAGGTCGCCGCCTGCCTGAGGTTGCCCTGCTCTTCGGACATTTCTGCGAGGCGCACCCACTGGTCTATGTCGCTCGGATTCAGGTGGGCCGCGATCAGTGCGAACTGCAGGGACTTCTCCGGGAAGCCCTTCTCCTCGTACAGCACCGCCAGCGTGTGGAAAGGTTCGGGTGCCGTCGGCACCTGTCTGATTATCTCCAGGCACATTTTGATGGCCATCTCGTGGTCACCTCGAGCGTACCTCAAGTTGGCCTCGCCCATCAACCCCTTCAGTGCGGGAGGAAGGTGCCGTCTGACGCGTCTGATCTTTTCTGTCGTCGATTTCTTCGGCTTCTGTGAGGGGCCAGCTAGTTCTCCAAATTCTGTAACAGCTGCATTCGAAGGCGCATTCTCGGCCACTTTTGCCGACCGGTTACGTACGCTCGCGTAACCGTCGATCGCGTCGTCACCGTCGACGAATTCGTCTTCGCCACCCATGAGACACGCGTACTGACTAAATGTCAGTTCGCCATTCAAAAATCGGTTTGTTAATTCCGACTCTTTAGCGTCTGCAAGCAAGTCGTGTTCCAATACGTCTAATTCCATCGGTGAAAAATCGTTGCTGGATGACGAATTTTCTTCCATTGTGACCACTGGAACCAGGTTGCTGAATGTTTGGCCACTACCTTCATCCCAGAAGCTGTAAGATTCGACAATTTCAGCATTGTTAATGGAATCACTCAAGTTTTCTACGGCGATGATGGTCGTGCTGCTACTTCCTTGTGGATATACACTGTCAGGGGTGGGATCTTCTTCAGGATCCATGATCTGCAACAGATAATTTAACTCAGAACAATATTTCTATCATGTCTTCATGAAATAGTCTAGTATTCTAAAAGTAAATAAAGTTAATTACCACTAGTATGGTAATAAGTAAACCCAAGTTCTTCACCATCTACCTATTACACAAAATTAATGAGATCTATGGTATGGCACTTCTCCCCCTTATTGATCATCACTGATTATAGTCTATACTAGCTTAAACCCGTGACTCCGCTCGCGTGTTGGTTGAAAATGGAACATATTGCGCGAAACGTCAAATGGATTTTTTTAAAAGAAATTTCTTTTTTACTTTTATTTATTTATTTATTTATTCATTCTTATATTTCCTTATTCATATCCTTATCCTTACAGAGAACGAGCTGAATACATTGTAGCACGCATAGACCAAAGATATGGTCTGTGGCACCACATGTCACTGTATGTAACCTCCTTGCTACAGAGTCGCAAACATCATCGCTGGCCTTCAGTCCGAATTTTTATATAATTTGACGAGTTTCAACCATCTTATCTTCCACCCCCTTATAGCTATTGGCATGGAACTGCTGTGGTGTAAATGGGAGACTTCGGACAACAATTAGACACAGACCATTTGTTTGCGTTCCGTAGTTTTCGCTGCAGAGCGAAATATTAACACACACACACACACACACACACACACACACACACACAGAGAGAGAATTTTATATACAGCAATAACTTGCCATCCCAATATACTCCACCCTTTTATCATTATCAACCCTCAAGCAACAATGCAACCAATAAAACCACTTTCAAAGAGTAATTATTGTTCTGCATTTTGTGTTATATTCTTCAAATTACTAAATATCTATTCGATCGCCTTTTTTTTTTAAGACGAAAAATTCCTAGCAGGAAAAATTAAATATAAAAAATAGATGAAGATTACTCACCAGGCGAAGGAGCACAGGTGTAACAGCATCACAAATAAATAAATGAATACACACACGCACACACACACACACACACACACACACACACACACACACACACACACACAAACGCAAGCTTTCGCAACCCAGTTGCTTCTTCAGACAGAACGGAAGGAGAGGGAAAAGGAAATGATGAGGGTTTTAAGGAAGGGGGTAAGGAGCCATTCCAATCCCAGGAGAGGAAAGACTTACCTTGGGGGAAAAATGGAGGGTAAACAAATGTACACACACCCACACATTCACACAGACACAAGTACACCTAGGCAAACATACTGTAGAAAGCAAAGACGTTAAGAAGTTAGACAGAGATACCACTTGAGGCAGAGGCTCTGTCCAGAGAACTGAGGCAAAGATGTTAAGATGGTGGGTGGGAATTCGAATTTAGCGGAGGTTGAGACCAGGTGGGCAATGGGAAGAGAGAATATGCTGAAAGGCTAGTTCCCATCTCCGGAGTTCTGAAGGATTGGTGTCGGTGGGAAGTATCCAGATAACCCGGACGGTGTAACACTGTGCCAAGATGTGCTGGCCGTGCCCCAAGGCGTGTTTAGCCATAGGGTGATCCTCATTACCAACAAACACTGTCTGCCTGTGACCATTCATGTGAATGGACAGTTTGTTGCTGGTCATTCCCACATAGAACGCTTCACAGTACAGGCATGTCAGATGGTAAATCAGGCGGGTGCTATCGCAAGTGGCTCTGCCCTCGATCGTGTACACCCTCCAGGTTACGGGACTGGGATAAGTGGTGGTGGAAGGGTGCATAGGGCATGTTATACAACGGGGCCGGTTACAAGGGTAGGAGCCAGAAGGTAGGGAAGGTGGTTTGGGGATTTCATAGGGGTGGACTAGGAGGTTACGGAGATTAGGTGGGCGGCGGAAAGACACTCTCAGTGGAGTAGGAAGGATGTCATGAAGGACGGATCTCATTTCGGGGCAGGATTTAAGGAAGTCGTATCCTTGCTGGAGAGCCACATTCAGAGTCCGCTCCAGTCCTGGAAAGTATCCGGTGACAAGAGAGGCACTTATGGGATTCTTCTATGGAGGTTCTGAATTTGGGGGGGGATGAGTAAGTGGCTCTGGCAATTTGTTTCTCTACTGGATTAGGAGGATAGCTGTGGGATGTGTTTTTTTTGTTTTGTTTTAGGGCGCACAACTTCTATGGTCATTAGCGCCCAGACAAAAACAGAGATTCGCTATGATCTCAAAAAAGATGACTGTCAGAACATCAAGAAGAGGCTAAAAACGAAAGATAAAAGACAATTAAAAGGGTTAAATATCCTTGGATAAGTTGGCCAAGTTGATAAAACGCAAAACTCTAGCAGCTGCTCGTGTGTCATCAGCTAAAATTTCCTCCAGAGTAGACGGAAAGTGAAGGGCTACACGGAGATGATTAAAAAGTACGCAAGACAGTAAAACATGTCTCACGGTCAGCAGTTCACCGCAGGAGCACAGCGGTGCAGGGTCGGCGGACAGCAAGTGACGGTGGCTGAAACAGCAGTGACCGATCCCCGCAACCGGGCCAGGATGACCTCCTCCCGCCGAGAGAGGCGTGAGGAGGTCCTCCAAGCGGTCGGGATCGGTTTGACAGTTCGCAATTTATTGTTGGACATTGAAAACCACGCACTGTGCCATTGCAACACTATACTCCTGTGGAGAGCCCGTTGAACATCGTCAGATGGGACGCAAAAGGTAGCCACACGAGGTAAAAGAGCTGCGGCCTTGGCCGGTATGTCGGCGGTCTCATTCCCGTGCACACCTACGTGGCCAGGGACCCACAGGAAAGAAACGTGACAGCTGTCATCTGCTAGCAACTGGAGGGAGCGTTGGATCCGATACACGAGAGGATGGTTCGACAAAGGATCCTTAAGACTCTGCAGGGCACTAAGGGAGTCCGAACAGATGGCATAGAAAGGTTGGCGGTGGCGGCAGGTGAACAAAACGGCCTGGTGGAGGGCATAAAGCTCAGCCGTGAAGTTAGAGCACCGGTCAGGGAGCTTGTATTGGAAACGGTTGTCCTCGACGACGAAGGCAGATCCAACACCGGCAGTGCTCTTGGAACCATCAGTGTAAATAAATATGGCGTTATCGAACCACGAACGGAGTTCGACAAGCCTCGAGCAGTATACCAAATCCGGAGTGCTCTCCTTGGGGAGCGAACTAAGTTCAAGGTGAGTGTGAACCTGGGCCTGATGCCACGGTGGCAATGGGCTTTCGCTCAACCAAAAGGTGGAAGGAAGGGTAAAATTGAGCCGCTGTAGCAGGCGGCAAAACCGAACTCCAGGTGGAAGTAAGGCAATCGCAGACAACTGATATTGGCGATCAAGTAAGTTGTCAAAAAATAATCGGTAAGATGGATGGTTGGGCATCGAACGCAAGCGGCATGCGTACTGACACAAGAGTATGTCACGTCGAGTGGTCAAGGGTAATACAGCAGCCTCGGCATACAGACTTTCAACAGGGCTGGTATAAAATGCACCGGTCGCCAGACGTAATCCCCGATGGTGAATAGAGTTGAGACGGCGGAGAATCGACGGCCGTGCAGAAGAGTATACAAGGCTTCCGTAGTCGAGCTTCGACTGAACAATGGCCTGGTAAAGGTGAAGCAGGACGGTACGATCCGCTCCCCATGACGTGCCACTGAGGACACAAAGAACGTTAAGGGATCGGGCACAACGAGCGGCCAGGTAGGACACGTGTGTGGACCAGCAAAGTTTACGATCCAACATGAGTCCCAAGAATTTCGTAGTCTCCACAAAAGGGAGAGCAACAGGGCCAAGATGTAGAGAAGGTGGAAGAAATTCCTTGTATCTCCAGAAGTTTATACACACTGTTTTCTCAGTGGAGAATCGGAAGCCGTTTGCCATGCTCCAAGAATATAGACGGTCAAGACAGCGTTGAAGAGAACGCTCCAAGAGACACGTCCGCTGGGCGCTGCAATAAATTTCGAAATCGTCAACAAAAAGAGATCCGGAGACGTCGGCTGAAAGGCAATCTACGATCGGATTGATTGCAATGGCAAAGAGCGCCACACACAAGACGGAGCCCTGTGGTACCCCATTCTCCTGGCAAAAGGTATCTGACAAAACAGAGCCCACCCGTACCCGGAACTTGCGATCCGCCAAAAACGCTTGAATGAAAAGAGGAAGGCGGCCCCGAAGGCCCCATGTGTGCAATGTGCGGAGAATGCCCGCTCTCCAACAGGTATCGTATGCCTTCTCCAAGTCGAAGAACACTGCTACTGTTTGACGCTTCTTTAGAAAGTTGTTCATAATGAAGGTCGACAACGTAACGAGGTGATCAGCAGCAGAGCGGTGTCGACGAAAACTGCATTAGATATTAGTCAGGAGGCGGCGAGATTTGAGGAGCCAGACCAACCGAGCGTTAACCATGCGTTCCATTACCTTACAGACACAGCTCGTCAGAGAAATAGGACGATAGCTGGAAGGAAGATGTTTGTCCTTCCCTAGTTTGGGGATGGGAACAACAATGGCTTCACGCCAACTTGTGGGAACATGACCTTCAGTCCATATGCGATTGTAGGTACTGAGAAGGAAACACTTGCCCGCAGGAGAGAGGTTCTTCAGCATCTCAATATGAATGGAATCGGGCCCGGGAGCAGAAGATCGGGACAGGGCAAGAGCACGGTCTAGCTCCTGCATGGTGAAGGTGACGTTATAATTTTCACGATTAAAAGAGTGGAAAGAAGGCGGCCGTGCCTCCTCTACTTGTTTGCGAGGGAGAAAGGCAGGGTGGTAATGGGCAGAGCTTGAAACCTCCGCAAAGAAACGGTCCAATGCGTTGGAAACGTCAGAGGGGTCCACGAGGACTGCGTTCTCCACGGTCAGGCCAGGAATCGGGGAGTGGACCTTGATGCCGGATAAACGGCGTAGGCCACGCCAAACAAACGTGGAGGGAGTAAAACGGTTAAAAGAACTAGTAAAAGCAGTCCAGCAAGCTTTCTTGCTGTCGTTTATGATACGACGACATTGCACTCTCATACATTTATAATGTATGCAATTCTCCAAAGTCGGGTGGCGGCGGAAGGTGCGTAAAGCGCGGCGCCGGGCTCTAAGCGCGTCGCGGCAGGCTGCAGTCCACCAAGGGACCTGGATACGACATGGAGAAGAGGAGGTACGAGGTATGGAACGTTCAGCAGCTGTGAGAATAACCTCTGTGAGGTAGTCGACCTGACTGTCACAACTGGGAAAATTCTGCTCGTGAAAAACAGCCATGGAAGAATAAAGCCCCCAGTCGGCTTGAGAAATGTTCCAACTGGTGGGACGAGGAGATGGGGAATGATGCAGAAAGTGGATGATACAGGGGAAATGGTCACTTGAGTACGTGTCAGAAAGTGCATACCACTCAAACCGACCGGCAAGCTGAGGAGTGCATATTGCGAGGTCTATATGGGAATAAGTGTGTGTTGTGTCTGAAAGGAAGGTCGGTGCACCAGTGTTGAGGCAGACAAGATCGAGGTGTTGGAGAAGGTCCACCAAAAGGGAGCCTCTCGGACAAGGTGCCGGAGAGCCCCATAGGGGGTGGTGGGCATTAAAGTTGCCTATCAACACGAAAGGTGAAGAGAGCTGATCAACAAGGTGTAGCACATCTGCCCTAGTAAGGGCAGATGACGATGGCGAATAAATATTACAGAGGGAAAAAGTAAATGTGGATAGGGTGATGCGGACGGCAACTGCCTGTAGGTGAGTATGCAATGAAATGGGATGGTAATAGACATCGTCTCGAAGGAGCATCAGAACCCCTCCGTGGGCTGAGATACCTTCCACGGGTGGCAGGTCGAACCGCACAGAGGTGTAGTGTGAAAAGTCTGCACGATCACTTGGACGCAACTTAGTTTCTTGGAGGCAGACGACAAGCGGCCAGTGCAATCGAAGGAGTAGTTTTAATTCCTCCCGATTGGAACGAATTCCGCGAATATTCCATTGAAGGAGCGCCATGATAAAAAATGAGAGAAGAAAAGAAGATAAAAAGGAACAAGCAGATGGGGTCACCTCGACGGCCGCTGAGGACCGGACTTCGAGGGAGCACTGCTATCGCCATCTAGTGGCAAAGGGTCATGCTCCATTGGTTCGATCAACGCGTCTGCCACCTCCCGGAGTTGATCAGGAGGGGCAGCTTCCACCGCCGGTAAACGGCCGGGTGCCCGACAGACGGAGCGTCCCGGTGAAACAGAAGACGTCCGAGGCCGGCAACTGTTGGATGGTGTGACCGAAGAGTCACGCCTCGGCGGGGAAGGGGGGGGGGGGCTGTTTTTTCTGGAAGCCTTCTTAGAAGTATGACGGGTGAAAGATGCGGTTGACGATTGAGAAGTCTGAGTCTTGAGAAAATTTTCACGGACTGGTTCTTTTTTTGAACTCCGGGCAGCAGATTTGGGTGCCCGGGATGTGTGTGAACTGGTCGACGAATTCGTTGTAGAACGGGCAGAAGGGATGGGAGAGGTGAAACGAGCAATTTTCGGGCTAGCCGACCTGACGACAGTGTCACAGAACGTTAGATCGCAAGTCTGGCCACAGGTGGCGCACTTGGCTGCATTTGGACAAGATTTACTTGTATGGTTGTACCTTTGACAATGGAAGCAGCGTGTAGGATTTGGTATGTACGGGCGAACGGAAATGACTTCGTAGCCCGCTTTCACTTTTGATGGTAGGTCAACCCTGTCAAAAGTTAAGAAGACAGTACGGGTCGGCACGAGGTCATTGTTGACCTTTTTCATCACGCGATGAACAGCTGTGACTCCCTGATCTGACATATAGTTCAATATCTCCTCGTCTGATAACCCATCCAGCGATCTAGAGAACACTACCCCCCGCGAAGAGTTGAGGGTGCGGTGAGCCTCCACCTTCACAGGGAAAGTATGTACAAGTGTAGCTCGAAGTAACTTCTGCACCTGGAACGCATTCTCTATTTCGAGTAACAAGGTCCCGTTGCGCTGCCTGGAGCAGGTCTTCAAGGGACCTGCGATTGCATTGACACCCTTCTGAATGATAAACGGATTGACTGAAGAAAAATCCTTATCGTCGGTACGTGAAACCACCAGGAACTTTGGAATGTTAGGCAATGCCTTTTGCGGCTGAGAATCATGTTTCCGCTTATGGGTCAGGGTTATAGTTGATGTGGAAGGTTTCATGGCGGAGGTGTCCCCCATGATTACCGGCGTCTCCGATGGCGCGCTCCTTCCTTGTGGGGGCCCTCACTGAGGGCGCACCCACTTTAGGTGACTGTTCACACCACAGGTCACACCTCCCGAGAACAGACGGAGGGACCAATTGGCATGTTCGGAAGGTATCAGCTCAGGTAATCACCCCTCCCTGGGCCCGGCCTTTACCGGGGGGTACGTACGTGCCATACATGTCTACCCGGGGCGGGGAGTTACGCTTTACCCCGTCACCGGCTACGCAGAGCGTGGGTCGACCTTCAGACACGCACAGGGAGGAAAGAAAGGAGGAAGGAGAGAAAGGGATGAAGGAGGAGGAAGAATCTCAAACGCCGAGGCGGAGATTAAAGGGTGAGTCGAGAACAAGGAGAAAGGAAAAAGAGGGGAAGGCTGAAGAACAGGAAACGAAGAGGACCAAGAAGAGAAGACAGAGGAAGCGAAAAGGAAACCTTGGACTAATGAAAAAAACGCCCGTCTCCGGGCGAAGGCACAAACCGGGGGGAAGAGGGAAGCGGCCTGGGACGGAAGAAAGGTCGCTTCGGCTCGGGGCCCCGTGCGCGCCACACACGTACCCACAAAAGAGCTGTGGGCCCCCTGGGGGGAGCTGCGGGATGTGAAAGCTGTTATTAGGTTATTGGTGTAATGGTTGAGAGCTTCAGGACTGGAGCAGACCCGTTTGCCACGAAGACCTAAGCTGTAAGGAAGGGAACGTTTGATATGGAATGGATGACAGCTGTCATAATGCAGGTACTATTGTTTATTGGTAGGTTTGATGTGGACGGATGTGTGGAGTTGGCTGTTGGACAGATGGAGGTCGACATCGAGGAGTGTGGCATGGGATTTGGAATAGGACCAGGTGAATTTGATGGGACCAAAGGAGTTGAGGTGGAAGAGGAAATTCTGGAGTTGTTCTTCACTGTGTGTCCAGATCATAAAGATATCATCAATGAATCTGTACCACACTTTGGGTTGACTGGCTTGGGTATCCAGGAAGGCTTCTTCTAAGCGTCCCATGAATAAGTTTGCGTACGAGGGGGCCATCCTGGTTCCCATGGCTGTTCCCTTTAATGTGTGGTAATGATGATCACCCTGTGGCTAAACATGCCTTGGTGCACGGCCAGCACATCTTGGCACAGTGCTACACCGTTCGGGTTATCTGGATACTTCCCACCGACACCAACCTTTCAGAACTCCGGAGATGGGAACTCACCCTTCAGCTTATTCTCTCCTCCCGTTGCCCACCTGATCTCAATCTCTGCTAATTCAAATTCCCGCCCACCATCTTTAGCATCTTTGCCTCGGTTCTGTGGACAGAGCCTCTGCCTCAAGTGGTACCTCTGTCCAACTTCTTTGCTTTTTACAAATGTCTGTCTAGGTGTGTTTGCGATTCGATATGTCTGAGTGTGTGTATTTGTTTACCTTCCTTTTTTTCCCCTAAGGTAAGTCCTTCCACTCCTGGGATTGGAATGACTCCTTTTCCACTTCCTTAAAACCCATATCCTTCCCTTTCTCCTCCCCTTTTTTCCTCTTTTTCCTGAGGAAGCTGCCTGTGGTGGCGAAAGCTTGTATTTGTGTTTGAGTGTGATTTTTATTTTTATTTGTGTCTATCGACGAGCCGGTCCTTTTGGGTAAGTCATCCGTTTTCTATTTTTTACATTTGTTTATCCCACCAGGATAGTTTAACAGGACCATGCCTAGTGAAGCACTGTGGTGTTCAAACCAATCTTCGGATTGTTGACTGCTTTACCTTTTTTTTATGTCTAATTATTTCACTACTTTAGATTATATATTTTAAAAACCAACAACAGTAATCATCTGATGAATAAGTTTTTTTTAAGTATCTAAGAGATCAACATTGTCAATTGCAAAATTGGTAATATATCAGTGTTACAAATTACTAATGATTACTTGCTGTAATGCACGGCTGACAGAACGGAAGGATATGTTATTGACAAATGTAGGTAGACCGATAATAGGAAGCATATTTTCATTGGAAGACAGACTCCCATTATGCAACCTCTGACTGTGTCGATCTTGCTGTCAAGCTTACTCCAGGTACCTGTCTTGTTATCTTTTCAGAACGGGTCCGAACTTGTTGCCGGGGCAGATGTTTGCACCACTTGGTTCCATCTTCACCAAAATAATATTATCTGGGTACCTGGCTTTCCGACTGCTCGACTCTTTCTGGTGACATTGGACTGTTGGTAGTATTTTGCAACTAATTTAGTGGTATATCATCTTCATTGTCACTGCCATCACTTCCATCTTGCTCAGTATTACTACTGTGACTGCACTCACTTCTCGCTGTCATGTCACATTAAGTCATCTTCACTGTCTGTTGTTTCTGCCAGCCAACAACATATATGTTCAGCTTGTTGTTTTTCATTGTCCATTTTGACCAAATAAATCTAAACACACAAAATATTCACTAGAAGCAATAGTTCGAAAATTCTATGTCATGGCTGTGGTAGGGTCATAATTACCATCTTTGTATTTACATGTGTGTACCTCCTACGTTTTTAGTGTTTGTCGATTTGGAGAAAGCTTTTGACAATGTCGACTGGAATACACTCTTCCAAATTCTGAAAGTATCAGGGGTAAAATATAGCAAAGAGTTATATTCAACCTATACAATAACCAGAAGCAGTTATTAGAGTCGAAGGGCAAGAAAGGGACGTAGAGGTTGGAAAGGGAGTAAGACAGGGCTGTAGCCTTTCCCCAATTTTGTTCATCTGTACATTGAGCAAGCAATGAAGAAATGGAAGGAGAAATTTGGAGAGGCCATTAAAGTGCAAGGAGAAAAAATAAAAACATTGTGGTTTGCCGATGACATAGTAATTCTGTCAGAGACTGCAAAAGATCTGGAAGAGCAATTGAATGGGATGGACAATGTCTTGAAAGGAAGATATAAGATGAACATTAACAAGAGTAAAATGAAGGTAATGGAATGCAATGTCAGATATCTGGCAATGCTGAAGGAATTAGATTAGGTCATGAGAAAATAAAAGTAGTACATGAATTTTGTTATTTGGGTAGCAAGATAACTTCTGATGGCTGAAGTAAAGAAGATATAAAATGCAGAATGGCTATGGGAAGAAAAGTGTTTCTGAAGAAGCGAAATTTGCTGACATCCAATATTAATTTAAAAGTTAGGAAGTCCTTTCTGAAAGCATTTATATGGAGTGTAGCATTGTATGGGAGTGGAACGTGGATGATAAGGAATTCAGACAAAAAGACAATAGAAGCTTTTGAAATGTAGTGCTACAGGCGAATGATGAAATTAGATGGGTAGATCACGTAACTAATGAGGAGGTGCTTAACCGAATCGGGGAGAAATTGTCAACTTAGCATTAGAAGGAAGCGTGTGGGGTAAAAATTGTAGAGGGAGACCGAAGGACGAATACAGTAAGCAGATTCAAAAGGATGTAGGTTGCTGAACGTATTCTCAGATGAAGAAACTTGCACAGGACAGGGTAGCGTGGAGAGCTGCATCAAACCAGTCTGCGGACTGGAGACCAGAAAAACAACCTCCTTGCACTGGCGGCAACCTACTGAGAGATGGTGCGCTAAGGGAAGGGGAGTTCCATTGTTACAGCTACTGAGAACTGCAACAAAGTGCAACTGCAGAACAAAAAACTGCGCAAAACAAAATGAGTGGGGTCAAATTGACCGCACCACATCCTCGCTGGGTTAAATTGGCATTAAATTTGTACTGAATCTAAACGTAAATCATCAATACTATAAATCCTTCTAATTTAGAAAATTTTATGTAATTTGAAAAGCTGGGTAACCATTGATGGCCACCAATATTTCAACTGGATAACACCTGGCGTGCAGCTCGGTAGCACAGAGTGCCAGACCATAAATCCATAGGTTGCAGGTTCAATCTCCACCAGGTCCTGGGATTTTTATCTGTCACATTCCACTTCTTTCACCTCTGACAGTGATGCTGATGTGAAAAATATTGAGTAGCACTGTGGATTGGAATCCACATTAAACTGTAGGTCCCCCTATAACTGTCTGGGTAAGTCAGTTCGAAGGTCGGAGGAAGGCAACGGCATACCACTTCCATGCCTAGTAAAGCACTGTGGTGTTCAACCCAATCTTTGGATTGTTGACTACTTTTTTAACATCTGGTGATGTTCAAAGCAAATGAGCAGAGAACAAACACTGTGCATGGAAATTTAATACCTCAGTTTTGAATGAAAACAGTAAAGCAGCATCACATAACCAAAGACGATAAGTAGCAGAAATACTGACGTGTCAATATCAGTAAAAACATAAAGCAGTCAGAATCCAAAGATTGGTCTGAACACCACATTGCTTTACATGGTCCTGTTCGAAGGTGGCATTCTATTGGCGTCTTTGAACTGACTTACCCAGCCAGTTATAAGGGGACCTAGTTTAATGTGGATTCTGAACTACAGTACAACTCGGCTTTTTACACATCAACAACACTGCCAGATGTGAAAGGAGTGAGAAGTGAGGTGGCATTAATTCTGTTCCTCTGGTTTTTGACAGAGCGAGGATTTCAAACAGGATTTAAACAAACTCCATCTATGTGTGTGTGTGTGTGTGTGTGTGTGTGTGTGTGTGTGTGTGTGTGTATATAGGGTGTTACAAAAAGGTACGGCCAAACTTTCAGGAAACATTCCTCACACACAAAGAAAGAAAATATGTTATGTGGCAGTGTCCGGAAACGCTTAATTTCCATGTTAGAGCTCATTTAAATATTTCTCTTTAAATGTAAATTGAAATAATTCGTGCAGACAATTGTCAAAATACCCAATTGTTTCATTAGTATGTACTGTACTTCCTCAATTCACGTCATCAACACAGATTTTCTGTGAACTTTTGGGCAGGAATTATTGGTGATGTCTTGATTGGGCCTCATGTTCTTCCACCTACACTCACTGTAGCACGTTATGATGATTTCATATGGGATACGCTACCTGTGCTGCTGGAATATGTGCCTTTACAAGTACAACACAACATGTGGTTCATGCACGATGGACCTCCTGCACATTTCAGTCGATGTGTTCGTACACTTCTCAACAACAGAATCGGTGACCGATGGATTGGTAGAGGCGGAGGGTGGATGCATGTATCCTAGCTAAAGGAGGACATTTTGAACATTTCCTGTAACAAAGTGTTTGAAGTCATGCTGGTATGTTCTGTTGCTGTATGTTTCCATTCCATGAGTAATGTGATTTGAAGAGAAGTAATAAAATGAGCTCTAATATGGAAATTAAGCATTTCTGGACACATTTCCACAGAACATATTTTCTTCTTTGTGTGTGAGGAATGTTTCATGAAAGTTTATTCAAGCTTTCACCACCACTGGCAAATTCTTCATGGAAAAGACGAAGGAAGGAGAGGAGAAAGGGAAGCATACGGGCTTTAACAAAATGGAAAAGGAGTCATTCCAATCCCAGGAATGGAAGGACTTACCTTAGAGGAAAAAAAGGAAGGTAAACAAATACACACACACACACACACCTATCCACACGCAAACACACCTAGGCAGACATGGTGATAAACTGTGGCATGGCCCGACATTTTTGACTAGGTGTATTTGATAGAGCCAACCAGTGGTGTAGCTATGTCACCAAGGGCCCCGGGGCAAAAATGAAATTGGGGCCCTCTTTAAACTGAAACTATGCAAAACTACTTCATGTTCAAAAAATGACTTATCTACGGGGGTCATCAGCCTCTAAGCTTACAAACTACTTATGAACTAGCTAAGACTAAGGACGGCACAAATATCCATGCCCCAGGGGGGATTCGAACCCCCGACCGTTGTGGCCCTGCAGACCGTGACTGGAGCGCCTCAGTCCCCGCGGCCGGCAACTACTTCATCATCAGTTCCTTACCGCCTACTGGAAGACATAATAAGGCAAAACTAAATACTATTAAGTAAATTATTGTGCGTCATGTCTTAGCAGAGAAGCAAAGGACCTTGTTATTTTTATATTCTGGAGTGTGAATAATTTTTGGATTTCACTTCGTGCGTTTGAGGTTTGTTGGTCAGGGTTCAAAAAGTTCAAACTCGGAAAACCTGCAACTAAATTCTTATATACAGTAGAACTTCGATTATACGAAGTAATAGGCAGACATGAAAGTGTTGAAGGATCTATGGTATCTTTTTTCGAAAGTCGCTCACGTAGGCCGAGGGGCCCCTTGAGCTCGGAGGCCCCGGGGCACTGCCCCGCCTAGCCCTATGATAGTTACGCCACTGGAGCCAACTAAAGACAAATGAAAAATGAAGATTCCGGTGGTCAGTTTAAGTATGCAATTCCTCCCCCCCCCCCTGTCAGCTTTGACCCATGTTGTATTATGTAATGTCTTTGTTACATGATGATTTTGAGTTGTCGACATTTACTCTTAGTATGTGGCGGCGCTCTCTTGTGGTGAAGTTAAAAAAAAAATCGTGGTTGTATTTGATATTACTGTTAGTTGTCTTTGTGACAAGGTTGGTGCTGTATTTTTATGTTGGCATAAAGGGTGG
This sequence comes from Locusta migratoria, assembly GCA_026315105.1. Taxonomy (NCBI): domain Eukaryota; kingdom Metazoa; phylum Arthropoda; class Insecta; order Orthoptera; family Acrididae; genus Locusta; species Locusta migratoria. Next base: position 67,217,488 of record CM048754.1, on the reverse strand, counting down.
TTATTGACATTTTGAAATGTGTTCTATGATGGTTTATATGTAGCGTGTGTGTTCCTATGTGTTTTAGTTGTGTAATGTTTACAATATATTTTGCAGTTATTTAATTTACTTTGTCTTATTTTTGTGTTTTTGTTAAGATGGAAATGACAGAATATTTTTTAACGATGTGAGGTACTCGAGGAGACCATATTGACTCCTGACATCAGTGTGTTGTATGACTCCAAATATAGATCATATTCCTTTTGTTATGACTTTGACATTACTTTTTACAATACCAACAAATCAGTCTATATTCATAAAAAAAAAAAACACCACAAACTAATCACTTGAAATGTTGATTATTCATTCATAATAGCAACTGCTTGGTAGAAGCCTTTCGCAAAGGAAAGTTTCTTTGTGCGCAATCCAAAGTTTTATTTTACAAGTATTGTTTTGTGCTTCAGAAAGTTGTTTCCCTTTTATTATGTTCCCACCAATGAGGTCATGGGTTAATGTAGACAGGTAGTGTTGGGTCCTTCAATATAGCTATATTGTAGGTCAATTGTAGTGTTTGATAATTTTATGTGTGTGTGTGGTTTTTTTTTTTTATTATTCGGTAGCGTTGTAATCAAAAGGAGGGGGGGGGGACGGTTGTTTGGAATCATATTCTTCCTTTGAGGTGTATTATAGGTCAATTAAAGAATTCAATACTACTTTCTGGTACCGTTTTTTCATTTGAAGTGTATAACAGATCAGTTGAAGAATTCGGAGGCACTTTTTGGTATTTCTTTTTGTTTAGTAGTTGATCGGGATCCTTTCCGACATTTGAGGTATATTATATCTAGGTTGAAGTATTCGACACCCTTTATGGTGTTTTGTACCTGGTTGGGGTGATTGGAATCACCTGCTTTATTTGAAGTGTATTATACATCAAAGTTTTCAGTACCATACCATTTTTCGTATTTTGTAAGTTTTGGCGATTTTGTTTTTCGCATGATGTGTGTTGTTTTGAACTATTTTCGTGTTTCCAAGGCTGTCTTTTACTCGTTTTAAAATTCCCCTTGAATGTCCCTGCTCAAAACTCCCATAGTCCCGCGCTTGTCTTGTTAGTACCATTTTATTGGTTTCACATTAAATTTGACATGTTTATAAGTGCATGTGTCGGTGTTTTTCCACTAAATCTACATCTACAACCATACTCCGCAAGCCACCCAACGGTGTGAGTACCACTATCATATACGTCAATGCCAACAAGTTGACGTCAAGAGTCAGACTGGTGGAATCAATTACATCAATTATGCTTTTAACATTATGAACACTATCAGATTATTTTGCCATGTTAAATGTTGATTTTCTCAGCAGACTTCAATAACGTGCTTTTCATTTGTAATTATCTTGTAACAAAAACTATTATTGTAAGTTGGGCATAAATGAAGACCGGGATACCACACGTCAGCTTTGACCCATGACGTCAACAAGTCGGTAAACCCATATACAGGATAATATCTTAATACTTATATATTGTAGATAATAAATAACATGTGGTTATCCTCATAAATTACAGATTACAATAACAGAATGGTCTCTGAAGCAAAAATTCACGCCTTCAGCACTCACTTGCGAGAAAAAACAACCTACTGTTAACTTAAACCTCACTATCTGAGTGAAGTTACAGATCACTATTTAAACAGAAAAATCTTAATCTACACCGTCATCTATGTTCTGTTTGTAAACAAACTATCATCTTTAACTCAGGCACCAAACAATTAAACATGCCACCTACAAACATCCATGCACACAATACGCCAATGCCATGAGTCAAAGTTGACGAGCAGTATCTCCATCTTCAGATGAGCTGTAAGTTGTGCTAACATCTTTTGAGTCTTAAGAGCAACAGATCGGCCTTTGTTAAGATCAAATTAACAGCACTAATACTGAACGCTGAGTAAAGTGTTAAATACAAGTTCAAGGACACATATTGAGGCGAGGCATATTGATGTAACTGTCTGATAAAGAGATTGGGAAAGTTCACCAAAGCAGAATAATTTTTTGGAAGAGCTAAATAACGATTTGGGTTTGTAGTATAACTACTTGAATATTAAAATAAGACATAGGCCTACCCATACATTAATGAGATTGTGTGCAAGCTGTTTCTATCGTAAAAAGATGAAATTGACATAACCTCAACTCAAATCAAGAAGTTTATTCCACACACTTTGGAACGTTCTCAGCTATATTATTTTCAATTGACAATTGAGCAAAAGGTACAATTTTCAATTTGTTGACAATAGTCGACATGTTGAAATAGACGGATAACACATTCCTAACGCTCTGTGACAGCAGAAATGCAGGATGTGAAGTGAAGCAACCACAAAGAATAAATGATCACATGAATACATTCAACGATTTCTCACTTGTGAGGATTCAACTTATTATCGTCTATAATTTTAAAAACATTTTAGGTTAGACGTACTAGTAAGAATAACAATACGTTAATAGAAAGCACGTGACTTTTGCATGTTTGTTAAGTTTTCAAAATTATGTCATAAGAGCTGTTTCTTAAACCCAAAACAAATAAAATAATTCTTTAAAAACTGTCAACACGTCAAGAGCAGTCATATCAAAATAACGATCCACACATGTCCGCCTTATAGTGGATACATTCACTTGACAAAAACAATTTTAGAAATCACTTACAGCTACAGAATACGACGAATCGTCTTTTCGTGAAAAAATTTATGAGACGAGCATGCATGCACATGCAATCGCAATGTTGTCTTCGAAACTTCCCACCACACCAGCACCTACCATTCGATATATCAAAGGTCCTTATATCGATAAATGACCATCTGATGTTTCGACTTTCAATACGGTAGAATCGAATTCCTACTGGCGGGACTTTTAATAAAAAGTTATTTTGATTATTTATTCATCAATTTGTATTACATGAACGAGAAATTAAGCGGTTACAGTCGTAATTGCCACGACATATAAAACCGGGGATACCACTGTTGTAATGTTCTTCAGTTTGTAAAGTTCTATCACAATGTTCTTTTCTTCAGAGCCTTATACCGCACCAGTTACATGGGTTAATCATCTGCACACCAGAATTCTCCTGTAGTACCACATTTCAAAAGTTTTTGTCTGTGCTGTTGACTAACCTATCACTTCAATACTAGGCTACACTACAGACAAATACTTTCATAAAAGACTTCCTGACATGTAAATCTACATTTGAATGATTTGATTGTCAACCAATTGCTCTTTTTTAAGACGCTTTTCAGCTTTTCTTGGCATTGTCTCTTCTCTACCTATCATAAGTATTATGTTGTCTAAATAATAACAATAAAAAAAAATTATCTACCACTTTTGGAGTCTCATTTTCCCAGAGGATTACATGATTTAATTGTACTACATTACATTACCATAGTTTTGGTATTGTTAATGTTCATATTACAGCCTCCTTTCAAGACATTGTCTGTATTGTTTCACAGTTTTTTGAAATTGACCTACCTTGCTTTCCATGACCAAATTACAGTGCCATCAGTATCAAATATTTTTTTATTCCTTGTGCCTAGCCTTTATAACCCTCTCAGATTTTTGTTATATTTTAGTGCTTAATCAGTGTGTAATTTTTATAATGTCATGGATAAGCTAAAAACCTGTTGAATCACTCCTCTTTCGTGATGCTCAATTCTTATGAATGCCATTCTGTTCCTGTATAAGTTGTTGGTAGCCTTTCAGTCCCTGAATTTTACTCTGCTACTTTCAGCGAGTTCCAGTCAGAATTGTCAAAAGTAATCTACAAATTGACAAAACCGAAAACTAAATTTGCATTTCCTTAATCTACATTCTTAATTAAATCATATGGTCAGTATTGATTCAAATATTCTGCAGTTTTTCACAATCCAAACTGATATTACCAGAGATTAGTTTCTCTCAGTCCTTTCATTCTTCTGTAAATAATTCACATTAGTAATTTGAACAAAGGAATATTTGCTTTTTTTTGGAATCAAAGTCATTACATTCCTCTTGAGGTCAGAGTATTTCACCTGTCTCATACATATTGCACACCACTTGAAATGGTTTTCCTATGGCTGGCTCTCTGTAGGATATCAGTAATTATGAGAGAAAGTTATTGTACTGTATTGATTTATTATTTATTCTGTGGATCACAAATTGTATAAATATTAATAAATTATTGAAAATTGGGTTTCCATAACCCCTGGGTTTGTGTAAGTTGGACCCCAGCATTATTTTCCATGTAAAAAGCAGTATAAAGCATCATTGGGTGCCAGTAGGATGTGGGCTCTGAAAATAAAGACATTTACAAATATTCGGGTTTGAAGAATGTTCACTTACTTTGACATTAAAATTGAATATATTCTAAACATACATAATAAACTGTGTTTGGTTGAAAGAAACATATTAGCATTTGTTTACATTTCTCTAGACCTTACAGCATTTAAGCATTTTTGAAACTTATTTGTTGTAAAATTCGTATATATTTTTCTCCCATGGGATCGTTTGTAATTTCTGGTCATTTTTTGGCTCCATACCTGCAAATAAATTAACATGAACAGTGTATAAATGATTTCATGAAGGAAATTGTAATAACTTACTGTCATACGTTACTTTGTAGTGAAATGTGGAAGTGTGCAATTGAAATATAGCGCTAGTGGCTACCAAAAGCCATTTCTGGGCTGGGTCCAAGTTACCCTATTTTTAGGTTGTCAGCACAATCTTCTCGAAATATATAAATTTTACTAGCTGTTCGTTATCTATATAATTACTACAATTGTTGTTGTGTTAGGGAATGTACATAGAATATAAATTTCAGCTAATTTCCCATGCAACTAAAGTGTCGAAAATGGTGTAAGTGGAAGTTTTCCAATGGCGACAATCATTGGTTTGACTACACAACAATATAACGTTAGCTATGAAAAGGCGTGAAAGGCATTACAGCAGACCCTGAACTGATTTAAAACATTTTTGTTTTGTTTTGTGTCTAAGTTACACTGTAGGGTTGAAGTAACATCACCCTATGGTACCTCATTTCCTTCATTCTTGTATTTCACCGAATTCTGAAGATGAGTTTTGAGTGAAATAATACATAAATACACTTTTTTTAATGCACAGTTTACTTAGCTTGTCTTCTGTTAACTTTCTCTTCTGCTTCTGCATGGTCGACTGGAGATAAAACCATAGGTAGGCCTACTTTAGATCGACCAATAGAGTAATCCCATATAGATGACAAAACGCAACAACCACCCAAAAAATAAAATAGTATCTGAACCACCCATCACCCACCACCCATCACATACTATAAAAAACCATAAAGCTATTAGTCAAATCAGAAGTGTTTTTATTGATTAATATAACTGGATGTTTGTTTTCAGGAATTATTAATTCTGTATTTCACCTAAACCGAGATATGTACTAATTTACAATTAGACAGAGGGACAGGGTATGAACAACAATGTGTATCTTGCAGTGAAGGCTTTGACGACCAGCTGAAATAATTGCTGTTGAATCTTCTGGGTTATGTCGTCGTGGTCGAAGAAACATATCTGCTCCTGACGTTTCGTCCAGAGTTGCGCTGGACATCCTCAGAGGTGCTACTGGTAGCAGTAAGTCTTGCCGACTGACGAGTCGGGTTTCGCTTCGCTTTGCTTCTTCTTGGCGGGCCTCGGCCATGGCCCGTCTGAGTGGAGTTCAAACATGTATCTGCTATGCCTCCTCATTCCAAAATGATAAGTTGTATTTCATCCTGGCTTGTTGGATTGCCTTAAACCTGTTGGAAAATAACAGAGATGAAATTGATCTACTTTCTGCTAGTTTTTACTAGCGAGAACTCTGCCTCAGCTGCAGGGATATGGTGTCGTCCCGGTCTCCCACTTCTCACCCAGTTCACATGGTCCACCGCGAGGTACATGCAGGTGGTCCACTGAACTAGGGAGAAGATGGGGTGGGAATTTATCAGCTTGTACTCCTCCGCGGTTATGATTCCCAGGAGGAAATCACGCTCGCAAGGGATTAGCTGGTGTGGACGGTAGGGATCAGTTGGTTTTTTGGAGGGGGGAAGGAAGGGATAGGGATTATCATGGTGAGGATAGGATCCATCCCTTAGGGAGGAGGCGATCTTCTTTAGGACCTTCTGGACGCTGTACTTGTCTGGCATAGGCAAGCATTCTTCTTCGTCCTGGTCCTCTTCCCTCTCGGCCACCACGTGTGTGGCTTCCGTCTGTACCGCTTGCTCCACGGTAGCAGCCTGTACAGGGAGGGTGTATCAACCTCCATAGGCGCTGTGTCGGCGCCTGCAGGGATATCTGCCTCTTCCGTTTGCGTCGCAGCATCCGTCCCCGCTTGTGGGGAGATAGCGAGGGTGGCCATTTCTTCCTTTGCTGCGCGAAGTTCGTGCACCAGTGCCTCCAACTGACAGCGCGCAGCGTCGATCTCGGCGCGGAGTAACGCTCTCTCCTCCACCATAGCGGTCTTGAGAGCGAGCGCCGCGTCGTTGGCAGACGTGCGCAGGCGGTCTTCATCTGCGCACACATCGACGCCTTTGGACACCGCTCCGACACTCGGTCCGCTCACCACGCTTGGTGGGGGCAGCTGAGTGTCCTGAGTGTCATGCAGTGAGTCTTCTGTCTCCATCTCCTCGGTGGAAACCTTTTCGGTGACCCTCTTCTTCTTTCCGCCACTCCAGTCACTAACGTAACTGCATCGACGAAAGTTTTCGGTGTGAGGGCCGCCGCAGTTCACGCACTTCTTCTCGGTTGCAGCTTTCCCGAAATCGCATGTGTCATGTGCTTCAGCACACTTCAGGCAACGTGGCCAAGCTTTTGGCAACGAAAGCATTGCAAGATCTTTTGCTTCTTCTTCTTCTGCTTCCTTCTACCATCCTTGCCAGCCATGGACAGCACCTCACTTGCGAGGTGCTTCATGATAGCTGACAGTAGGCTGCCATTCGACCATCCTCTGCTGACCTTTCTGCGTCCGGACATGGCTGGTTGTAGAAGCGTAGTAGCGAAGATCCGACCCACAGCGAGTCGAGCAGCCGAAGAGTCGGGCGTCGGAGAGCGGTATAAATACTGTCCAAAAGGGGGTGTGGTCAAGTGTTCACGTGCGCACTAGAGATAAGCCTTGTCAAAGATAAAACATAACTTTCGATAGTCGATGGTCAAAAATAAAAGCGTAACTACCTACTCTGAAGAGCCACAGTCCATATGTCATTAAGTTTCATTGTTTCTTCCTTTCTATTAAAATTGTCCCCATTTTTGTATATTTCAATTGCTTCTCGGTACAGTCGTGGATAATAGTTCGTCGTTGTAGATAAAATTTCAGAGTAGGTAGTTACGCTTTTATCTTTGACCATCGACTATCGAAAGTTATGTTTTATCTTTGACAAGGCTTATCTCTGCTGCGCATGTGAACACTTGACCACGCCCCCTTTTGGACAGTATTTATACCACAAGACTCACCGCTACCAGCAGCACCTCTGAGGATGTCCAGCGCAGCTCTGGACGAAACGTCAGGAGCAGATATGTTTCTTCGACGACGACCACATAACCCGGAAGATTCAACAGCAATGTGTATCTTGCTCTCCGTAAGAAGGTACAGCTGCTCCCAAGCAGCATTGAAATAAGATGGTCCTGAAGTAGTGGCTTTTTGTTGGAGCTGCCTGCTACTTCCACCATGTGTATATAAATGCGCTAACGGCTGAACTGGCAGTCGACACTGGCCATGCTTTTCCCGTTGCTTCCGCCTACCGCGCAGTTTACTTCTCGCGGCTCTGCACTCCCGATCGCCTTTGCTGAACGGCCCTGGTGTGGACAACTCTGTACCAGACCATGATGGACCAATTTTACCTCTTAAAAGATATTTGTGCTCAAACAAATGTTAAATATAATTATAAAATACTTAGAAAAGCTAATCCATTTGCCATTGAGACCTTTTTAAACCTAATTAAGGAACATCCAATGAGCTGCAGAAAGGCACAAATAACAGACAACAACATTATAGTTTTCAGCCTTTTAGGCTTTCGTCAGTTACACACACACACAAACACACACACACACACACACACACACACACACACACAAACACACAGATACGACTGCAGTCCTCGGCCACTGCGGCCGATCTGCGCTACCCAGCATGACCTAGGCAGAGCAACCAATTGCGGGGGGAGGTGGCAAGGAGATGGAAGAGGGGGGGGGGGGGGGGTGCAGCCCACAGACGTAATTCAAGTAGTGTGAGATCAGGTGATTTGGGTGGCCATTCCACATAACCATGTTGGCCAATCAGTCACCAGGAAATTGACCATCTAACCACTGACAAACAACTGCTCTGTAGTTTGATTGTAAGCAAGAGGGAAACTACCATCTTCATTCAGAACTAAGAGAAATGCCACTGGGACCAATGACCATTGTAGTTTGGTCCCTTAAACTCCAACCGACCAATCAATGAAGCATCACTTTTTGCAGTAATTTTTGGTAGCTTTCAGCATTTAGGTTCTGATTAATGAAAATGGGTCCAACTACACAGGTATGCTATATAACGTGCAACACAGATAGAGCAGCAGGCCAGTACTTACCATACTTTGGTACCACAATAGTATGAGGCGTGTTTTAAAGTAAGTTCTGTTTTGTTGTAAACACTAGTGGTTTGCGCAGATACCACAACGAGCATGTGTGTTGTGTTCCAGCTTGCGTTGGGATCAACTGTGCTCAGTTTCAGCTCTGTAGCTAACCTGTATGCTTCCATTCAGTGCTTTCAAAATGTTTAAGACTATCGACTCGCAGGTTGCGTGCGAGGTTTGCTCAGTGATATAGTTTTTGTCTCCAAGGAACCTGTCTGCTGCAGAAAATCATCGACATATTTGTGAAGTGTACAGTGATACTGTTATGAATAAAGGCAAAGTGTGTAAGGGAGTACAAGAATTCAAAGATGACTGTGGCAACGTCCACGAGGAGGACATCTCCGGTCGCCCTTCTTCGATTACAGACGGTTTGGAGGTTTCAGCTGAAGCGAGGATTCATGAGAATAGGAGCTTTACAATAACACCTCTCAAACAAATTTCCTGATGTGTTGAGATCAGTGCTTTACAAAATGGTAGTTAACTTTTGGTTATTGGAACAGGGGGCAAGTTGTATGAAGAGGGTATTTTAAAATTGGTTTGAACAAACTTGGCAACTATGTCGAAAAATAGAATAAAGTATGTACTTTCTAAAAATAAATTTACTTTTTTAAAATAGCCTTTCATTGTGTACTTCTGTTCAAACAGAATTTACTTAGAAAACATGCCTCATACATACAAAAAATGAAACAAAAGGTGCCGAAACTAAACTTCTACACTAGCTTTTCGAAATTTATATTTCCTTTGTCAGGAAGGAGGAGTAAAGAGAAAGGGGATGGGAGGGAAATGTTACTCACAACCTAGGTCATGACATGGGGTGGGTGAATGTGGATGTCAGAGATGTTGGATGATAAGTACTGATGTCCACATTCACATATTTCGTGACAAAGGAAATATAGATTTCCAAAAGTTATAATCATTTAATTTCATTGTCTTTTGTGTAATTTTTGTGTGTGTACTATCAGTGGTACCAAAATATGGTAAATACTAGCTGGCAACTCTGTCTCTTCTGCACATTGTTTTCAAATCTTAGGAATTAACAGGTACCCTGTATTCCACATCGCACCATAACCTTTACTTAAACCACTACCTGTGAAAGTTACACACCCAGATATGCAAAAGAGGGATCTTGTGGTAACTTTTGAACTGTATCTAATAAATCAAATCTGTTTAAAGGAATGAAGTTGTCAGAAAATGTTGATGTTATTCGATGTATCACAGGAGCCCTTTTCCATAAAATATATATAAATTAACTAAAATATATATAAATATTATAGACGAAAAACTCCTAGCAGGAAAAAATTATATACAAAAAATAGACGAAGATTACTCACCAGGCGAAGGAGCACAGGCGTGACAGCAGCACAAACAAATAGAACACACACACACACACACACACACACACACCACACACACACATACATACAGAGATACAAATGCTGGTTTTCGCAGCCTAGCTGCTTCTTCAGGCAGAAGGGAAGGAGAGGGAAAAGGAAATGAGGAGGGTTTAAAGGACAGGATAAGACTTACCTTGGGGGAAAAAAAGGAGGGTAAACAAATTCACACCCACCCACACATTTACACACGCAAGTACACTTAGGCAGACATACTGTAGAAAGCAAAGAAGTTAAGAAGTTAGACAGAGATACCACTTGAGGCAGAGGCTCTGTCCAGAGACTGAGGCAAAAGATGTTAAGATGGTGGGTGGGAATTCGAATTTAGTGGAGGTTGAGACCAGGTGGGCAATGGGAAGAGAGAATATGCTGAAGGGCTAGTTCCCATCTCCGGAGTTCTGAAGGATTGGTGTCGGTGGGAAGTAGCCAGATAACCCGGACGGTGTAACACTGTGCCAAGATGTGCTGGCCGTGCCCCAAGGCGTGTTTAGCCACAGGGTGATCCTCATTACCAACAAACACTGTCTGCCTGTGACCATTCATGTGAATGGACAGTTTGTTGCTGGTCATTCCCACATAGAACGCTTCACAGTGCTGGCATGTCAGATGGTAAATCATGTGGGTGCTATCGCAAGTGGCTCTGCCCTCGCTCGTGTACACCCTCCAGGTTACGGGACTGGAATAAGTGGTGGTGGAAGGGTGCATAGGGCATGTTTTACAACGGGGCCGGTTACAAGGGTAGGAGCCAGAAGATAGGGAAGGTGGTTTGGGGATTTCATAGGGATGGACTAGGAGGTTACGGAGGTTAGGTGGGCGGCGGAAAGACACTCTCGGTGGAGTGGGGAGGATTTCATGAAGGATGGATCTCATTTCGGGGCAGGATTTAAGGAAGTCATATCCTTGCTGGAGAGCCACATTCAGAGTCCACTCCAGTCCCGGAAAGTATCCGGTGACAAGAGGGGCACTTCTGGGGTTCTGTTGAAGGTTGTGAATTTGAGGGGATGAGGAAGTGGCTCTGGCAATTTGCTTCTGTATCAGATCAGGATAGCTGTGGGATGTTAAAGGCAAAGGTGTTATAGAATGGTGAGCGGGAATTTGAATTTAGCAGAGGTTGAGACCAGGTAGGCTTAGGGAAGAGAGAATGTGTTGAAGGGCAAGTTCCCATCTCCGGAGTTCTGAAAGATTGGTGTTGGTGGGAAGTATCCAGATAACCCGGACGGTGTACCACTGTGCCAAGATGTGCTGGCTGTGCACCAAGGCATGTTTAGCCACAGGGTGAGCCTCATTACCAACAAATACTGTCTGCCTGTGACCGTGCAAATGGACAGTTTGTCTGCCTTGGTGCGTTTGTGTGTGTGTGTGTGTGTGTGTGTGTGTGTGTGTGTGTGTGTGTGTGTGTGTGTGTGTGTGAGGGGGGGTGTACTTGTTTACCTTCTCTTTTTTCCCCTAATGTAAGTCCTTCCACTCCTGGGATTGGAATGACTCCTCTTCCACTCCCTTAAAACCTGCATCCTTTCCTTTTCCCCCTCCTTCCTTCCTCTTTTCCTGATGAAGTGGGCCAATGGTTGCGAAAGCTTGATTGTTTGTTTGCGTGTGTTTTTATTTGTGCTTTTGCGCCCATCAACGAGCCTTTGCTTTGGGTAAGTTACTCAATCTCTATTTTTTACACATATATGGAGAGAGAGAGAGAGAGAGAGAGAGAGAGTGAATATAAAGTAAAATAAAAATAGAAACAGGAAACACACAGTAGGGAAAGGGGCATGAATCTGAAAGGAAAGTAGGATGTGAGGTGGAAGGGGACTGTGAGCATGGACTGTAGGGTGTTATATTATCTGATGTTGAGGCCAGGATGGTTGCTGGACCGTAGGATGTGCTGTAGGGATAACTGCAGTTCAGAAGAGCTGGTGGAAGAGATCTAGATGGCTCAGGTGGTGAAGTCCAAGGTGCTGTGCTTCGCTGCAAGCTGAACTACAGGATAGTCCATATTGCTCTCAGCCACAGTTTGGCAGTGGCCGTTCATCCTGATGGAGAGCCGGTTAGTCATCATTCCAATGTAGAATGCAGACCAGTGATTGCATCAGAGTTGGTATATAGCTGCTTTCACAGTGGCCCGTTTTGTGTCCCAGCCTCGTTGCCGCTTTTGTGTCTCGTTTCCGTCGTAGGTGTCAGTGGCCAAGTAGAAAAGTACCGACACAGGAATAAAGGATGCACGCTTGTGCAGGTACGAAAATGAGCAGCCAGTGGGACAGCAGAAACTAGAAACACTAGAGTAAATTAGAATGAGATACATATTTCACAGAGACTTAGTAATACTCGATTAATGATGAAAATTCTCCTCAGAGATTATAAATATTGTTGAAATGAGATAGAATGGCTGGCCCCTTTTTTTCTGTTTTTTCATTTTGTGTTACTATCGGCGGTACAGCACAATGGTAAGTACTGGCCAGCCATTCTATCTCATTTCAACAAGACTTAGTAATACTTAACTTTTACATAGTTCTTGACTGCAGAATGCTGATACATAGATTAGATAGAGGCCTGCCTAGTGATGATTCGTAGCGCCTATCCGATAGCCAAGTCTTTACTGGTGCCTATCTGATTCGGAAGTGTTAACTGGTTCCTATCTCAGTCCCAAGTGAACAACGTCGTTCAGTGGTGGCCATGAGCGGAGTTGTAGCAGAGGGTGCTCATGGCTGACGTCGTAAGAATGCCGTGCCGTGCGTGCATGGTGGTGCACGGCGAAAGTAAGTGGCACGCACTTTAGACTTGTGCAACACCACAGTCCAGCATCTGATGGGGTAGGACAAGTCTGTGATGGGACTGGAATTGAAAGTGCTGGGTGTGTGGATTGGACAGGTTTTGCACTGGGGACTTCCACAGGGATATGATCCCTGTGGTAAGGGGTTGGGATTAGGAGTTGCATGGGGATGTAGTAGGATGTTGTGGAGGTTGGGTGGGCAACAGAACGCCACTTTAGGGCAGGTTTGGAGGATCTTGGGTAGGATGTCTCTCATTTCATGGCATGTTGACAGATAATCAAAGCCTGATGTAGGATATGGTTCAGTTGTTCCAGTCCAGGTTGGTATTGGGAGACAAGGGGGGCACTCATTTGTGGCTGGTTAGTAGGGTTGGAGGGAGGACTGTTGGTGTGTGAAGATATGGCACAGGAAATCTGTTTATGGACTAGGTCTGGTGGGCAATTCCTGCCTGTGAAGGCCTTTGTGAGGTTTTTGGCATACTGATTAAGGGAGTTCTCATCACTGCAGATACGCATTCCAGGGGTGAGAAGGATCATGTGAAATGGATGGGTGAGAAAGAGTTGAGGTTGTTGAGGAATGAGGATAGGGTGTCCTGACCTTGAGTCCAAATCATGAAAATGTCATCAATAAACCTGAACCAGACAAGGGGTTTTGTGGATTTGGAAGGCTAGGAAGGTTTCCTCTAGATGGCCCATGAACTGGTTGGCGTAGGAAGCTGTCATACTTCTGTCATTATTTATCTAATACATAAACATGAATGTTTGTTTGTATGTTTGTTCATATTTTATGCGTGGCTGTACCTTTATACTGTTACAATGAAACTTTGCCAACATACTGGTTGCACTTTCGTGGCAGTTACTGACATAATTAAACGACTGTAAGACACATAGTTCAGGAGATATGACATCATAAATAATTGAGGTCATGTTCATTTTAAGAAAGAACTGTCATTGTATTCACTATGATATATGTTGTAACTCGGTCACTAAAAAGCATGTAGTGTAACAGCTTACACTACACGTTTCCTGCTAGAGGCTCAAGAAAGTCTAGTATAATTATTTAATGAGTCATATTTAATTTAGCAAAGTGGCAGGAGAATATTTTTTGGCTCCAGTTTTTCCCTGTACAAGTTTTGTGCAGAAGAAAAAGAATCGGCGAAGAATCCACTTGCAAGTGATATAATTATTCTGAGATAAATGAAATAAATGGACTGTATGTATATTCCGTAGCTTTTACTACGTTATAATTATTCTTTGTCTGGATATGTTGGAGAAACAAGGCAGATAATAAGCCTTTGTATGTATATACTTAAGTGATAAAATAAACACTGTACTTGTTCTAGTAAGTAACACACTGCTTGCTTGAATTAATACTGGTTTAAATGAGAAGTGTTTGCTATTTTGGGTTTTCTCGTGATGATTGGAAAAGAGTTAACACCCAAGAAGACCTATCAAGATATGTTGCTATGTTAGGAGGCAGGGACTAGCCGGTCCTCTTACATTTGGCAAGTACATTCTTATTACACACATTTAACGAATGAAGAGCTCTTATCATAAAGAAGTGGTAATGAGATAGTTCCCGACATGCACCGTTGGTTGAGATAATTAAACAGTAGATGCCGTTGGAACAACTCAAGCACTAACCAAAGGCAGCGGAAATTTGTCATGGCACCTCTGGTGGGCAATGGACCAGTTTGCCAACCAGAAAGCACTTGACAGACCGCAGATGAGACACGGTTGCATACACAGATTAGGCGCAGGTCCCTTCGGGTACAGCTATGTTCGTTGTGGCCAGGGTATGACGACAACAGACTTCTGCACTACCTGGGTCCTGCAAGGATTCCAAGGATGTCCACAGGCTCAAAGTTTTCAGCTAACATTTCGAGAGACATACTGGGCAGATTACCTCACTCTATTCACATAGAACACGCTCCATGTCGCTCACAAATTTATCTGCAAAGTAAGAAATACTGTGGATATCCAGACCTCTATCCATAGAGGTTAAATCTAGCAAACGTGGCAGCCACACGGTTGGACCACCATGACCTATCCATCTTTCACTAAATTGTCTGTTGAGATGTCTCCGGACAGCCAGTGAAAAGTGAGGTGGTGCACCATCACGCTGAAACCATATTTCCTGACGGACATTCTATGGCACATCTTTCAAAAATGGGTACAATATGTGTCGCAGCAAGACTAAGTATGCGGGACCCGTGAGCTTGGATGGAAGGAGGTATGGTCCAATCACATGATGCTGATGAGTTACACATCTGAATTGAAACTGTTGTAGAATGGAAATGATACATTTAGGGACATGGGTTGCTATACAAAATGTTATGTATTCACTACCCTCTACAAGTCCTAGAAGTTTGCAACAGGAATTTCCGACCACTCTGTATACAATGAATATTTCCTCTCTGAGCAACAAGGATGTCTAAGTATAATAAAGGTCCATTCCCTATGAAGCCTAAAATGAAGTGATCGAGCCCAGCATTTTTGATGCTTGCGTGGGCTCCCTGTTACGGACAACCGAGGTCGTTGTATCCACATATGCACATGCAGCACTATATGCTCAGAGATATTATACCTGCCACATCATCAGCAACACTGCCTGCCCTTTGGAATTTGGCAAAGAGCTTATAAATTATTTTCTCAACCGGACTTTTTGACATATTAAACCTTAACTGAAAAGTGCACCATGTCACCATAGGACTGTGTTGTAACCTGTGGTATTCCAGAACCAGAACACACATTGTTTGATCCAATACATGACTGCAACCTCCTTCTTTGATTAGTTAACCACCTTTCAGGTAGCAGTGGTGGCAGTACCAGCTTTAGTGGGTGGAGACCCGGTCGGTTGTCAATGGCGGTGAAGCCCAAGGGCACCAACTCAAGTCTACTGCTATTGCCTGCATCTATTCATGTTCCACACAAGCTTTGTCTGACGTCATAAGTGGCTAGACTGGAATCGAGACTACCGCAGTGCTTCAAGAACTGCAACAAGGAAATGCTGATGCAGCTGCACCATGTCTTGTGCACCACAGAAACTAGTTTATGGAAATCCTTGACAAATGTTGTCCAAATTTGTAAACATATAAATAGTTTCCAACAGGCTATTGTAACAGCAACAGAATTGGCATCAGGTCTTGATATGGAACCATTATTTAAATCACAAATGTGATTAAGACATTAAGAGGCTACTGATGATCAAATAACTGATCAAAAAAAGAAATTTGAAGTAGAGTTTTTCAGTGTACTTTTGGGCACCGTGTACATATATATGAAAGTAAGATTCTAATAGATGTAATACTTTTCTCTGACATGGAGTATCTTGATTAACATTTAAAAAAATTAAAATAAAGAACAACTTATGCAACATTCTAAATTACAAGAAAAGTTAACTATCTAAATCAGATTTTGATGGCGATTAGTTGTTTGACAAAATTTTAGGCCTGCAACATTATCTCACAGTCAGTCAGGCAACACCCATTGAAGCCTTAAACAAAATCTTCAACAGTTACATCACAACATCCGGATAATGTTGTGTATTCTGTTAACAATACTCTTGACTGTTGCAAGTGGCAAACAAGGCTGACCAGTTTGGCCACACTGTCCATTGAAAATGAAGCATGTTTCAACCACTTTCTATGCTTGTTTTCATTGTTTGGCAATTGTTTTCTGGAGTTTCTATAGATGTATTTGTACACTGTGGTAGTACAAAATTTTTTAGACTATTTACCAATACGTGAGAGTCCAAACAATATATTGCTGCTACACTGAATGTTAAGACAGCAACAGCAGCATGTTCAACATTGTGATGATACTGATGGCCCTCTCATCTCAATTTTATCGTACGATACCGTCTGCGTCAGACCTGTGATCATATGGTCTAATAGTGATATATGTTGCGTGTGAAGTTAGTTACAAACGAAATAGCCAGCCTAGGAATCAGTGTAGGATAGTGTCTCGGTGATACTGCGATTAGTTAACAAGTGATAGATTTCATTAAGAGATTCGCATATGAGGTTTCCAGACTGTTCTATAAACAACAGTTTCATCATTGTACATCTTTTGAATAACTAGACAGAAAAATTGTAGAAACTTTTGTAAAACAAAAAGACATGAAAATAAATAGCATTGTATATATGTTAGGCTCATAAACAAGTTGTGTTGACCAGCTAATTGTGTTAATTAATGTAATAGTTGAGATTTCAATATTGTAATTCTTTGTATATACTGACTGACGTGAGATTTTGAGCCTATTTTGAGAATTGCCAAGATATTTGATAGTTCAATATATGTTAGGAACATGTATGATGTAAAACTTCCTGGCAGATTAAAATTGTGTGCCAGAACCGGGACTCGAACCTGGGACCTTTGCCTTTCGCAGGCAAGCGCACTACCTTCTGTGCTATCCCGACACAACTCACGATGCCGCCTCACAACTTTACTTCCGCCAGTACCTCGCCTCCTACTTTCCAAACTTCACAGAAGCTCTCCTGAAAACTATGCAAGACTAGCACTCCTGGAAGAAAGGCGAGGTACTGGCGGAAGTAAAGTTGTGAGGCGGCATCGTGAGTCGTGTCGGGATAGCACAGTTGGTAGTGCGCTTGCCCGCGAAAGGCAAAGGTCCCAGGTTCGAGTCCCGGTTCTGGCACACAATTTTAATCTGTCAGGAAGTTTCATGTTAGCATACACTCCACTGCAGAGTGAAAGTTTCATTATGTATGATGTACTCATTAACTAATTACTTGACATTTAACATTCTGCTTTGTTGTCAAACAAAAAAGAACCGAGATTAAGACATAAAAAGATATGCACCATCTAAAATTATTGTATGTATAGTTTTCATTTCATATTGTGATTGTTTTTGTGTACATGAAATGTTTTTCTTGTGTGTTTGGTAATTGTAAATTACTATATTCAATTGTTATGAACAATGCATAATTTAATGTCATTATTGTCAATGCTATATATTTGCCTCACCGCGTTGCATGGGGGAGTTCGAGTTTGGCGTTCATTATGTGCTCTGGAATCTATGTCAGTCTTTGTCTTAAAATGGAAGTACTATCAGTTAAGTTCTGTGTACGCAAGTTATGAAGTTGTAATGTTTTGCTGGAATAAGAAGCAGTTCAATTGCAAATTAAAGAACACGTGAAAAATTGTACATACGAGTAATTATTTCTACCTCGACACCCTAGGTGAATATTTTTGCAGCGAGCAGAACCCCCATACATCATAATGATGTAAAGCTGGGTATCGTCTTTGATATGTTTGGCATTGGTAGAATGATTGAACTGTAATTACTTAATAACCTAGTAACATTTTAACATGAAGCCACAGGCAACAATTGAATTGTTTGTAAACCTATTGGATCAAATTGCTATGGTCATAAGTCCGTAGATTTGCAAACAACTTACACTAAGAACAACACACACACACACACACACACACACACACACACACACACACACACACACACACACACACACACAATACCTGAGGAAGGACTCGAACCTCTGATGGCAATCAACCACGCGCTTCACAACGAGGCGCTTTAGAGTACACAGCCACTGCACCGCAGCTTACAGGTAGTACAGGAGACTCAAATCGAGCTTCTTAGAGGGCTTTCAAATTAAATGGATTTCATTTTTGTGTTGTATTTTTATATATTTTTAATACATATTCAGATTCACAATGGAAAAATCATGTTATGGACATAAAGATGACATAATTTACCATTTTTATGATATCTAGACAACAGTCAAATACCCTGTTACAAAGTGCTGCCAGGTTGGCAGTTTGTATAATAAAGGGCGCGTCGCCCATGGCGCCTGGATGGTTAAGGCTGGCACTGAGTGGTGCAATCAATTGCTTGGAGCTGTGGTGCACTATTTCCAGGCAGGTCATAATGCAGTTGCAGCAACATATGTCAGCAGCGTTTCAAACTATTTTGATCTTTTTTTAAACATCTGTACACAATTCTTACAGCATTATCAATACATATGGTTTTGATGCACACACTATCGAACTTTGTTTATGTTGTTGTTGTTGGGGTTTTGAAAGGGGCTAAATGGCTAGGTTATCAGTCCCCTGTTCCTAGCTAAGAGAGGACATCTTTCAATTAGCGGGTAAAAAGTACTCCACGTCTAATGCACAAGACGGTCAAAGTGATAATGTGTGCTAAGATGACAACATTTAAAGGAAAACCACCAAAGTAGTTGACCAAATAGACAACAACACTAAAATAACACAGCATAAGAATGTGGCTGGCTGCTCGCAAAGATAATATAGGATGAGCCAGCTATTCTGCACACACTATAACTGCCAGTCAAAGATGGGACTGATAGGACAAAAGTGAAAACAGATTAAAACCGTTTGAATGGTGGGTGCCTGAAATATCAGGCTTAGGTACCCCACATTAAATCACATGATAAAAACCAGCTGCGCGAATAAAATCTAAAACACGTTCAACCATAGCAGCATCGTCTCCTAGCATAAAAAGAAGCGCATCTGGCAGATTAAAAGATTGTCGCAAGGCAACTAAAAGTGGACAGTCCACCAGAATGTGGACCACTGTCATCAAGGGGGCGCCACAGTCACACCGTGGTGCATCCTCCCGCCGAAGGTGGCCATCCGTCAGCCACGTGTGGCCGATTCGTAGGCGGCAGAGAACAACAGATTCCCTACGAAACGACCGCAGTGAGGACTTCCATGTGGCCATAGATAGCTTAACAGCAAGGGGCTTGTTTGATTCCCCTGAGTTAGCCCACTCGGAATTCCAAAGGACAAGTATCTTCCGATGGAACTCAAGTCGGAGATCGCTCTCTGGAAGATCAATATCCAATGGACTGGAGATAATAGCCTGCTTAGCCAGCTGATCCACATGTTCGTTTCCAGGAATGCCGCTGTGGCCTGGTGTCCAAACAAAGAAAACATAGTGACCAGACTGAACAAGCCTGGAAACAGACTCCTGAATGGATTGTACCAATGGATGTTTCCCGAAACACTTGGCGAGGGCTTGCAAGCCACTCAGGGAGTCAGAACAGGTAACTAGAGACTCGCCAAGGCACACTCTGAGATGTTCAAGTGCCCAGAAGATGGTCACCAATTCTGCAGTGAACACGCTATTCCCACAGGGCAGTGAATGCTGTTCGATATGCTCACCATGGACAGAAGCATATCTAGCAGGGACATCGACCTTTGTTTATGAGATATCACAGACTCCTTTGCTTGACGCCCTGCAAGTAGCAGATACAGAAAAAAGAGTGTGGTTATTTCCTTATAATATTATTTGCCTGCATTTCTTACAGTTCAGCATTCATCTAATCAGTAGGTATGGTACATAAAACATATGATTGTTTTGTTATTATACTAAAATATTCAGCAATGAACCGTGTATATTTAAAGAGCTGTAAAAATTATGTTATTACTTCTTTAATGTAGTCATAATTTCAAGTGGAAAACATTCTTATTATACCATACTTATGTCAAATTGCTCGATTTTCATTGCATCAATCTGTGTAGGGAGAAGATGAAAACCATCAGTAAATAAGTTAAATGAAATCAAAGCTAATGTATATCCTCATTCACACTGACAATTAAACATAAATAAAGTATAAGTAGTCTTGCAAAATTTTTATTTGAACTGGGATTTTAAAGATTGTGTGTAACCTGCTGATTGCATGATTATGAAAAAGTTTAATGTCATTTGCTTTTATTAGTCAATTTTTTCTTTGAATCTGTTGCGTGCTATAATTTGCAGATGTTCAAAGGAGCCATACAGCTTTTCGAGTAGCCAGAATCTAGGATAGGGTCGCAGCTTAGATCTTCTTGACTTTCTCGCCGACGACGACTGGGTTGTTTCGGCGTATTTCTTCAGCGCCCATCTCGCGGTAGTCGAACGTGCACTGGTGCTTGTCGCTGTAGCGGTGGACGGCACAGAACAGCCCTCCACACCGACACATGAAACCTGCGCAAAATGTGCTTCAGTATGGGTGGAATATATGAATGTGCAGAGCGTATTGGCTGAAAGCAAAATTGTGATGTCTACATTCATAAGAATATCCTGGTAAATGATTGTGACATGTCAGGAAACCTTTCATTGACACATCTCCCTTTTTCCTAGCATTTATCCCATTGCATTGGGTCTTCTGAATTTCATGGGTTGGCAACTTTATTTTAATTTTAATTTTTTAGATGGGTATTGGATGCTCTTGTCTTGGCACAGTCATCAGCTGGCCATAAAGGGGGGCAGTTTCGTGAGCTGCTAGTCTATAAATTATATAAACTTTGTTCTCTGTGTGTGTGTGTGTGTGTTTGGTATTTCAAATGTTTGTATACAGTAGTTTCTCTGTTTGTATTTCCTGAGGCTAAGATTGGGAACCAGCCAAATATTTTTGAACGAGTATGAAAAACCAATGAAAAACTACAATGAGTCTGATCAGTGTACCAGACTGTCAGTTATTTATCCAATGTGTTTGATCTGGATCTGTCATACTTCCATCTTGCAAGCTAGAGCATCGCATCTTAAGCTATCATAACAATTTTACACTCCTGACCATGAAAATTCCTATACCACGAAGATGACATGCTAGAGATGTGAAATTTAATCAACAGGAAGAAGATGCTGTGATATGCAAATGATTAGCTTTTCAGAGTATTCACACAAGGTTGGCACCGGTGGCGACACCTACAATGTGCTGACATGAGGAAAATTTCTAACTGATTTCTCATACACAAACAGCAATTGACCAGTGTTGTCTGGTGAAACTTGTTGTGATGTCTCGTGTAAGGAGGAGAAATGCGTACCATCATGTTTCCGACTTTGATAAAGGTTGGATTGTAGCCTATTGCAACTGCGGTTTATCGTATCACGACATGCTGCTCCTGTTGGTCAAGATCCAATGACTGTTAGCAGAATATGGAATCAGTGAGTTCACGAGGGGAATATGGAATGCCGTGCTGGATCCCAATGGCTTTGTATCACTAGCAGTCGAGATGACAGACATCTTGTCCGCATGGCTGTAATGGATCGCGCAACCATGTTTCGATGCCTGAGTCAACAGATGGGGAAGTTTGCAAGGCAACAACCATCTGCACGAACAGTTCGATGACATTTGCAGCAGTATGGACTATCAGCTTGGAGACCGTGTCTGCAGTTACCCCTGATGCTGCATAACAGACAGGAGCTCCTGCGATGGTGTACGCATGAACGAACCTGGTTGCACAAATGGCAAAATGTCATTTTTTTTGATGAATCAGAGTTCTGTTTACAGCATCATGATGGTCGCATCCGTGTTTGGTGACATTGCGGTGAACGCTTTCTACAAATGTCTACCTTGTTGTGTTTGTGCATGCGTGTGGGTATGTGCTTGCTTGTTTATCTTCCTTTTCACCATTAAGGTAAGTCCTTCCAGTCCTGGGATTGGAATGAATCCCTTTCCACTTCTTTAAAACCAGTATCCTTCCCTTTCTCCCCTTCTTCCTTCCTCTTTTCCTGAAGAAGTGACCAACGGTTGCGAAAGCTTGAATGTTTGTGTGCGTGTTTTTATTTGTGTTTTTTGTGTGTAACAGCGAGTCTGTGCTTTGGATAAGTCAAACAATCTTTATTTCTATACATAAAGAAGAATAAGATATACCTGTAATGTTTGGCACTGGTTGTTTTCAGCTGGACCTGCCTAAAGGTTTAATGTTGACTCCTGTAGAAGTAGGAGCAGTCATCCTCTAAATACTGTAAGCTTCATCCTCTACTTACAGTATTTAAAGAATGACTGCCCCTACTTCTACAGCAGTCAACATTAAACCTTTAGGTAGCTCCAGCTGAAAACAACTGGTGCCCAACGTTACGGGTATATCTTAGTCTTCTTTCAAATTCTCACTTTAAAAATAATTATCTCTCTAATAATATATTATGTATCATTGCAGTTGTGGTCTGATGATGGTCATGTAAGTGACTAAAACCAGTTAACAGGGAAATAAGAGAAATTGCGTTCTAGACTGCCTTGTTACTCGAATGTAATATCTTTGTTTTGTAACATGACAGAATAGTAAATGGTAGAAAAATATGAACTTTTATTAGGAGTTTAGTCGTGTCGTCACAAACTATAGAGAGGGCAGAGCTGTAGATGGAAGCAGAAAGCATTATGATGAGTTGCAAGTAAATAAGGCAAGTGGCATGTTGTGAAACCACACACGGGTAAGAAAAGTCAAACTCATCAGAGAAACGACTGCGATAGAAAGCCACAGGAAGTGAGACAACAATGTGTGGTGCCCCGCCAGACATTTCTCACCTTCACTTAACTTTTACACAATTTTTTTAAATTTTAAATTTTTATTTTGCCATTTAGCCCCTAGGACAGCTTTCAGGCTGTATAAGACAACATTTATAGTTACATACAACTGTTACCCCTGTTGACATACAGGTTGAACAGCCCAGCATACGATTTTACATCAAATAACCAGTGTAGGCATACAGGTTAAATTTCATTTGTGGTAAACATTCCACAGTTACATATGGGCCTATGTGGTGTACCTATTGAAATACAAGTTGAACTGCTGAGTTGACATACTGCCAGAATAAAATTATAATTCTACAACAAATTTACTTTAATTTATGCTTCACAAAATAGTATTATATAAATTCTTGAGAAAAAACACATACAGTCTTCTTTTCTAGCCTCTATTATAATAACAGCTCTCTGACATCACTGTTTATGAATTCCTCAGCAGTGTAGAAGGCCTTTTCTTTCAACCAAGATTCTATAGTTTTTCTGAATTTACTAGTTTTCAACTGTCTTATCTCACTGGGTAATTTCTTAAAGAAAGATATTCCTGCATAAATAAAGTTTTTTTTGGTATTTTTGTTAATCTGGTCCTGGGAATGTCCAAAGTGTTTGTGTTCCTGGTTTCGTAAGTATGAATATCATATCTGGTATCGAGCTTATCCAAATTGAGTTTGGTGTGCATAAGTGCTTGAAATATATAAAGGCTGTGGACAGTCATTATTTTGTTGTAAATAAAATGAGTTTTACAAGGAGCATTGGCTCTTAGACCAAGTACACATAGTGGAGACTGAAGTCAGCAGTGAACAGTCAGTCAAACGGATATAGCAAATATAACTAGCAGAGGTTTGGTCATTACAAACCCAGCTTCATGTCAGAGCCTCCTTGCTAGTGTCTTTAAGTACTCCAGCTCTCGTAGCTGGAGAGCACTCGGTTATAGGGATCAATGGCAGACATGTACCACACTCGATTCTATGATTATGAACTGTGAATCTGTTCCTAGATGATCCAGCACAGCCTAGTGTAACTGGCAGTCTTCGAGGTACTGTTCTCTAGTCAAGAGGGCAGATGCTGTTATCTCTGCTGCGAAATCTGTAAATGGGTCAAAATCAGACATCCAGACACTTGGCGACTATAGTGTTGAAACAGAGGATGATACACAAAGGGCCAAAATACTAAATGCCAAACCACAACAAGAATGATAAAATGGCGGATACTGAAATAAGTGTCAGAGGTATAGAAAAGCAATTGAAATTGGTCAACAAATCAGGAAAGACCACTGGACTTGATGGGATACCAATTTGACTTTACACGGAGTACATGAAGGATCTTTCCACCTTTCTAGCAGTTGTGATTTGAAGATCTCTAAATAAACGAAGTGTTCCCAAGTACTGGAAAACGACACAGGTTGTTCCTGTTTATGAGAAGGGTTATCAATCAGATGCAAAAAAACTATAGGCTTATATCCCTGACATCGGTCAGTTGCAGAATTTCGGAACACATTTCATGTTCGAATATGATGTCATTCATGGAGAACAGAAATGCAAAGGGCAGTTGATACAGGGTCTCAGATAGATGCTGTGTTTCTTGACACCCATAAGGGATTCAATACCAATCCACATTGTTGCCTAACGAAGAAAGTGTGAGCATATAGAATATCAGATCAAATGTGTGACTGGATTGAGGTGTTTCTAGCTAACAGTATGCACATGTCATTCTCAATGGACATAAGTCTTCAGAGGTTAAAGTAATCTTAGGTGTGCCCCAGAGGAGTCACATAGGACTGTTGTTTTTCACAATATATACAAGTTACCTTGTAGATGATATTGTAATTCTGTCAGAGACAGCAAAGAACCTGGAAGAGCAGTTGAATGGAATGGACAGTTTGTTGAAGAGAACGTATAAAATGAACATTAACAAGAGCAAAACAAAAATAATGGAATGCGGTTTTAGAAAATCAGGCGATGCTGAAGGAATTAGATTAGGTAACGAAACAATGAAGGTGGTAGATGAGTTTTGTTACTTGGGTAGTAAAATAACATGCGATGGTCGCAGTACAGAGGATATAAAATGCAGAATGGCAATGGGAAGAAAAGCATTTTTGAAAAAGAGAAATTTGCTAACATCGAATATTAATGTAAGTGTAAGGAAGTCTTTTCTGAAGTCATTTGTGTGGAGTGTTGCCTTATACGGGAGTGAAACATGGACGATAAGCAGTGTGGACAGGAAGAGAATAGAGGCTTTTGAAATGTGGTGCTACAGAAGAATGCTGAAGATTAGGTGGGTAGATCGCATAACTAATGAAGAGGTACTGCACAGAATTGGCGAGAAAAGGAATATTTGGCATACCCTGACCAAAAGAAGGGATCGCTTGGTAGGACACATTCTTAGACATCGAGGAATCATAAATTTAGCATTGGAGAGAAGTGTGTGGGGTAAAAATCGCAGAGGGAGACCAAGAGATGTGTATAGTAAGCAGATTCAAGAGGATGTGGGTTGCCGTTCTTATGAGGAGATGAAAAGGCTTGCTCAGGATAGAGTAGGGTGGACAGCTGCATCAAACCAGTCTCCGGACTGAAGACCATAACAACAACCTTGTAGATAACATTGGAAGTTCAATGAGGCTTTTCATGGATGTTGCTGCAGTTCATCAAGAAGTCACAACAGTGGAAAAGGATAGTGACGTGCATGATGATGATGTGCAGGGTACTGATGCATGGTGTAGGAAATGACAATTGAGCCTCAACATAAACAAGTGTAAAGTGCTTCATTTACATAGAAAGGGAGATCCTAGCATGAGACACACTGGAAGCAGTTACTTATATAAAATATCTGGGAATAGACATGAGAGACGATATGGAACAACCATATAAAATCAGTTGTCGGTAAGGCAGATGCCAGACAGAGATTCACGGAAAGAATTTTCAGGAAGTGTAGTCTGTCATTATAGGAAGTGGGTTAAAAAACTTTCATTTGGCTGTTGCTTGAGTATTTCTCATCAGTGTGGGATATGTATAAATCTACTGGTTTCGAAAATGGTGACTGAGTGAAACCCAGCTCGGGCTATTCGTTCATGAGACTCAGAGGGCCACAGACACAGGATCCCAGGTGGATGCTGCGTTTCTTGACTTCTGCAAGGCGTTTGATACAGTTTCCCACAGTCATTTATTGAACAAAGTAAGAGAATATGGTCTATCAGAACAATTGTGGGATTGGATTGAAGACTTCCTAGAAAACAGAACGCAGCATGTCATTCTCAATGGAGTTGCATTGAAGACTTCCTAGAAAACAAAATGCAGCATGTCATTCTCAAAGGAGAGAAGTCTTCTGAAGTTAGAGTGATGTTGGATGTGCCACAGGGGAGTGTCATGGGACTGTTGCTTTTCACAATATATATAAATGACATTGTGGATATCATTGTAAGTTCACTGAGGCTTTTTGTGAATGCTGCTGTAGTATATCGAGAAGTTGTAACATTGGAAAAATATATGGAAATGCATGAGGATCTGAAACAAATTGACATGGTGCAGTGAATGGCAATTGAGTTTCAATGTAGACAAGTGTAATGTGCTATGAATACACAGAAAGAAAGATCCTTTATCTTTTAACTACACTATAGCGGGCCAGCAACTGGAAGCAGGCGATTCCATAAATTATCTGGGAGTAGGCATTAGGAGTGATTTAAAATGGAATGACCATATAAAATTGTCAGTAAAGCAGATTCCAGACAGATTCATTGTAAGAATCCTAAGGAAATGCAGTCCGAAAACAAAGGAATTAGGTTACAGTACACATGTTCGCCCACTGCTTGAATACCGCTCACCGGTGTGGGATCTGTACCAGGTGGGGGTGATAGAGGAAGTAGAAAAGATCCAATTGAGAGCAGCGCGCTTCGTTACAGGATCATTTGGTAATTGTGAAAATGTTATGGAGATGATTGATAAACTCCAGTGGAAGACTCTTTAAGAGAGATGCTCTGTTGCTCGGTACGGGCTTTTGTCAAAGTTTCAAGAACATACCTTTAACGAAGAGTCAAGCAGTATATTGCTACCTCCTATGTATATCTAGCGAAGAGATCACGAGGATAAAATCGGAGAGATTAGAGGCCACACAGAGGCATACCGACAAACTTTTTTTCTGCAAACAATACGAGACTGGAATAGGAGGGAGAATCGATAGTGGTACTCAAGATAGCCTACCCTCTGCCACACACCATCAGGTGGCTTGCAGAGTATGGATGTAGGTGTAGATCTCACTGTATCCCACAGTCATAGAGGAGGCTGCACATGAAATTATGTGCCTATCCCATGAGATTTGCTAAGTCAGTGTATTGCATGTAGCATTTCCAATTCCAAACCTCAAACCTTATATGTCACCTTCTCTTTCAGCTCTATATACTTAAGAAGTGACAAACCTGAGTCAACGTTCATTGGGGATTACCTGTGAGACCGACCTTCTTGTTGCAGACGGCGCAACGGTTGACGTTCTTCTTGGCCTTCTTCTCGGCGTCCTTACCGTCACTTCCATCCTCTGCTTCTTGGATGATGTTTACCATCTCTACGGTGCCGCTGCTGCTCGAGGCCTCCCCTGGGTCCTGCAGTGGAACACAATTCTAAGCTCTCAGTGTAGCCCAAAGAGTCATTATGTTCACAGAACTGGAGGTTTGTACCTAACAGACTAAAAATATAATTGAAGACCTCAAGTAAATTGTGATGTAAGTGCATTTTTCAAAGTTTTGAGATAATTACCCCCCCCCCCCCCCCCCCCCCCGCACCCTCTCCCCGCACACACAAGACCAACTTCTTAAATCATATAAACTCCATATTAAAGAAAATAATTTAAATTAGGCCTAAATATACTCTGTACAAATAATATCTTTATTAAATCTCATTCCTTAACAGCTTTTTAAATCTTGAAATGAAAACTTTTTGCTGATGGTACAAGTATAGCTATCACACCTGACAAACCTGAATTAACTGATGAAATTGTAAATGATATCTTTCAGAAAGTTATTAAGTGGTTCTCTACAAATGGACTCTCATTAAACTTTGATAAAACCCAGTATATACAGTTTCATACAGTAAATGGCATGACACCATTAATAAATTTAGACTTTGAACATAAATCTGTAGATAAGGTAGAACATTCAAAATTTTTAGGTGTTTGCATTGACGAGGGACCGAATTGGAAGAAATGTATTGATCTCCTGAAAAGTTTGAGTTCAGATACTTATGCTATCAGAGTCATTGCAAAATTTGGTGATATACATCTCAGTAAATTAGCTTACTATGCCTATTTTCATTCATTGCTTTCATATGGGATCATATTCTGGGGCAATTCAACATTGAGTAGAAAAGTATTCACTGCACAAAAGCATGTAAGCAGAACAATTGCTGAAGCCCACCCAAGAGCATCCTGCAGACATTTATTTAGGGATCTAGGGATCTTCACTGTAACTTCACAATTCATATATTCACTCATGAAATTTGTTATTAACAGTCCGACCCAATTCAAAAGTAATAGCAATGTGCATAGCTACAACACTTGGAGAAAGAATGATATTCAATATTCAAGGTTAAATCTAACTTTGGCTCAGAAAGGGATGAATTATGCTGCCACAAAAGTCTTTGGTCACTTACCAAGTAGCATCAAAAGTCAGACAGATAGCCAACTGGTATTTAAAAAGAAATTAGGCCTAAAGGAATTTCTGAATGGCAACTCCTTCTACAATGTAGATGAATTTTTAGATAAAACTTAAAAAATTAAATAAATAAAAACAACAAAAAATGTAATAAAAATCCTTAAAATATTGATTGTGAAGTGTAGACAATATTTACTAGACTGACACGTTCCACATAATTATGAAATGTCATATATATGATCTATAGAACAAGTATTAATCTAATATAATCTACAAATCAATGTCCACAGCATCAAATCCAAATAGTGATGTAATGCCTTGTGATTAACATGGCAGTCTAAGTGCCAAAAGAGCTTTTATAATAAAGGAGGCTTAGAAGTATGGAATAGTTTTAGGCCTTTATGATGTTTGTGTGGTAGGCTCTGCTTTCACATGGTGCACATTAGTTGGCTTTGATTCTGTTTCTTCTCATCTTCTAAAGAGGATGCAGTTTTTCACGCCAACATATTACATGCTGCAAAAGTATCATTTCTAGGCCAATGAAGCAGAGTTTAGGAAAATTGTAGAATCATTCTGTGATGTGGGTATCTGGATACTTGATCTTAAATGCCTACAAATGTTAAGGTTTCGGATAGGTAGTCTTTTTCAGACTTCTTTTCCCCATAGTAGCCTACCTCTTGTGGAATCGAGTTTACATGATCACACACTAGTTTATAATCTTCAACGGTGTATTTATGAGGCCCAGTCTAGTTACCCCTTTTCTCAATGTACATAGGAGTACCAATCTTTTTTAGATCTGACAACAATTGCACTCTTCTTGAAACTAAATAAAATATTTCTTGAGAAGTTGACCAGCAGACATGTATGATTTCACCTTCCCATTAGGAACTGCATAAACAACAGTAGCCTGTCACTTACTTCTATTACGATTATTGTATTGCCTTTGGCATCTCCTGTTTACTGACTTAACAGTAATTAGGCCTAAGAGATAGATTTGTTGCTTGCAAAAATTTGCTTTGTAAAAATCTGCAAACAGTGGTAGCTTTTGTGTGTGTGTGTGTGTGTGTGTGTGTGTGTGTGTGTGTGTGTGTTAGATACTTTAACACTTGTATTTACACTTACATCTCAAATTTTGAGGTAGGTGTGTCTTGGATGGAACCACAATTTTCTTTTTAGTTGTTATATTCCTACACACTGTTCCTTACTTTCTTCTGAAATTCTTCCTTCTCCTTTCTTCTGACATCTGTTAACACTTTCACTCATTATAAAACAATAAAAAAGTTACATTAAAATAATGTTTGACACACTGTTACTTTCTGTGACATCATCAGGTAAACACAACTTTAAAACAAAACTAGAATGAAGCTATGAACTCGACAATGATGTTAGCGACCTAATGGCACTTAGATCATAATTCGTAATTTGTTACCGTGCACACACAGCTCATGAATTCTGTTGGCGATGAACTGAACTACTACAAAAAGGTCTGGCACTTAGATCAGAATATACCACAACTGGCTTGGCCCATATGCCATAATTCCAGTTATAACTCTGAAATGGAAAAAATGGCACTTAGATCATAATTTACTTCAGCTCCTTAATTCTGTGATTGGAATAGCAGTAGTTTGTAATTGTCCTAATAGATATTCATATATTGATCACACAGGCTCATATACAGTGCAGCAAGTGGCAGACTTCAGTTT
This sequence comes from Locusta migratoria, assembly GCA_026315105.1. Classification (NCBI taxonomy): domain Eukaryota; kingdom Metazoa; phylum Arthropoda; class Insecta; order Orthoptera; family Acrididae; genus Locusta; species Locusta migratoria. The sequence goes on along the minus strand of CM048754.1, from coordinate 67,187,089 downwards.
ATTGCAGGTTTTTGGGGAAAATGGAATGTCTACAAAGGGGACTGCTTACATTATTTTTGCAGAGAAAAACTGTATGTGCCGTAGACTAATCATTAATGTACCTATCTGTAATTTGTATGATACTGTACATTATCCTAATATATTGTTTTGTTCTCAAAAAGTATCATCAATCAAAATATCACCAATAAATAATACTGTAATTTGAACTGTAAGTACACTGAATTGAATGGTACAATATTGGTACTGTAAATTCAACAACAAAAATTCTGCATTTTTTTTATTTACAAAATGGTGACCGGTTTCGACTTTTCAGTCATTTACGAACCACTGTTTTACATTGAATGTGTAAACCAGGAGTGAATCTGAGCAGTCAAAAACATCAGTTCCATCAATTAAAAATTGACCAGTCAGACGATAAAATACCACAGTTGCTGGTGGCATTGGGCGGTTGCCTGTATGACATTACCATTTGTTACATGTATCCAGAACCTCAATAATCCCATTATATATTCATGGTATTTCTTACTTTGAAGATATAATTGTGAGTGACGCGGATATCTGCATGTTATATGCGGATAAAGATCGAGGTACCTGCCCAGTACGTCTGTCTAAATGTTAGCTGAAAACTGCAAGCCTGTGGACATTCTTGGAATCCTTGCAGGGTCCAGATAGAGCAGAAGTCTGTTGTCCTCATACCCTGGCCACAGCAGACATAGCTGTACCCGAGGGACATGTGCCTAATCCGTTTACACAACCGTGCCTTACCTGTGGTCTGTCAAGTGATTTCTGGGTGGCAAACGGCCCACTGCCCACCAGAGGTGCCATGCCAAATTTCCGCTGTCTTCAATTAGCGTTTTGTACTGACTGAGCGACAACGTGTACTGTAGTCAATACAGTGACAGTTCTTTCTTAAAATGAACACGACATCAATGGACACTATATCTTGTAAAGTGAAAAGAGATGATTTGACATTATTGAAGAAAAATAATTTGAAATTGTCAATTTGGATACGTATTTGATGGCAAGGAAAATATCAATGATATAGTGGCATGTTTTGCATGTAAAAAAGTATATTCTTACACTGGACACAAAAGTGGAACTTCAAATTTGCTGAAACATTCATGTGAGACAGGCCAAAGTAGCATAATTACTTATTTAAATACCAAGACAGATGCAAAACTTCCTGAATTTCATCCAAATCTGAAGACAACCATGACCGAAAAACTTATCAATCTTGTCAGCAAAGACATTTTACCGTTCAAAGATGCATGTGGATCTGTGGTTCTTGAGACAGCACCATTTCTTATGGATATACGGGCATATCTCCTGAACTATGTGTCTTACAATCATTTAATTATGCCAATAACCCTGCCAAAAGTGCCAGCAATATGTTTGCAAAGTTTCATTGCAACCGTATGAATGGTACAGCCACGCATAAAATACGAACAAAAATACAAGCAAACATTCATGTTTATTTAGTAGATAAATGGTGACAGAAGTATTAAACAATGACAATGGCATTTTTAGGATCTTTCATAATAAGATACAGTGTACAGTGAAAGTAACATATTTAGGAAGGTACACAATGTTAGATTGTATAGGCTGGCCATAGCTGCAGCTGACATTGTCTGTTTTTGCTGACAGTTACCAGTTAGAAGTAGATGACAGTTTTAACACTTGAAATGGCATGCTTTGCTTTGTGTCACATAACCTCTTGTGTGGTAATATGGGAAAAATAAAGTGTCCCTTTTGTTAAACTCCAAAACGACCGTTTCTTTTTTTGAATGTAAACACAGTAAAATCTCCTTTGTGCCAATCAGTCTTAACCACTGAAAATTAAGAAGATGCCTGTATTAAACAGCTGACGTAATGCTCCGACCACATGGGCTCCGAAGCATTACTGTGTGTGTCCAGAGCGCCAATGTTTACCTGTTTAGAATAGCCTGTTTTGGAGTAGGTACAGAATAGTTACCGTGATTTGATAAGTCAAAAGTAGTTAAGTTATTGCATGAAATGATACTCTAACAATACTTATATTATTATACACCATGGTTTTAAGTACTGCCATCTACTACTATTACCGATTCCAAACTTTAATACCTGCGGATGCGGATATGCGCGGTGCGGATAACACTTTCCTTATCCACACAGATCTCTACCTATAGGCGAGTGGTTGCCTCTCTCTCGTTTACATTTTGCTTCGTCAAGGAATATCCATCATTGTGAAATACATCTGGTTCCCTCACCTACCCTCATCATTTTTCTTTCATTATATTCAGTGTTCAAAGCTCTATACTAATTTGGCCACTCATATCATGGTACCCATAAATGACAAAATGTAGTTGAGAAGGAGTTCACAGAAATAAGTAAGTTTTTACTTATCTTTTTTCTTGTCATCATTGTCTGAAGATAAAATTCCTTTTTCTTCTTGGGCTTGTGAGGTGAATCCTGTCAGCATTCTGAGTGGAATATGTGCATGAAACAGTTTTTTCATTATTCATCAGTGGTTTAATAATAATCTTCATTTAGCCATGTTTGAAATGGTAGTAACAACTGTCTTCAATACATATTCAGCTGTATCAGCATACTAAGTCATATTTACAACAGGAACAAACTTTGCCACATAAAATGACCTAAGCTAGGAGATCTTTACATGACATGTGTTTATATTTGAGGGGAGAGGGGGTGTCAGAGGTACTAGAGTACTGGTATATCAGTAATCTGCTCATATATATAAATATTTCATTTCCACTGATAAATTTTGGTTCATTTAAATTAACACAATAAAATCAACACTTTCAGAAGTCATTAAATTTTTAGAGTTTCATTTAAAATGTACAAAAATTATAAAAGTTTGAAATCAGTATCAACTGTGTTGCTTCCACTCCCGGGATTGGAATGACTCCTAATCCACTTGGTTAAAACCCACATCCTTTCCTTTTTCCCCTCCTTCCTTCCTCTTTTCCTGATGAAGCGGCCAATGGTTGCGAAAGCTTGACTGTTTGTTTGTGTGTGTTTTTATTTGTGTCTATCAACGAACCTGGGCTTTGGGTAAGTTACTCGATCTCTATTTTAAATATTGTGTTACGAGTGGACCATGTTCCTGATGTAATGTATGTGTTTGCATAAATAATAAATAAATAAAATAACTTGCAAAATGTAAAAATTTCCTGATTTATACAGTGAGGCTTAAATGAAGCAGCATTGTTCCAAAAAGTAACAATATTGTTCTTAATATGATTGTATTGCTCATTACACCCACAGATTTTATGCATTTTATGAATCTAGTTATATTTCTACAACAAGCACGCAAAAAAGTGCACAATAAGTTACTATGTTAAAACTGGTAAATTATAATCATTCATATATGTATGAAAAATAGGTCTATATCATATTACTTCACAATTTTGCTCATGGGGATAATCGCCTATACTTCATATGTTTGCAATATAGCAATAAGGACAGTTTACAACTCACCACAAAGACATAGCAATGAGCTGTGATATGTGCATAAGAAAGACACACACATTCAACACTTTCAGCTATCAGCGATGGACTTCTTCAGAAAACAGAACATTCACACAGGCACACAACACAGTCATACAACCATCACCTCCGGTTGGCGCACTTTGAAGTGACGGTTGTATGACTGTGTTGTGTGCCTGTGTGATTGCATGAGTGTTCTATTTTCTGAAGAAGGCCCTGGCCGATAGTTGAAAGTGTTGTTATGTGTGTGTATTTCTTATGTGCGTGTCACAGCTCATTGCTACGTCTTTGTGGTGAGTTGTAAAGTGTTCTATAACTATATATATTGTTTATTCCAACTATATATATTGTTTATTCCAACCTGGATTTTCCATTATTAGACTTCATATATTTGCGAAATTCTTTGTGGGGGTGTTTGAAATACAATATTGTGTTTTTAAATGAACTTACATAATATATTCTACACAACTTATTATCACAATTTAGGTCTATACCAAATGGTTTTAAGGTTTTGTTTACCTGGCTAATCATCTCTACTATTTACATGCATATTTTTCCAGATTCTTTGAGGGAATTTTTAATAAATATTGAGATAAAGATTTACCACAAAGTGTGAAGAAATGTAACAAAAAAATAAGAATTGAAGTTAGATTTTAATTTCAGTGGAAAGAAAGCACTTTTATGAGAAAAGTATTAGTGATGCCAGATAAAAACATATAATTAAAGTTGCTATCAGTTACAGAAAAATGGTGTTAAATAAAATAATGTTTTTTGAAAGACTTACATGTGAGTGCGATGTTGGGGAGGACATCATGCGGTGATACGCAAATCTGCACTGCCGTTGCTCGGCAACAGAGGTGACTGTTGCAGGCCGTGCTTTGTATCTGAACTGGTCTGAGCATTTTAATGTGTATACATGCAACTTCACATGTCCTCTAATTGTTTATTCATAGAAAAGTGAGTATTAAGCAGTACCAAGGAGATTAAGGAAGAAGAAATAGTTTTGAATAACCTGAAGTATCTTATTTTGTGCGTACAAGAGTCTGTTGCTAAACACCATTTGATGAGAGTTTTTTGATGAGCTATCAGTAGCAAAAGTATTGTGGCAGACTGAAAAGTAAAAGGCAGTAAGTAGGAAGAGCTATTTTAGGAGTTTACAAGATAAAATGCACCTGTGTTCTGTTTGTTCTCCCTCATCACAGATTGCGTATTACTGGTATAGCTTACATGTAACAATAATTTCAGGAGAGATAAGATATGAAATGATCTTTATACAATAAAACAGCTACAGAACAAAGGAATTTTGAAATCTGTAAAAGATGACAACAATCAGTCACAAATATTTACTTTATTGTGGCTGATCTAGATTTCAGCCACTGAGTGACTAAAACATAATCTTTTTGAATCTTCCACATGAAGATTCAAAACTTTCACATGTTCTAATCTACATTTTAAACACAGATAAAGATCACACAGTATCAAAATCTAGATCTGTCACAATAAAGAAAATATTTGTGACTAAATGCTTTCAACTTGTAGGCTAATATTTAGACAGGCACTGAACACTACGATTTCTACATGGAATCAAACTTAATAGAATATTGATATGGCTGACTGTTTAATATAGAGTAATATTATGGCTAAGACCTAAAGTTATTATGCTATTACTAAGTGCCAACCAAACAAGAATGCTAGTATATATTGTGTACTTTACCCGACATTAATTAAATAAGTAAAACCTTCATGGCCTATGGAATGAGTCTCTAAAATTACTAATGCTGTAGATTATGTTGGTGTTTCTAGCAGAATACTTAAGTATTGTGACAACTTAACAGGATTATCCTTAAGTTATCTTTGTAATTGATGAACTAATGATGAGGCCAATTTTCTGCCAGACTAACATCTGCTGTGGTAACATCCATATACAAAACTGGTGTTTGCACCTGTGGACTCAAGTAGTGCATTGAGTGAGCAGGTTTTGTCTCTACCGCAGCATCATCAAACTTATTTTCTCAGTGTAGCGTGTGCATAGACCGGTCATATCATTTGTGCCTAGTGGAGATTAGCAGCAGTGTTTACTGCCTGTGGAATGGTGTCTCTTCAGTCAATCAAGTCTGTTCCTCATTGTGGTACCATTTATTTTTATTATGACAGGAATACACTCTGTAATGAATCCACCCCTGTGGAAATTCATGTTTGTTTGTCTGATGTGATTCCTGTTATACCTGATCAGCTAGACACTCATTACTTTGATTCTGAATTGAACGCATTATTTGTCAAATGGCTCATTTCTTAAAGCAGCATTGCTTTCTTTTGAAGTACCACGGTAGGCCTATATCCACGACTCAAAATTTCTTCCAATGCTATTTTATCCAAACTTTGGACATGTGTGTTAAAAAAATATATTCCTTCACATTAACAATTGTTTGCTACAGGATCTACATCACATATGCAGGCAAGAGGGAACACATTTTCTCTGTAATATAATGCTGTCAACTCAGATCAAATTTTCCATGTTGTGTTATGGTTCTAACATTGGCTGTTGTTTAGTGACTTTACAATCTCCAGTTTTTGGGAATGTTGAGGTAACATTATCCGCAACAACTCGTCAATTCCCGTTATTACTGGCAAGTCCTAGTGTGGCCTCTTCTCTACATGGGAGCACTGGCTAAGGCAGCACAAAGTGGGTAAAAGCCTGACTGTGTCATAGTTTTTGGTGGTGCAAATGATGTTACTAGAGGTCAACAAAGTGAAATTAAAAAAAACTCTCAGATGTGTATTGCTGCAGACAGCCCACACAAATGTATTAGTTTTAAACCTGCCACACAGGCATCACTTACCTCGTTTGTCATGTACGAATTAAGTAGTAACTAGGACAAATTCCGACATAAAGGATATCTGCAAAATATTCGAGCATGCAAATGTAATAGATGTAAGCACACTTGACAGATCCATGCACACCAACCATGGACTCCATCTAAACTATGCTGGTAAACAATTTATAGCCAAAAATATTTATTATAATCTTGTAAACAAAACCACTGGGAAAATCGAAAATGCCTTGGATAAATGGCTTATCAAAGGAAATACAAGATCAAACAATGAGACAAAATGTATTGTAAGAGTTGAAGTTGCCTCACAAATCAACATGAATTTAAAGGGTAGTAGGCCTGCAGGTAACACAAAAAAGTCCAAAGCAGTCATTTTTTAGTGTAGTAGAGGGTGTCACAGGGAGAAGTGACACAAAAGACATCAGTTCGAACACATTAAACATCATCCACCAGAGTGTACAGTCCTTAACAAACAAACAAGATGAAATAAATGTGCTTCTTAGTAGTGAATGGAGGGAAGTATCAGTTCTGTGTTTCTGTGAGCAATGGCTAGAGAAAGACAACTTTCAGTACTTACATATACCTGTCTTTGATATGGCAAACTGCTTTTGCAGAACAGAATCAAAGCTTGGAGGAAGCTGTATTTATGTAAGACAGAACTTAGAATATAAGACATTAGATTATTTAAACCAGATTGGTAATGAAAAACACTTTGAATTTTCAGCTGTTGAAATAACATCAGAAAAAGCTATTATATGTGTCTACAGATTCCCCCATAGCAATATAAGCATCTTCTTTAAAAAACTTGATCTTGTATTACAAAAAGTTAAGAATACTTCTAAAACTGTGGTTCTCTGTGGTGATTTCAATATAGATCTTTTAACTCACAGCCCTCAAAGTGAAAAATTCCTGAACATTATCTACATCTACAACCTATGTCCAGCAATAAATTCCCCTACCCGCATAACAAAAAGTAGTTCTATACTTATTGATCAAATTTTTGTAAACACATACATGGACATTCAAAAATCTTAAATACTGGCTACAGTGACCACAGTGCACAGTTGCTGACTTTATGTGAAAACAATTTTTATCCTAGAAATGGAAATATCACATATAAAAGAAAATACAGCAAACAAAATATTGAGCACTTCCAATATATGTTAAGCACACAGTCACGGGATAAAATCTACAACAGTACGAACACAGACAGCAGATGGATAAGTTCCTGGAAATTTACAGGCTCTGCTTTAAAACTACTTTTCCAAACAAGATAAATTGCAGAAATTCCAGCAGATCCAAGTTATCCTGGGTAACACCAGGAATTAAAGTATCATGCAGAAGAAAACAGGAACTTTTTGCACTTTCAAAAACAAATAGCAGCCCTGAATTTGCAAACTACTTCAGCACATACAAGTTAATTCTGAAACGTGTGATAAAGAAAGCAAAACTAAGAGACAATGACAAATTTGTCATAGAATCAGCAAACAAAACTAAGACCACGTGGTACACAGTACAGCGACTTACCGGTAAGGCACCAACACACAAAAACATTGTACTGTCACAAGCCGGCAACGAGATCACTGATCCAAAATTAGTTGCTAACCACTCCAACACCTACTACACTAATATTGCAGGTGAGCTGGTGAGGAAACAAGTGCGAAAAACACCTAACAAAATATTCCCGAATATTTCTGAAATAGGCATAAAGAGTGCAACCACGTTTCTTCAACCAGTAAGCAGGGAAGAACTGTTACACACCATTAAGTCCCTTAAAAATAAATATTCAGCTGGAGTTGATGATGTGCCAGACTATATTATAAAGATATCAGCAGAACAAATACTCACCCCTTTGCTAGATATATGCAATTCTTCATTGTCAAGTGGTGTCTTCCCACAGCAGTTAAAAACAACAAACGTTGAGCCCCTATACAGAAAGGGTGACCAGCAGCAGATGATCAACTATAGGCCCGTGTCACTCTTGTCAAAAATATTGAAAAATTAATTTTGTCACAATTAACTGTCTTTTTTAACAAAAATAATATTATCACAGGATGCCAGCATGGCTTCAGGCCTCAGTACAGTACTGAAATAGCCACTTTTAACCTCATAAATCGTATCCTATGCAGTGGATAACCATACTAATGTTTCAGGAATTTTTCTCGATTTAACAAAAGCTTTTGATTTAATAGATCGTGACATACTTCTGAGAAAGTTAGAGTGCTATGGTGTAAAGGGCTTGGCAAATTCATGGGTAAAATCATACTTAGAAAATCCCTCTCAGATAACAGAGATCAAACATATGGAAAAAAATGAACTCCAAGCTTATCACTCAATGCCATCAAATAACCCATGGTGCACCAAAACGCTCAAGTCTAGGCCCCTTTCTTTTCTTAGTTTTCATTAATGACTTCCTTATTCATGTTAAAAACTCTGAACCAGTCCTATTTGCTGATGACACCACTGTGTTGATTGAAGGTGACAATGAAAAGGCTCTTAGTCTATCTGCTAAAGCCACAAATGAAAATATTTCTGAGTGGTTTATGAGGAATAAGCTACTGATAAATCCTCAAAAGACAGTTGCCATACACTTCAAAACACAACAAAATAGAAACCCGTTAAATCCAAATATGTTTGTGGAAAACCAAAAGATTAACATTGTCTCTGAAACAAAATTTCTTGGCATTTACATACAAGTAAATCTGAAATGGAGTTCCCACATCACCTTCTTAAATACCAGACTTTCGAAAGTGACATATGCAATGAGAATCATATGGAACAACACAAGTGCTGAAACAGTTAGAGCAGTTTATTTTTCTCACGTACACTCCTATTTGAGATATGTCATCATATTTTGGGGAAATTCCCCTCACAGTATTACAACTTTCAGGAAGCAAAAACAGATAGTGAGAATAATGAAAAATGTGAAAGGTAATAAATCATGCAAACCGCTTTTTAAAGAACTTAGGATTCTACCCCTGCCATGTATCTCTATATAGTTCAGGTAGTCATGTATGTGAAAGAGAGCATGCTAAAAAAATGATGTATTTATTCAAAATAAAACAGTACATGAACACCATTCAAGGCCAAGTAGTGGTGTACACAGACAGCATTGTCATACCGTGCAAAAAAGGGTCACAACTATTTAATAAGTTGCCCAGTCACTTAAAAGATATAAGCAAAGTACACATATTTAAAAAAATCTGTAACCTCATATCTTTTGGAAAACTGCTTTTACTCAGTACAACAGTATCTCGAAAACTAAGTGTTGCAAATATTCAGAACATCTCCCGAATAATAAGAAAATATAAAAAAAGAACTGTTAAAATGAGAGTAAAAGAATGGCCGATACTATTAAGTGTGTTTATTGTACAGTACGTAATGCATGTAACAACGAGTTTAAAAGTTCCAAATTGTACCAAGTTTATTGTATTGTGTATACATTTTATGTTAAGTGTGTAAAACTGCATCAAGATTATTGTTTTGTGCGTCTATTGTATTGTAAGCTAAGCATGAAAAAATTATAACTGTGTTAAAGTACCATATTGTAAAAAGTTTGTGGTTCTGTGTTGTATGCTTGTCCAACATCTATGGTATAATACATGTACCTTAGTGATTTAACGACGTAAATAAAATAAAATAGTTTTGAGTCCGTGACTAGTGCTCGGCGTATAAACGTTGGTAACGGCGCGATGAATGAGGAAAGTGAAGGCAGCCTATCAGAAGTCGCGTTCGCCTGGCCAATAAGAAACAGATTTAGTTTATGGTTTGTAAACAAATAATAGTAGGCCTAATGATATCACATATCTGTTCATACTGGACGTGAATTTCTAGGATTTCTCGTGAGAAATGTTCGCCTACTGCACTTTCAGTCTCAATGTAACACTGCCCTCGGAATTCGCGACAAATTTGCGGAAATTAATTATTGTTGCTCCTGCTCTATGGTTGACAGGTTCTCGATGTACCTCATCCGGTCAATAAATCAACTATCCTCGTGCAACACTGCCCTCGAAAACTAAATCGATATTTAACAAACATTATAATCTTTAATTACGAGATCACGATATCTTCTGTTTCGGGCTTATAGCAATTTCAAAACTGACGCCAAATTCAGGAAATATGAAACAAACAATCCTATTGGCCGCGTGAACTCGACTGCTGATTGGCTGCCTTCGCGCCGTTGCCAACATCTACACGTCAAGCACCAGTCCGGGACTCAAAACTTAGACTTTAACCCACAAAGTGAACGCCGGCAAACTAAGGATCCTGCAAATTGTAAAGACCACCTCTGCAATATCGTCACTCAGAGTGTGTACCTTCTTCTGTTATGGGTTGTAATTTGACGTATATTGAATTATTGCTTCGTTTCCCAATCTACTCTCTGCTACTGTGAGAAACGCGTGGTAAAAGGAGTAGTATGTTATAATTGTAAAACAGTGTTCCATTTTAAGTGCACAAATGTCAGTCCTAAACAAAAACTCTGGTTCTGTTTAAATTGCTGCCAAGAAGAAACACACCGAAAGGTAAACAGTGCAGGCTGTAAAGAAGAACTTATCTTGTTTTTATTGGAAGGAATTCGTAAATTAAAGAACAAGAATGAAGAACTCATCGCTCAAAAACGGCATTGTCAACCCTCAGTGTACAGTGATGTATTAAATATTTCCACCAGCGAAAGCACAGGCAACAGCATAAGTAAACATTGCCAGAAATGCCACAAAATTGTGAGAAATGGTGTCGCCTGCATGGAGTGTGGAAACACATTACATTTTAGATGTGGAAAAGTAGATCCTTCGCTGAAAGGGGAAGAAAGCACCAGCAGGAAATGGACTTGTGACGGTTGTAGAAGAAAAAATAATATTCCTGCACCAGTAGTAAGAAGAGATGAAATGCCAGCGTGCAGTGACACAGCAATTAACGAAAATTTAACAACCAATATCAAACGTGTGCAACCAAAAAACGTTCGTTTTAGTAGGAATGTTGAAAAATTAATAACTGAAGACAACAGTGATGCACATAAATTGCCTAATAAACAAAACAGAAATGACTGTTTCACTTCCACTGGAACTAAAGGAACTGTGCATACTACTGATCTGCTGGAAGAAAGCAATGCTGTAACTGCAACAGGAAAAGGCACAGAAAAAAGAAGAATCCCAGACCCCCCTCACGAAAAATCATCACACATCAGAATATACTCTGATAGCTTTGGAAGAGGATTAGCAACAAAAATGAAGACGTTGGCAACACCTGAAAATTTCCTAATTGAAGGAATTGTGAAGCCTGGCGCAAGATTCAACCAGATCCTCACCAGCACTACAGACCCCAGAAATCTATCAACAAACGACTTTGCAGTTCTGATAGGTGGCTCAAACGATGTATACCACCATGAAACAGCTGCAGCAACATCAGCCTTGAAGACAACACTGGGCAAGTTGACAAACACTAATGTTATAGTACTAAAAATACCACAACGATATGATCTAATGGAACTATCATGTGTAAATACCGAAATAAGTAGAGCTAATAAGTCTTTTGAAACAGTTTGCAGGCAGTTTAAGAATGTAACTATTATTGATATTAATGACTGTATTGCTTGCAATCATTCATCTAGAAGTAATTGTAACTGTCAAAGAGCCTGCCACACAAGACATGGACAGCATCTAAGTGGGTTAGGAAAGACTTTGTTGGCCCAAAAAATACTAAATGTTATAAATCATAAAGTAACCTGTTGTAGCCCATCAGAATACACCACTAAGCACACACAAGTAGATCAGGGAAACGTACTAGCTTGACCAAGACAGATGTCTTGGTCAAAGACAATACACAAACATCAAAAATAAATAAACAAATTGGGCACACCACACACAGTATACTTAATTGCATCAGAAATGGATTTCTTATATTACATATAAATGTGCAGTCCTTAAGAAATAAAGTTGCTGAACTCCAGTACTGGCTGGATGAAATTAACTGTAATATTCTCTGTGTAAATGAACACTGGCTGAAAAGTACAGAAATAAACCTATATGTACCATTTGGCTACACACTAGCATCAAGTTACTGTAGGCAAAACATTACACATGGGGGAGTATCCATATACATAAATAAAAGTTTAAATTTGTAATATTCAGCCATAGATCTCACTAGCCTATGCATAGAAGGTGTCTTTGAAGCAACTGCTGTGGTACTGCACACTCAAAAAGTTGTCATTGCAACTGGTTACAGAACACCAGGAACTGATGAAGAAATTTTTGAAAAACAACTCTCTGCTGTAATCTTAAACATTGCTAAATACAAGCACTATAAATTTTTTATAACAGGAGACATTAATATAGATGTAAGAATCAACAGAACACATGTGGTTAGCTTTCTAAATATGTTAAGTTCATTGAATTTTTGCTGCCTCAATGAAAAACCAACCAGGATGGATGCAAGCCTTGACAACATAATTAGCAATATTTGTAAAAGTCAAGTTGAGTGTGACACCATCAAACTGGGAATATCTGACCACGATGGCATATGGCTCAGAATTAGTAATCTACCTACTGAAAATACAAGTAAGTTAATTACACACAGACTTCTAAACAAAGAGAATATTGAAAGAATGAAAAATGAATTGAAATTAATAGAGTGGTCCAGCATATTGTCTCACGAGGAAGATGTAAATGAATGTTTCTCCACCTTCATCTCCCAATTAAAACTCACACTAGAGACTAACTGCCCCCGTATCACTAAGAGAAGTAGCAGTCATAAAAGGCACAAACCACAACATACAAAAAACTGGTACACCCCTCACCTTGATAAAATTAGGATACTTCTACTTATGTTGAAGGCTAAAGCTGCTACCAACTGTGAGAACAAGGAAGACTATATACGACTGAGAAAAATTTATAAATCTGAAATCAGAGCAGCAAAAATAAAGGCAAATGAAAAATACATTTCAAATTCTAAAAACAAGTGTAAAGCAGCCTGGACTGTAGTAAAAAATGAAATAAATGTAGGAAAGGAAGAATCCACTGTCCCACTTAACTGTAATATTCTTAATGAATATTTTGTAAATTGTGCAAGTTCCCTTGTAACACAAAATGTTAATACTTCAGATGCTGAGACCTTCCTTTTGCAATCAAAGAATAAAACAAATGAAAGATTCACTTGGAAAAAAATTAGTGCTATAGATATTGTTAAGGCAGTAAATAAGTTGAATACCTCCAGAACTGAGGACTACTATGGGTTCAGTAACTATGTACTAAAAGGTATAATTATGGAAATTAAAATGCCTCTGCTCTATCTTGTAAATAAAATTCTTGAAGAGGGCATTTTTCCCGAATGCCTTAAAATCACAGTTACTATTCCAATATTCAAAAAGGGTGACAGACATAAACCAGAAAATTATAGACCAATATCAATTGTCCCTATAATTTCTAAAATAATAGAGAGCTGCATGCATGTACAGATATACAAGTATTTTGAAAATAATAACTTACTGAATGAAAGTCAGTTTGGATTTAGATCAAACCTCTCAACCATAAAAGCTGTCGAAAGTCTGATAACTGCAATTCATGATGGTTATGAAAGGAAGCAGACCATATGTGCTACACTTATAGACCTAAGTAAAGCCTTCGACTCCGTATCACATGAGATTATTGTAAAAAAGCTAGAATTCTATGGTGTTGCAGGCCAAACATTAAATTTATTTAAATCTTATCTGAGCTGCAGGCAACAACTAGTATATGTTAACAATGAGAGGTCAAAATTAATGACAATTAAGAGAGGAATCCCACAAGGGTCTGTCCTTGGACCATTCCTTTTTATTGTCAATATTAATGATTTTCCAAATTATATATCCTGTAAAAATGTGCTGTATGCAGATGATATGACAATGATTATATCTGGTGAATATAAACAGGTAGTGAAAGACAAAAATAAGCAACTATATGAAAAAAGTAATCAGTGGTGTAAAGCCAATCAGTTATGTATAAATACTACAAAAACTGAGGAAATATATTTTAACTTAAAGGTACGAAAAGAAGACAATCAATGTGTTAAACTGCTGGGCCTTAAAATAGATCAACGACTTTCTTGGGATGATCAAATAAAAAATGTATCTAGCAAACTCGCACGTGTGATTGTTCTATTGTATAAATTAAGGCAGTGTGTAAGCAAAAAATTACTGATTCTCTGTTACTATGCATTCTTTCAGTCACAGTTGCAGTATGGAGTATTGCTATGGGGAAATGCACCAGACACATCCCTTATTTTAAAATTGCAGAAAAAAGCAATTAGATGTATACAAGGGCTGGGACCTAGAGAATCCTGTAGGAAACACTTCAGTGAGCTCAGTATAATGACACTCCCAAGTCTCTACATGTACTACTGTCTACTTCATATAAAAGAAAATATACATAAATTTACTGTCAGATTGGATGTACATACACACAATACTAGAAACAGTACTATGTTAGATATTCCATATTCAAGACTGTCCCTGATACACAATAGCCACAAACAACTAGGTCTTAAATTATATAATAAGCTACCACAGTCTGTAAAAATCCTTACATTAAGTAATTTTAAAACAGTGTTAGAGGTATGGTTCAAAAACACGCCATATTACTCAGTTGAAGAATACCTCCAAAGTAACTTAGAGAATATGCACAATTAAATTAAATTCATAGATTGATAGTAATTAAGATGTATAATGACAGATAATTATCTATGTAAAAGAAAAACTGTAATAATGTGTAAATTATGTGATCAATTTGTAATCTAAAAAAGATAAAATGTATATGTAAAACCCTATATGACGAAGCCAATTGCGTGGTGAACATGCTGAAAGGCAAATAAATAAACAAACAAATAAACAAATAATTCCTTCAGCATCACCTGATTTTCTTACACTGCATTCCATTACCATAGTTTTGCTCTTGTTAATGTTCATCTTATATGCACCTTTCAGCACACTGTCCATTCCGTTCAATTGCTCTTCCAGGTCCTTTACTGTATCTGACAGAATTACTATGTCATCGGCAAAACACAATGTTTTTAATTCTTCCCCCTGAACTTTAATTCCGTCACCAAATTTCTCCTTGCTTTCCTTTATAGCTTGCTCAATGTACAATTTGAATAACAATGGAGAAAGACTACAACCCTGTCTTACTCCCTTTGCAACCACTGTATCCCTTTCATGCCCTTCAACTCTGGCAACTGCTGTCTGGTTTTTGTACAAGTTGTAAATAACCTTACGCTCCCTATATTTTACTCCTGCCTGCTTCAGAACTTGAAAGAGTTTATTCCAATCAACATTGTCAAAAGCCTTCTCCAAATCTACAAAAGCTAGAAATGTAGGTCTGCCTTTTCTTAATCTATCTTCTAGGATAAGCCGTAAAGTGAGTATTGCCTCCCGTGTTCCTACATTTCTCCTGAACCCAAACTGATCTTCCCCGAGGTCGGCTTCTACCAGCTTTTCCATCCTTCTGTATATAATTCGTGTTAATATTTTGCAACCATGACTTATTAAACTGATGGTTCTGTAGTTCTCACACCTGTCTGCACCTGCTTTCTTTGGAATGAGAATTACAACATTTTTCTTAAAGTCTGAAGGTACTTCGCCTGTCTCATACATCTTACACACCAGGTGCAACAGGTTTGTCATGGCTGGTTCTCCCAGAGACTTCAGTAGCTCTGAGGGAATATCATCTACTCCAGGGGCCTTGTTTCGACTTAGGTCTTTCAGTGCTCTGTCAAATTCTTCTCTCAGTACAGTATCTCCAATTTCATCTTCATCTACATCCTCTTTCCTTCCTACAATATTGTCTCGAAGTTCATTTCCTTTGTAGAGCCCCTCTATATACTCTTTCCACCTTTCAGCTTTCCCTTCTGTGCTGAGAACAGGTTTTCCATCAGTGTCCTTGATAATCATAGAGCTGTTTTTCTTATCTCCAAATGTTTCTTTTATTTTCCTGTAGGCTGTATCTATTTCCCCCCTATTTATACATTCTTCTACATCCTTGCATTTGCCTTCTAGCCACTCCTGCTTAGCCATTTTGCACTTCCTGTCAATCTCATTTCTTAGTCGTCTGTACTCCATTTTGCCTGTTTCATTTACTGCATTTTTATATTTTCTCCTTTCATCAAATAAATTTAGTATCTCCTGTGATATCCAAGGATTTTTTGTAGGTCTTGCCTTCCTACCTATTTTGTCCTCTGCTGTCTTCATTATTTCATATCTCAATGCTACCCATTCCTCTTCTACTGTTTTATTTACCCCTATTTCTGTCAATTGTTGCCTAAAGCTCTCTCTGAAATTCTTAAGAACTTCAGGTTCTTTTAATTTATCCAGGTCCCATCTCCTTATTTTCCTACCTTTTTGTAGTTTCTTCAGTTTCAGCCTACAGTTCATAACCAACAAGTTATGATCAGAGTCTATATTTGCCCCTGCTAGCATATACATTTATTAATCAACAATACTAAAATAGACCAGAAGAAGGGCACTCAAGCGCCCGAAACCGGTCGTCAAAAATAAATAATCACAAGCAACTGGTTGCTGCATTTTATTAATTGAAATGGATAAAATACTTCATTTCCAACATTGCTTGCAATCGAAATGATCGGGCGTCTAACGATACATATCGAACGTGCGACTCTAAATCGATGACGCAGCTATGTTGCACGAAAGTGTGTTTACAAATGTTTTTTTTTTCTTTTCTTTTTTTAAATTTATTTGGCATTTGGCGTCAGTACACCATTTAGCCACACACACAGTTACAGTGTATTGATTTATGATTACTTAAAAATTATGTCCGAAATTAATAAAGACACAAAAAAAAAAAAAAAAATCACTTGAGGTTGTCTAAAGGTGATCCATCAGAGGGTCAAATTACTCATTACAATAAATCTTGCCAAACATCGGAGCACTGCTTTATCGTTCATAATTAATGTATTCAGAATACTTGTAGGGAATGGGATCCTGAGATTCTTCAGATCAGAGATGAATTGTTATCTATGATGGAGATATTTCGGGCAAACGACAATTAAATGGTTAATGTCCCCCACATCTGAGCTATTGCAATCACAGGTATCAGAATTCCTTAGATGTAAACGGTATAAATGAGAAGGAAAGCAGCCAAGGTTGAAACGCATCCTCGTGATAGTAGAAATGGCTCTGCGGTGTATTGCCATGTTACGAAATCACGGAAATCTGGGTATGTGAGGTCGAATCTAGCTATAATATTTTCCTTTTAGATTGGATGTTGTTTTCCATTCCTCGTCCCATTGTAATATGATTTTTCTTTTAATGTGACAAAAGTAGTCGGTGTAGGGCAACTGTAAATCTAAAATACGTCCAGAAGAAGCTGCTTCCTTGGCTAATTGGTCCACTATTTCGTTATAAAATATTCCTGCATGAGCTTTAATCCATTGAAATGAAATCCTTTGAGAGCATTCTGTTAGTTCATGGGTTAAGTCAACGATGAGCTTACCACTATATTTATTCCATTTTTTCCCTTTCGATTGTATTTGGAATACTTTTAGAATCAGAGACAATTAAAATTTTATCATAATTCTGTGTTAAGAATATTTAATGGCCTTCAAGATTGCAATAGTTTCCGCTGTATAAGAAGAGGCCGAAGAAGGAAGTTTGAATAACTGATAGTAACCCATTTGAGGACATAGGATAACACATCCAACATTTTCTTCTAATACAGTTTTTGAACCATCAGTATATATGTGCAGAGCTTCATTCCATTTCTCTTGGAGATAATTGTTGAGTATTACATTTTGGTTGCTGCTGTGGTTTTCATTGAATTCCAGGTAATGTACTGAATTGCAGGATGAGCAAAGTCGAAAAGGTCTTTCATACATGGGAAGACTTCTTGTAGAGATGATACGTTTTTGTAAATCTGTAAGCAGCTGAAAACTTCTAAAGAAGTCTGGAGGATAATTTAAAATCCTATTATTTAGGAGAGAGTAGAATTTTTCATATTTGCTAATTACTGGATGAGATTTCAAAGCCATCCTTTGCAATATATATTTTCTTGCAAGCCACTGACGTCTAAAATGAAGAGGCATTTCCAGTGCCTATACTAAATGTGCATTGGTAGGAGTAGACCTCATCGCCCCAAGACAAGTTCGAATACAGCAGTATTGAAGAATTTCTAATTTGCGGATATACTTGACACTGGCATTTCCATAAACTGTGCAATCGTACTCAATCTTGCTTCTAATTAAAGCTCTGTATAAGGTTAGTAAAATATTGGGGTTTGCAACCTACCAAACTCTAGTAAGTGAACGAATAATATTCATAATAAATACACAGTTATTGGCAGTTGATCTGATGTGTGGAATCCAACTCAGTCTCGAATCAAACTACATTCCGAATAATTTGACTGAAGGTTTAACTTCACAGGAAGAATTCCTTACCCCTATTTCCTTACGATACACAACTTGTCTTGAAAAAATAACAACTGTAGATTTCGAAGAAGAAATTTCGAAGCCATTGGTAAACTGCCAATTATCCACTTCTTTAACTGCCTCAATGACTGATGAATCCTCCATGGAACCAGATGAATATAAACGCAAATCATTAGCATATTGAAGTAAATGAACATTCAGTGGAATAATTTCTTCAATATCCCTATTGTAAAGGATGAATAACAAGGGGCTAAGTATTGGCCCCTGAGGGAAGCATCTGGACAAAAACATAGGTCCTATAAATTGGTGCTGATGACGTACATAAATCGTCCTTTTTACCAGGAAAGTATTAAAACCTTATATTCACCTGGAGGAAGACCTAATCTCTTGAGCTTTTCTAAAAGGATGCATATGATCACATTATCATATGCTGAAGTAACGTGTAAGAATAAGGATAAGGTTTTTTTTTTTTTTTTTTTTTTTTTTTTTTTTTTTTTTTTTTTTTTTTTTTTTTTTTAAGAAAAGCTGATAGAACGTCAGTGCACAAAATGCTGATGCTGTCCATTGTTCCTCTGCCTTTAATAAATCCAAATTGATTGGGATCTAGGAAGTAACTCATTCGTTATCACCCACGACTCAAGACGATTTTTAATTAGTCTTTCCAGAGTTTTCTCGACACAGAGAAACAAGGCAATCGGCCTATATGAGGTGTGAATTATAGGATCTTTGCAAGATTTCAACATTGGAATGATAATCTGCATAGTCTATTCCTAGATCAGTTCATCTCTTCCCCAAGTTTAGTTGAATATCGACAGAAGAAGGGCCAAAGCATTTGATGGAAGATTTTTTACCATAGCGTAATGAATAAAGTCAATTCCTGGAGAGGTATCAGTGAAATTTGGTATAACTGCTTCAAGCTCATGCCAGGAGAATGGGGCTGTCAGAGGATGATGAAAATTTGTTTCCTGTGGAGTAACCATACGGGATTCAGAACAAGACGGTGGAATCATCTTCATCACAAATCCTTCTAACCATACAGAACCTACTACTGGAAAACAAGCCACTTTAGGATTTTTGAGACATCGGACTGTCTTCCATACCTCTGAAACTTTAGAGGCCTTACTCAAACTATTACAGTAATTTACCCAAGCCTCTTTGTTCTTTTTCTTCAGGAGTCTCCTAGTGGCCGCATCTATGCTTCTGTATTCTAGGAATCGTTGTAGCGTCTGCTCCCTAAGGTATTTAGTCGAGGCTAATCTTCGTTTAGCAACAGCCTTGGACCAGTCAGAGTCCCACCAGAAAATACGTTCTTTTGCAGAATAAAACTCAAATTTTCGTTGAGGTATTAAATTACTAGCTGTAACGTTTATGGCTAACATGAGTGCAGTATAAGCTTCCCGTGGTGACCACGATGGAGTCTATTCCTCCAGTATTTCCTGTACGGTGTTTTTATAGGTTTTCCAGCAGGCATCCTTTATTTTCCACGGGCTGTTCCTTCTAAGACTTATCTCGAAGCCCAACATTATTTTGATGGCGTAATGGTTAGATCACATAGAATATTCCAAAATCTCCCACGACGATATTTTGTGGAAATCAGGCGACACTAAGCTGAAGTCCACAGCAGTAGGTCGTTTATAAGGGGAAGGAATTCAAGATGACCAAATCCAGATCTTTAATTACTGAAAATAGGCGTAAACCCTCTGGGTCGTTAAAACCATTGCCCCTGTCATTGTGATGTGCGTTAAAATCTCCAGAAATAAGAAAGGGAGGGCGCAACTGAGAAAAAAATCGCACTGACGTGTTTTGCGGCCCACTTTAGATTTGTAGTTTTATAAGTTTTTGCAAACATTGTGGACCAAAAGAGTAATCTAAGTAATAAAAACTTAATTAATAAGAGTGTCTGAAACATTTTAGGGAAAAAAATTACGTAGTGGTGGGTTCCGAACCACTGACCTTGAGTGTCACAGACTAACGCAATGCCCACTATGCTCTGGCTAACAATTAGAAGTGGCGTTACTTAATCTCATTCTATTGATGGGCGTTGTTAACTGATGCTAATATGGCATTTATAGACAGTAGATTATCATTTATCGTACGAAGAACGACGTGGTGCGCCATTGCTTTGAAATGACAACCTGTAAGTTACAAAAAGAAAATCATCAACCATGCAACTCAAAATGGCGTATGCCAAAGAGAGTTCTGGGATAGGAATGTCACGTGACATCTGCGAACGGCTGCTTTTCGTTAATTCAATGGAGGGTGTCAAAACGCCGTTATTTTTGCAAATATCTCTCAAACGATACGAGATATGAAAAAAAACAACAACAACACAAGGGAACTAAGTTGTAGAGAATTTTCTCCGCTACAAATTCGTTTATTCAATTTTCGCGTTAGATGAAAGGTTCATTTGCAATTAAAATTACATTACCAGCGGCTTTTTTTGGTATTACTAACGTATTTCTTGTCCGAAATATTTCAAAAAGCGAGGTTCTGATCTCTGGTTACAAGCAATTATGTCTAAAATTTGGTGCCGATCGGTTGAACGGTTCGACCTAAAAAGTGGGAACACGTTACCGACAGACTGACATCGTCAAATCGCCGTTATTTTTGCAAATATTTGTGAAATGATGCAAAATTTGAAAAAAAAAAACATAATAGAGCGAAGTTGTAGAGAATTTTCCCCTCTACCAATTAGGTTATTCAATTTTCGTGTCAGGTGAACGGTTCGTTTGCAATTACAATTATATTACATTTTTTTGGTATTACTACCGTATTTTTTGTCCGAAAAATTTGAATAAGGGAGGTTCTGGTCTCTGGCGACCTACAATTATGTCTGTAAAATTTGGTGCTGATCGGTTGAACTGTTCGTCTTAAAAACAGGGAACACGTTACGGACAGAAAAAAATGTTAAATGTTTTTAATGTTCAAATGTTTGTAGAGTTTATGGGACTTAATTAAGGGGTCATCAGTCCCTAAACTTACAAACTACTTATGAACTAGCTTATCCTAAGGACGGCACAAATATCCATGCCCGAGGGGGGATTCGAACCCCCGACCGTAGTGGCCGTGCAGACAGTGACTGGAGCGCCTCAGCCACCGCGGCACGGACAGACAGACAGACGGACAGACGTTGTAAAAGATGGTGTTTTTAATTAACAGAGCTCCTCCTCCTTTACCATCAGGTCTGTATGACCTTACTAAGTTTAAACCTTTAAAACGGACTGAAGCTTCTGGTTTAAACTTATTTTTCTTGGAGCAAAGCTATAGCGATATTATGATAATTCTTTTTCCAAACTTTCTCTATTAGATATCGCTGACCTAGCATTCCACTGTAAAATGTTAAGATTGGTCTTAAAAAGAGAAGATGTTTCTTTCCACTTAATGTCCATGTATTATTTCCTGGATAAAATGGAGGATACCATGTTGTAGATGTCTACAAACTCCACTTTGTCTTTATTTGCTGAGTTAAGCTGTGTAATAAAATTGAAAATCTCAGAGACTAACTTTTCAATTAATGCTGCATTCTTGTCCTGTCCATCAATATGTCGATTAAATGTTTCTGGTTGTTGAGAAACAGCAGCATGATGCCGTGGAGCATAAGGATTTTCTTTAATAGGAGAAGAAGGCAAATTAAGATTGGCAAAGAGAGGGGTTGTAAGCGGGGTTGGCTTTGTTGGTTTAGGGCGATTACGGTGAATAATTGTCGTAAATCTGTGTTGAGTGTTTTGTGGCAGAGGAAATTCTTTCTCCCAATCCTGTGCACTGGTTTTACTGTTTGCCGTCACCATGGCATATGATCTGGATTTTAAGTTTTCTTCAGCCTCTTTGAAGGAAATATTGAGAACTTCTGCCGTTTTTCAATCTCCTCCTGTTTCATGTAAATTGGGCAAGTTTTATCCCTGGATAAGTTACTGTTTTGATTGTACATTGGGCTGTCTCATGAATTTCACCACAAATATTACAACGAACCTCTGACTGACACTGATAACTTAAATGACCGTATAGTAAACATTTGAAACACTGCTTGACAGATGGACTGTATGGTCTTACTGAGCAACGCATACCACGTATAGTGAGGAAGTCTGGTAGAAACTGTGATGAAGAAGTGATCACACAAGTATGTTGAGGAATGTTGCTTTGTCGTTTGACCATCCTACGAATGTAACAGGAATCGAAGATTGAATGGCTTCCAGAAGTTCCTGTTCTGAAAGACTGATATCCACATTTCTTGTCACTCCATGTCGGTGAGTTCTGTGACTTGGAATATATGCCACTACCTGTTTATGATGAAGAGGGTTGACTTCTACAAACTTATTCACAGCTTTCCCAGAAGACATATCGATTCGATTTCTGTTTTTTTTCCGACAGCCTTGAGATTTATGATTTTACCTTTGAACAAACTATCTGATGTGTACAATAATTTTCCTAAAGCCATAGGATGATATTTGCCGATATTTTCATTAATACCCTCGACAAATACATAGAAAGGACCAAGTGAATCAACCTGGTATCTATTGTTTTTGTTTTGTTCACACAGGATGTTGATATTAGGAGATGTCTGTACCTTTTGTGCATTTTGTACATCTTGCTGACTAGGTTGTTGTTTTGAACTGAAGACAGATGATGGCAGTCTCGCCTCTGTGTAGGCAGGTGAAGGTTGTTCTTTATGAAAAAAAAAAAAAAAAAAAAAAACCCCGAAATGTCAGACGTACTTGAGGCGAGTGGCATCTGGGTCTGGGTTGTTACCTCCTTAACATGTGGCTGTTGTTGAAATGTAGCTAGTCTTTTCTCATTAAGGTCTGCTTCAACTTCTGGTGTCCGCTTTGCCGCAAGTCTTGAAGATTGATCCACATCCATACTTATACTCACCAGAGTCTCAGCACCCTGTTAATCTTGAGCACTTAGCATTGAGAGATGAAATAGTGAAGGCAGCAGAGGACAAAATAGGTAGAAAGGCAAGACCTACAAAAAAGGCTTGGATATCACAGGACATACTAAATTTAATCGATGAAAGGAGAAAATATAAAAAAATGCAGTAAATGAAACAGGCAAAATGGAGAACAGACGACTAAGAAATGAGATTGACAGGAAGAGCAAAATGGCTAAGCAGGAGCGGCTAGAAGTCAAATGCAAGAATGTAGAAGAATTTATAAATAGGGGAAAAATAGATACAACCTACCGGAATATAAAAGATAGTTGGAGAAAAGAAAAACAGCTCTATGAATATATAGAGTATATAGAGAGGCTCTACGAAGGAAATTAACTTAGAGACAATATTGTAGAAAAGGGAGAAGAAGTAGATGAGGATGAAACAGGAGATACTATACTGAGAGAGCCGGCCGCGGTGGCCGAGGAGACTGAGGCGCTCCAGTCACGGTCTGCACGCCCACTACGGTCGGGGGTTCGAATCCCCCCTCGGGCATGGATATTTGTGCCGTCCTTGGTTGTAAGTAGTTCATAAGTAGTTCGTAAGTTTAGGGACTGATGACCCCGTAGTTAAGTCCCATAGACTCTACAAACATTTGAACATTTTATACTGAGAGATGAATTTGACAGAGCAATGAAACACCTAAGTCGGAACAAGGACCAGGGAGTAGATGACATTTCTTCAGAGCTAGTGAAGTCTCTTGGGAGAACCAGCCATAACAAAACTGTTTCACCTGGTGTGTAAGATGTATGAGACAGGCGAAGTACCCTCAGACTTTAAGAAAAATGTAATAATCCCCATACCAAAGAAAGCAGGCGCAGAAAGGTGTGAAAACTACAGAACCATCAGTTAAACAAGTCATTGTTACAAAGGTTAACACGAATTATTTACAGAAGGATGGAAAAGCTGGTGAAGCCGACCTCGGGGAAGATCAGTTTGTAGGAACACGGAAGGCAATACTCACTTTACGGCTTATCCTAGAAGATAGATTAAGAAAAGGCAAACCTACATATCTAGCTTTTGTAGATTTGGAAAGGGTAATGGAGTACAGTCTAAGAAAATCAGGTGATGCTGAAGGAATTAGATTAGGTAACGAAGCAATAAAAGAGGTAGATGAGTTTTGTTACTTGGGCAGTAAAATAACAAATGACGGTCGCAGTACAGAGTATGTAAAATGCAGAATGGCAATGGGTAGAAAAGCGCTCTTGAAAAAGAGAAATTTTTTAACATCGAATATCGATTTAAGCCTAAGATAGTCCTTTCTGAAGGCATTTGTGTGGAGTGTTGCCTTGTACGGGAGTGAAACATGGATGATAAACAGTGTGGACGGGAAAAGAATAGAGGCTTTTGAAATGTGGTGCAACAGACGAATGCTGAAGATTAGATGGGTGGATTGCATAAGTAATGAGGAGGTACTAAACAGAATTGGGGAGAAAAGGAATTTTTGGCATACCTTGACTAAAAGAAGGGATCGCTTGGTAGGACACATTCTTAGACGTCAAGGAATTGTGAATTTAGCGTTGGAGGGAAGTGTGTGGGGTAAAAATCGCAGAGGAAGACCAAGAGATGGATACAGTAAGCAGATTCAGACAGATGTAGGTTGCCGTTCTTATGAGGAGATGAAGAGGCTTGGTCAGGATAGGGTATTGTGGAGAGCTTGTAAAGTAACAAAACCAGCCTCTTTCATTAGACAAACCCGATACCAAAGTAAAGTGAAATATTCGATTCCCAATGCAGTAGATAAATTAAATCACTTTATTTTATAATGTTGCTAAGTTGGAATTTTGACAATTGCTGTTTCATATTTTTGTCATTAACAAAAAATATTTCGATGTAGTGTGACATATATTTCCAATTTACTGGTGGTATTCACTCTGAATTTATGTTAACATCAGTTATTTCAGTCATGAGACAATGTAATTAACACTGAAAATCAAAGCATTGTTTTAAAATATGTTTAAAGCTATTTTGTTATAAAAAGTTAATTGTTTTGTTAAGAATTATTATTATAAACAAATGTCGTATTACATAGACTCCACTTTATAACTTGAAATGCTGTAAATTAAAATTTAGTGATTGTAAGTCTGATGAAATTAATTTTAACAATGAATTAGTCAAAACTTCTGATTATTAAAACGTATATAAGGACATATAAGTAATAGCATACAGGATGACCTAGACAAAATTTCTAGTTGGTGCGAAGAATGGCAGCTAGCTCTCAATGTAAAAAAATGTAAGGTGATGTGTATGAGTAGAAAAAAGAATCCTATAATGTTTGAATACAGCATTAGTAGTGAGCTTCTTGATTCTGTCACGTCGTTCAAATATCTAGGCGTAACATTGCAGAGCGATGTGAAATGGAACGAACATGTAAGGACAGTTGTGAGTAAGGCGGACAGCCGACTTCGGTTTATTGGGAGAATTTTGGGAAGATGTACTTCAACTGTAAAGGAGACCGCGTATAAAACGCTTGTACGACCACGTCTTGAATATTGCTCACGTGTTTGGGACCTGCAGCAGATCAGTTTAAAGGAAGACATAGAAGACGTTCAGAGGCGAGCAACTAGGTTCGTTACCGGTAGGTTCGACCAATGCGCGAGTGTCACGGAAATGCTCCCGGAAGTCAAATGGGGATCGCTGGAGGAAAGACGACGTTCTTTTCGTGAATTTCTGTTGAGGAAATTTAGAGGTGCAGAATTTGAAGCTGAATGTAGTTGATCTTTTGCCACCTACTTACATTTCGCGTAAAGATCACAAAGACAAGATAAGAGAAATTAGGGTTCGTACGGAGCCATGTAGGCATTCTTTTCCCCCTCGTTCTATGTGGGAGTGGAATAGGAAAGGGAATGCCTAGTAGTGGTACAGTTTACCCTCCGCCACGCACCTTACGGTGAATTGCGGAGTATGTATGTAGATGTAGATAAGCGACTAGGGGAGAAAGATTAGGATGTCAGTTTTCGATGAGTTTTCGGAAATGTTGTGTGTGGAGTTTATTTATGAGTGAGTTGAGCCCTTGTTCCACACTAAGAACTTTGTATGACGGGCAACCACAGGTAAAATATTTATACATATTTCAGCAACTTTCACACAGTTAAAAAATTAGGTGTTAAAATTGTAAGAGTCTGAATGAAAGTCCTTGGTCCACTTCAGCTGTTATTTTTATTGGAGTCGTCAAGACCCGCACAACCGGTTTCGCAACCTACAGTTGCATCTTCAGGCGCTTTTTACTGTACAAAATGATAATTGTTTTAATAAATGAATGTTTAGAATGAAAATTACATATTAAAAACAAAAAATCCGAACTAGTATGTATGAGAAAGTTACATGCAAAAAAAAAAAAAAATTATATAGAAGCCAGTAGGCTATTGATAGCAATAAATATTTTTTTACATTACTTACAAAGTTTTCCTTATAAGCGATTTATGATGGTTAACGGGGTTAATGGTTAGGTGGTACCGCAAGCACCTTGGCCCTTTTCGTCAAAAAGATTAAAAAGAAGTCTACCGTTCGGTTCTTGTCATTTTTTTGTTGTTGTTAAGGAATGGAAAAGTCGGCAATTGGTAAAATTTGTTTGGCCTGTGGCAAAATGCGACGTGATGGGTAGCCCTACAATAGACAACATTATAATGATTAATGAGAATCACGGATGTTTTTGGGAAATCAGATTTTTGCGTAGAATAAAGATACATAATTATTTAAACTTACAGATTGTTGTCGGTGTAGTGAGGATCATCAGATCCATCCAGGTGATAAAAAAGTTGCATATTCGTGCTGGGCGGATGTGCGACTTTTCTATTCTTTTAACAAAGAAATGACGAGAACCGAACGGTAGACTTCTTTTTAATCTTTTTGACGAAAAGGGCCAAGGTGCTTGCGGTACCACCTAACCATTAACCCCGTTAACCATCATAAATTACTTATAAGGAAAACTTTGTAAGTAATATAAAAAAATATTTATTGCTATCAATAGCCTACTGGCTTCTATATAATTTTTTTTTGCATGTAACTTTCTCACACATACTAGTTCGGATTTTTTGTTTTTAATATGTAATTTTCTTTCTAAACATTCATTTATTAAAACAATTATCATTTTGTACAGTAAAAAGCGCCTGAAGATGCAACTGTAGGTTGCGAAACCGGTTGTGCAGGTCTTGACGATTCCAATAAAAATAACAGCTCAAGTGGACCAAGGACTTTCATTCAGACTCTTACAATTTTAACACCTAATTTTTAACTGTGTGAAAGTTGCTTAAATATGTATATATGTTCCACACTAATTTTACCATAGCAGTTATAGTGTGGATCCGGCACGACTGAAATGGACCACGGCAGCAGCGAGCAGAACCAGCGAAAGTTAAGTACTGAGTCAAACCGCAACCTTTACAAACGAGGAACATTTTTTTTTTTTACGCGCTGCATGAAACCAGTCTCCGGACTGAAGACCACAGCTACAACAATGTAGTGGAGGCGTGCGTTGGCGCTGCTGTAGCTACGCACCTGTGGGGCAGGCGGCTGTAGTAGAGTAGTGGCGATTCTGGCAGACGCGGCTTCGGCTGCGGCGCGGGCGTCGGTCGATGTTGCGACGCTCATCTGTCTGCGGCATTGTGGCGCAGATTGTCGGCGAGCGACAGATACGTCGCCGGGGGGCGCAGTCGCAGCGGAACAGCGCGGCGAGGGGGCGAGGGCAGTCCAGCACTGTGGAAAAAAAGGAAAATAACGGCGACGTCAGGCAACCGCTGCACATGCTAGGCGACTCACCTGCAGAGGGGCACGTCACAAGTGAACCGAGTAACGGCACGCAACAAGTACCTTGTCCAAAATGGATATTTGTGCTGTCCTTAAGGTTTGCCACCGTTTATCTATTACTGTTCATTTAGATCAGCTTTCTTCAATTCCTTAAGAAGATGGTTTATTTCATCTTGGCTAACCTCGACGTAGAGGGGTTGAGTTACCTTTCTTTTATATTTTCCTTTTTATTTTCAAAAGACTTTCATCTCCAGTACTTAGGGAAAGACAAAGGAACTTCATATCCCTGCAAATCACCAGGACATGCGTGACCTGCGGTGACTGGCGCACTCAGGGCTAAGAGACAACAAGTTGAGAGAATGCACGATGAAAATGGGTAACCAGGAAAATGAGACCAGGCATACTGCTTGGGGGAACATAATAAAGCACATATTGCAAAGACGAGCCTTGAGTGCTGTCGATATGCTGAGATTGAAGTATGGAGAAGATAAAAAGAACACACATTAAATCAGTGACTTAAGAGGTATTGCGGGAAAACGTTCCCAAGTTTCTTTCCCGAAGAAATTTTAAGTTTCCTTTGTTGATGCCAGTTTCTATGCAGTGACTTCACTGACGGATAACGATTATGCACCTTCTTTTGTAGAGAGTTCCGATATTATTTTATATGGAGGAAATACATTACTTTAAAGGTGAAGAAGCCGGGCCGAGAAGGCAAAATTTGGCGAGCGTAAGGATTGGTTGAAAGGGAGGAAGGAGACCCAAAAAAAAGTATTAGCGAGCCATGGTGGAGTGGCCGAGCGGTCTAAAGCGTCTCGCTGCGGATCGCGCGGTTGCTCGCCGTGGAGGTTCGAGTCCTACCTGGGGCACGGGTGTGCGTGTTTGTCCTTAGGTTAGTTTACCTAGGTTTAAGTAGTTTGTAGGCTACGGACTGATGACCACGCAGTTTGGTCCGATAGATTTACAAACATTTGAACATTTTGAGTATTAGCTAGTTCATAAGTAGTTTGTAAGTTTAGGGACTGATGACCCCATACTTAAGTCCCATAAGCTATACAAACGTTTGAAACATTTTGATCAAATGAAGCGCCATCTGTCGGACATTTTTTGAAGTTTTTTTTTTGTTCTAATAAAACCAAATGTCATGCCAAGCATGTGTGCCACTTTTTACCTCTCTCTCTACATTATTCCATGATTTATTAAGTTTTTAAGTTTGATCACCCATTATATACACCATCTAAAGACCATTTATACTGCAACTAGCGTATATGCCCGTGCTTCGCAACGGTTGTTAAAGAAGGTCCTGTGTATATCATGGTTCTTTGGGTTCCGGACGTAGGTCAGCAAAACCACAATCCTTCTTGGATCTCTCTGTCAATAAACTCAGTTGTCCTAGCCAAGTTGTTATATTTAAGTAGAAGTCATTGTCGAAAACGATGAATGTTCATAAAGTTTTTCATACTAAGAGTGAAATTAATTTAAGTCCGTGCTTCGGAACAATGTAAATTCTATTTTAGGTTGTGTTCATAAAGTTACACATTGCAACAGCAGCGCCGAAAGCGGCTGGCAAATTACATTTCTGAGAACGATATTGCATAAGTGCGAATATTGATTCGTAACAGTTTTCACAAATATCTTCTTGAATAGGAATTTGGAATGAATTGAAAGACTGTGTGAATCATGAGACTCTATACAAAAGAGTTTCGCGTGAAAGTGCTGGTCATAATGAGATGTGACAACAACGGATGTATCTGATTCGGTAAAATTTTACTTTCTATCCTGGCGGCCTCGTGTTTTTATGTTGGCAACATCAATAACACGATATAAAATCGTTGCAAAGATGACCGAACCACATAGAGTGTAGGTAAATACTGCTGTTCCTGCTGTATGCTTGATTGCACGACAAAATATTTGCGTGTAACGCGATTGGCTTATGACGATGTCACAAGATTCTCATTATTCAACATCTGTTGCCAACATTATCACAGGAGGCCGCCGGGATATGAGTAGGACTACGTCGCATAGTTTTTCTTGATCCAGCTGTCAAACGAAAACACCTTTCACAGCAGAGAGTGTCGCGGCTATATGTATCAGAGATCACTGATTAGCACAGACCAGTGATCTCTATACAAATTGGATGTATAACTCTGGTGTCTGAGAATAGAACTCAGCGTGCCTGTACATTCATATGTTTGGACGCGATTTCGCATTGTCCGCCATGTTGAAATTGGGCAAACGAGTTTTCATCAGTTATTATGTGACAAAGAATTGCTTGCTTACCCCTTCATTTGGAACGTAATTCAATATTCGATGTTGTAGGCTGATATGGGAGCGGAATCGAAACATATTTTCTTCTCTTTTTCTTGAAATGGTTCTTAGCAGCCATGTTTGAATTTGGCAAGAAACTAAATATGAATATCTATGGCTGGCACGCTAATACGGCTGAAGTTCAACATCCAGAGTGTATAGAGATCAGTGGCACAGACCAGTGAGCTTACTGGCACAGGCATATCAATATCTATGGCCTAAGAGACATTCATTAATGCATGTCTGTGTTTCCACCACGCTTCCACGACAGTGATCAATGTTCCACGAGTATTTTTATTTTTGAGTCTATCTGGTTTTTTATCTTTGTTTTGTGTCTCTGTTCATAGTCGGTAATGTGTGGTTGACGGAATCGTGTGATCTGTTTAAAAATTGCGTATTTGATATTCCTCGTCGTTATTAAAGTCTGAAGGGACCGCATTGTCTGACGATTGAGAGAATAAACAGATTTTGACTCGTGCCGTAAAGTTCGTAAGTCACAAAGTATATAGCTTTTCCTAAGAGTATTTATTGAATTTTTGCGAATTTTTGCTAGTCAAACTCACCCACTGCCACGCACCACGACCAAGCTCCCTTACTAACATCATTAGACCAAGGGCTATCTACCACCACAAAAACGAGTGGGTGGCAGTATGTGGTCATGGAGAAAAGTCTGTCAGCACGTACACACACAAGCCTTTTATAGATAGATATAGATTATAATAAATTATACCTCCACGATGCCATATGGACATAGTCTGACGATGGCTACAGTGCTTAATAGGCATATTGCTGTATTAATAAACATTATATACCATCTACGAAGTAAAGCAACATTTTGGTATTACTTGTATTAACAAATGTGGTTGCTTGCTGTTTTCTTCATTGTAAGAATCATCCTGTATTACTAGCCAAGCACAGGCTCAGAATGTCACTTGTTGACAAAATAGCATTACAGTTTGATTGGCAGACTGTTATACGCCGCTGGGGAGGGAGGAATACATCTGGCAACAAAAACTTCGAATTTGTTTCCATTACAATAGAGACCACCCGGTGATAGTAGGTCTTCCGATAATGGTTTCAACTCAGAATTGACACTGCTATTTTCTCGAACGTGTCTGAAAAAACATATCTTCAATTCTTAATTGCAAATCTCTACGACAAGGAATGATGTGTGCTTCAATGCAGATGCACACGAGGACCGGAGGACTGAATGTCCGACAGGGTTACATGCCTGGCAGCAAAACATGTAGCGCAGTGATCCGAGTAGGTGGCTCAGGTGGCGTTCGTGCGTCGTCAGGCCTTCCACGTGTGCTAAGCCAGCGTGCCTGTGGCTGCACAGTGGAAATGGATGTGCCCGGCACAAATTTCCAGTTGTTCGTGTGCTGGGCCCGTTTAACCTTGGGAGTAGGAGAAGGCACCACAGTCAACTTTCTGACTGAAAACTACAGCATATCGCCTATCCTGGCACTTAACTGGGGACCGGCCTGAACTGGACTGTACACTGAATTTGCTGCACATGAATGTTCCATCATTCATAGTTTCCACACATTCCAACATACACAGCCACATCACTCCCACTGATTGACTTTACACATTGCGATATCAGTGCTCCAAGCGGTCATCAAACTACAATTCTGAATACGATATTAGACGAGTCTAGATATAATCCTTTATATTGATTTAAAAACAGTTTTACCATGTTTTTTGTTTCTTTCCCTTTAAAAAGAAATGTTAAATTTTATCATTTATTGTGCTTGGGTGATTTCTGTTGGTCCTGTAATAATAAGGGAACACAATTCATGAAATATTATTCGTTCAAATTGTTCATTGCTGCAAGTAGGTACTGGGTGATCAAAAAGTCAGTATGAATTTCAAAACATAATAAACCCTGGAATAATGTTGGTAGAGAGATAAAAATTGACACACATTCTTGAAATGACATGGGGTTTTATTACAACAAAAAAAAATTCAAAAAATGTCCGACAGATGGCGCTTCATATTATCAGAAAAGCAGTAATTAGCATAACAAATTAAGACAAAGCAAAGATAATGTTCTTTACAGGAAATGCTCAATATGTTCACCATCATTCCTCAACTATAGTTGTAGTCGAGGAATAATGTTGTGAACTGCACTGAAACCATGTCCGGAGTTATGGTGAGGCATTGGCGTCGGATGTTGTCTTTCAGCATCCCTAGAGATGTCGGTCGATCACGATACACTTGCGACTTCAGGTAACCCCAAAGCCAATAATCGTACGGACTGAGGTCTGGGGACCTGGGAGGCCAAGCATGACGCAAGTGGCGGCTGAGCACACGATCATCACCAAACGACGCGCGCAACAGATCTTTCACGCGTGTAGCAGTATAGGGTGGAGCGCCTTCTTGCATAAAAGTCGTACGTTCCAGCAGGTGTTTATCAGCCAGGCTGGGGATGATGCGATTCTGTAACATATCGGCGTACCTCTCACCCGTCAAGGTAGCAGTTACAAAACCAGAATCAGGCAGTTCCTCGAAGAAAAAAGGCCTGAACATTTTTTTAAATAATACCTCATGTCATTCCAATCATGTGTGACAATTTTTAGCTCTCTATCTATATTATTCCGTGATTTATTAAGTTTTCAAATTTATACTGACTTTTTGATCTCTCAATACATTGTCCAAAATTAAGCTTAAGAGGGGACGTTGATGAAAAACATACACTATTTCGATAAGGCACCGAAACCACAGCTTTCGAGATATGGCAATGAAATTTTGTACCACGCTTTACATGAAAGTAACACATTTACGTATAAAATCCTTTCATTATGTACAGGGTGATCAAAAAGTCAGTATAAATTTCAAAACTTAATAAATCACGGAATAATGTAGATAGAGAGGTAAAAATTGACAAACATGCTTGGAATGACATGGGGTTTCATTAGAAAAAAAAGGTCAAAAAATGTCCGACAGATGGTGCTTCATCTGGTCAGACAAGCAATAATTAGCATAACAAATTAAGAGAAAGCAAAGATGATGTCCTTTACATGAAATGCTCAATATGTTCACCATCATTCCTTAACAATAGCTGTAGTCAAGGAATAATGTTGTGAACAGCACTATAAAGCATGTCCGGAGTTATGGTGAGGCATTGGCGTCGGATGCTATCTTTCAACATCCCTAGAGATATCGGTCGATCATGACACACTTGTAACTTCAGGTAACCCCAAAGCCAATAATCGCACGGACTGAGGTCTGCGTACCTGGGAGGCCAAGCACGACGAAAGTGGCGGCTGAGCACACGATCATCACCAAACGATGCGCGCAACAGATCTTTCACGCGTCTAGCAATAAGGGGTGGAGCGCCATCCTGCATAAAAATCGTACGTTCCAGCAGGTGTTTATCAGTTAGGCTGGGGATGATGCGATTCTGTGACATATCGGCGTACCTCTCACCCGTCACGGTACCAGTTACAAAACCAGAATCACGCAGTTCCTCGAAGAAGAAACGCCCGATAACTTTTTTTTTTAATTACACCCCATTCATTCCAAGCATGTGTGTCAATTTTTACCTCGCTATCTACATTATTCCGTGATTTATTAAGTTTAAAAAAAATTATGTTGACTTTTGATCACCCATACATTGTCCAAAATTAAGGTTGAGGGGGGGATGTTAACGAAAAACACACACTACTTCAAAAATGCACCAAATCGATAGTTTTAGAGGTATGTCAATAAAATTTTGTACCACGCTTTACATGAAAGTAACACATTTACATATAAAATTCATTCGTTATATACAGGGTGTCTCAGGAAAGCCGCCTGCCAGGCGTCCTTTGGACCGCTCTGTTCGGTTCGGCTCCCGGCCGCCGCCACCGCATCCGCCGGCCACGGCAGCGCCCGATTCTCGGACTCTGTTGTGCCGCGGGCGCATACACTGATTTAAAGTCTAAAAAACATTGCCATCTGAGTAAACTGAGCTTACCTTTATTTACAGTACATGTTCAAAATGATGTTCCTCTATGGAAAGGGCAGCCTGACATATCTTCAACACATATGCCAACACTCGACCAATTTCGGCTGCCTTTCAGACCATGATGCACAAATTTTAATTCTAAAAAGTATTTGTTCAAGCAACTCCAGTTGCAGTTGAGAACTTTCTTATGCCTAATTAAGGAACAAGAATGGCAGGATGTTTACTGTGCTGATAATATAGATGATAAATATAATGCTCTCCTGAACATATTTCTTACGCTGCCTGACAGTTGCTTTCCGCTAGAACGCTCAAAACAGGGTACTTCCAGTAACAGGTAGTCAGGGTGGCTGACAAAGGGGTAAGAGTTACCGTGTAGAACAAAGCGGGAATTGTATTAAAATGTTAGAGGCAGTCAGAATAAAGATGCAGTAGCACATTACAAACAGTACTGTAAGGTTCTGAAAAATGTCATTAAGAATGCAAAAAGTATGTGGTATGCGAAAAGAATAGTAAACTCTCAGGATACAATTAAAACCATGTGGTCTGTCGTGAAGGAAGTATCTGGTCAGCAGCAGCAGGTAGAGGATTAATGTCAGTGTGTGTATAAAATGCGAGTGAAATTTTTTTGCGAATAGTTTTAGTAGTGAAGACGTTGCAACTTGAAACGTTTTGCACGAGTGAGCGGTTGATGATGCCTCTCCTGGCTTATGACGTATCACCTGAACAATGTGTTGTCTACATCTAGTACATGCAAATCACATTTAAGTGCCTGGCAGAGGGTTCATCGAATCATCTTTATACTATTCATCTACCATTCCATTCTTGAATAGCGCGCGAAAAGAAAGAAAACCCAAATGTCTTTATTCGAGCACTGATTACTCGTATTTTATTGTGATGATCATTTCTAACGATGTAAGTGGGTGTCAAATATATATTTTCGCCGCAGCGATAAGCGCCGTTGTTGTAATGATTCCCATCCCAGATCCTGTATCATTTCCGTAACGCTGTCTCCCCTGTATCGTGACAATACGAAACGAGCTGCCCTTCTTTGGACTCTTTCGATATCCTCCTTCAAACCCACCTGACACTGATCCCACACTGGGCAGCAATACTCCAATAAAGGACGGACAAGCGTAGTGTATGCAGTCTCTTTAGTAGTTCTGTTGCACTTTTAAGGGTTCTGACAATAAAATTAAGTCTCTGGTTCGCCTTTCTTACGATATTATCTACGTCTTCCTTCCAGTATAAGTCTGAAGTAATAGTATTTCCTAGGTATTTTGTGGAGTTTACGGCTTTCACTTTTGATTGATTTATCTTGTAAACAAAGTTTAACGGATTTCTTTTCGTACTCATGTGGACGGCTTCACACTTCTCATTATTTAGTCAATTGCCAATTTTTACACGATAATGATATCTTATTTAGATCGTTCTGCAATTGGTTTTGATCGTCAGATGATTTTACTAGACGGTAAATGACTGCGTCAACTGCAAACAACCTAAGAGAGCTACTTAGTTTTTCCCCTAAATCGTTTATGTTAATAAGGAGCAGCAAAGGACCAATAACACTACCCTGTGGAACGCCGGATATCACCTCTGTTTTAGTCGATGCCTTGCTGTCGATTACTACAAACTGTGTCCTCTCTGACAGGAAATCCCCTATCCAGTCACAAATCTGGGGCGATATACCATAAACACGGAATTTGATTAAAAGCCGTTTGTGAGGTTCAGTGTAAAAAGCCTTCTGGAAATTTAGAAATACGGAATCGATTTGAGATCCCTT